>JAECWX010000749.1:145000-566039 GCA_018151165.1 Drosophila arawakana | reverse complement strand
ATTACATTTGGATATATTTCTGTATCATTTTGAATATTTGATTGTATGTTTGGGGTTAATTCTTTTTTATTCTTATAATTAACAATAATTTTTCTTGGGATATTTTTTATATTTAAGGATAATGTATAATATAAGTATGATTAAAATAATTGTTAAAGTTGTTATAGTTATAATTTGGAATGTGTTGTACAATTTAGTTTGTTGTAGGACAATTTCTTTAGTTTGGACATATGACAATGATTCTAGTTTGGTTACATTATTATTTATATAAAATAACATAGTATTATTTTTTTGAATTTCATCTAATTGGATTGAACAATTTATAGCTTTTATCATTATTATTATTGTTTCCTTCAATTTCGGTTTAGTACAGTTTTTAGTAAGTTCCATGTTAACATAATGTTTGGTTCTACATACTTAATTTCATAATTTTTATATGATTTTGAATGTCTACATTCTGTTTCATCTTGATTTTATATTCCAGTTCTTTAAGTAGTAAGTATCATGTATAGTTTCGGTCAAAATGTCTTTGTTAATGTCGTTTAGTGCAGTATTTATAATTTCGCGTGGAATATGCGAAATAATTAACATTTCAGTAGTAGTTGTTTTAAGCCAAGTTGATATTTTAAAATTTATTATTTTTCCACCATTTAAGTGTTTTAGTGAGTCATATTTTAGTAATTTAGGGTTGAATATACCAAGCATGGTTATTTGCATACCTAATTCGTGTCGTTGTTCTGCCTCATGGGTGATACTTAAATTGTTCCCTACATCTAGTATCTATTTCAAATTCCGTTCTTTTTTCACTAAGTCTTTCTATTTATTTTCTCTTATTTAGCTGTGTATCATACTCAGGTGTTCCTGCATAAATGAAAATATCTGCTGGTGTTCTACCAGTGTAATTATGTTTGGTTTTATGATTATAAGTGTAAAGTATTACTTCAAATCTGGTTAATTTGTTTTCATGATTAGTGTCAGAATTAACAATTCTTAATTTTTCATTTACTGTTTTATGGAATCTTTCTATGTCGGAAATACCGTTTTTGCTAGTTGTGAAGGATATATGTACGTCTTCTGATTTTACATACATTGTAGTGCGGAGCACAAGAAAGCTGAGTCTTTATCTTCTTTTATTTCTATTGGATTACTCATGTCATTAAATACTTTTAAAAGAGCTCTTTTGGCTTCTAACCAATCTCGACCAATTACTTCTATTAAAGTTGCATATTTGAAGGAAGGAGGCTTCGCAGACCCCATAATGTATATATATTATTCATCAGCATCGAAAGACGAATCGACTTAGTCATGTCCGTCTGTCCGTATGAACACCTGGATCTTTTAAACTACAAAAGCTAGAAGCACCAAATTTAGAAAGAAAGTCCGTTTTTATGTCAGGCAAATCAAGTTTATTTCAAATTGTTGCCACGGCCCTTACCGCCCCCGCAATGAGCACAAAACCAGATAAAACTCGAAATAAAATGTAGTTTTAGGCCAATAACATATGAAATCAAACTATTCTGAAAATGACATCAAAATCCTATTTTTAAAAAAAGAGCTACTATTTTAGAAAGTTTGTTATTTAACTGCAATATCACTTACGCGCGAGAGCGAGACAGAAACATACAAACCCATGTTCGAACGTTCTCGATGCTTGTGTGGCGACAGCGCTGCCGTCAGACGCTGGCCGCGCCGAATACACACATGCATACATACATGCATTCATACGTACATATAATTTGAAACGAATGTGTGATTATCGGAGAATTCTTGAAAGTGGCGCGTGGTGCAACAGATAGAGTTGTGGCAATCCGAATTGTTAATTTAATTTTTTTTAAACTTCAATTTAAAATGTACATATAAAATTAAAAATTTTAAATTCCATTTAAAAATTTGAATTCAAATTGAATACAAATGTGCACTACTATGAGAGTACGGGGTATTTTACAGTCGGTTCGATCGGCTGTAGCCTTTCTTACTTGTTTTTCTTATAATTAACAATAATTTTTTGTGGATTATTTTTATATTTAAATATAATGTATAATATAAGTATGATTAAAATAATTGTTAAAGTTCATATAGTTATAATTTGGAACGTGTTATATAATTTTGTTTGTTGTAGGATAATTTCTTTAGTTTGGAGTTATTATGTTTGGTTCTAGTTTGGTTACATTATTATTTATGTAAACTGTTTGTGTGTAATCTAACATAGTATTCGTTATTTGAATTTCATCTAATTGGATTGAACAATTTATAGCTTTCATCATATTGTTTCCTTCGATAATAATTTCTCTATTAAAACAATTTTGGTTTAGTACTGTTTTTGGTAAGTTCCATGTTATCATAATATTTGGTTCTACATACTAAATTTCATAATTTTTATGTGAATTTTGGATATCTACATTCTGTTTTATCTTGATTTTATATTCCAGTTATACATTTGTTTATAACTAAATCTTTATTGGTTGCTACAATTGCTTTATTGTTCTGTAAGTAGTAAGTGTCATATATAGTTTCGGTCAAAATGTTTTTTTTTTCGTCAGGGTATGGAATAATGTCGTATAGTGCAGTGTTTATTATTTCGCATGGAATATGGGAAATAATTAAAATTTCGTAGTAAGTTTTAATTTAGTAGTTGTTTTAAGCCAAGTTGATGTTATAATATTTATTATTGTTTCACCATTTATATGTTTTAATAAGTCATATTTTAGTAATTTAGGGTTGAATAAATAAAGCCTGGTTAGTTGCATACCTAACTCAATGTCTTTGACATACTCTGTGAATTCTTATAAGTTGAAAATTAGTAATTCGAGTCGTTGGTCTGCCTCAAGGGTGATACTTAAACTGTTCATTACTTCTATTCCTTTGTTGACAGCTTTTATTACTTCATTTAGTTCAGTCTTAGTCTTAGTCTTATACCGTTCATTTATCTGTCCAGTTTTTCTGTTAAGTACTTTATTTTTACTAATGGTTCAAACTCTTTTGTTTGTTTCATCAGATTATTATAAGCTTCTTTGGTTTTTTGTTATATTGATAGTTAAATAATGATATTCGTATTTTATGGGTAAATCAATTGTTCCTGTTTAAAATATAAGATATCCGTTTTTGGAGTTAATTGGGTTGATTTCCAAACTTTGTCCTTTTATTGGCCATACAAAGTAAGCTAGCATGAGTGTTATAATTATAGTTTTTAAATTATGAGGAGTTATCAACCTGATTACGGTTATTGGTTGATCTGGAATTATCGTATTTACTTTCATTAGTTACTTTCTTTCTTTTATATTTTGATTTATGGAGAGTTATTTTTCTACCTCCGTTTACATTTTCATAATGCTTTTCATCTATTTGTGTTATATTTCCTGTTTGCTTAAATGGGTTTGTGGATATAGATCTTATTAAAGGTGATTCCCTATTCCCTATTAGCTGTGTGTCATACTCAGGTGTTCCTGCGTAATGAAAATATCTACTGATGTTCTACCAATCGAAATATGTTTCTTTTTATGATTGATTGATTATGATGATAAGTGTAAAGTATTACTTCAAATCTAGTGTCAGAGTTAACAATTCTTAATTTTTCATTTACTGTTTTATAGAATCTTTCTATGTCGGAAATACCGTTTATGCTAGTTGTGATGGACATATTTACATCTTCTGATTTTGTATTGGGGAGCACAAGAAAGCTGAGTCTTTATCTGCTTTTATTTCTATTGGTTTGTCATGTCATTATGTTATGTCATTAAATACTTTTAAAATAGCTCTTTTTGCTTCTAACCAATCTCGACCATTTACTTCGATTAAAGTTGCATATTTGGAATATAAGTCTATACAAGATAGAAATTGTTTATTATCTACCATATAAAAATCAATGACATATTTTTCTCTTGGATTATGGATTTCTGGAGTTAATTCAAAAGCTAACTTAGTGTTTCTGTGTTCTGTTTTTGCTGTAATATAGCATTCGTTGCATTCGTTAATTATGTTCTGTATTAAGTTTTGATAATCTGGATAATAATATTTTTCTTTAAATAATAGTGTCATTTTCTCTATTCCTGGATGTAATAACTTTTCGTGTGTATTAATAATAAATTCTTTGAATTCGGCATATGTTTGGAGGTCTATTAGTTTGTTAGTTGATCTCATTACTTTTGTAATGTTATTGGGACTAATTATTTCAACGAAAGCATTCTGAAATGTAAGAAAGTCGGCTTCGTTGCTGAAGTATATAACACTTTTCTTTGAACATAAGTATTCTTTAATTAATTCTTTTGCATGGTTGTGTGTCATTTCGACATAATTTATTAAGATTTTTGTTTTATGAAAATAATTAATGACGTTTGTGTTATTTGAGTTACTTTTTATAAATTCTATTTGTCTTTTAAAATAATTGATTGGTCTTTCTGTGAGTGAAATGTAATATTGGTTATCTTCTTGAGCGCTGTGGATTGTTGCTACTGTTACATCGGAAGTTTCTCCTAACAAGTTTTCTTCAATTTTAATTCTAGACAAATAATAATATTCTTCTTTAAATAATAGTGTCATTTTCTCTATTCCTGGAAGTAATAACTTTTCGTGTGTATTAATAATAAATTCTTTGAATTCGGCATATGTCTGGAGGTCTATTAGTTTTTTAGTTGATCTCATTACTTTTGTAATGTTATTGGGACTAATTATTTCAACGAAAGCATTCTGAAATGTAAGAAAATCGGCTTCGTTGCTGAAGTATATAACACTTTTCTTTGAACATAAGTATTCTTTAATTAATTCTTTTGCATGGTTGTGTGTCATTTCGACATAATTTATTAAGATTTTTGTTTTATGAAAATAATTAATGACGTTTGTGTTATTTGAGTTACTTTTTACAAATTCTATTTGTCTTTTAAAATAATTGATTGGTCTTTCTGTGAGTGAAATGTAATATTGGTTATCTTCTTGAGCGCTGTGGATTGTTGCTACTGTTACATCGGAAGTTTCTCCTAACAAGTTTTCTTCAATTTTAATTCTAGACAAAGCATCTGCAACATAGTTTTCTTTACCTGGTACATATTTAATGTGATAATCAAATTCATTTAATTTTATTTTCCAGCGTTGTAATTTCATATTTGGTTCTTTAATATTATTAAGCCAAACAAGTGGTTTGTGGTCACTGAGAATCTCGAATTTTCTACGGTAGAGATAAGATCGGAAATATTTGGTTGGCCAAACGATGGCTAAAAGTTATTTTCCAATTGTTGCATAATTAATTTCGTGTTCGTTTAGAGTTTTACTTGCGAAATATATTGGTTTTTGATTTTGAGACAGAACAGCTCCAACAGCTATGTTGCTGGCATCAGTTGTAAGACAAAATGGTTTTTCTAAATTCGGATAAACTAATATTGGATCGGATGTTAAAAAATTTTTCAAAAGCAGAAATGTAATTTGGTTCTTTTATATTTATAGTTGCACCTTTCTTTAATTTTAAAGTCATTGGCTTTACAACGGAATGAATTCAGTTTCTTTTTTCATGAATTCGCATTTGTCTAATTGCAATTTTAAATTAGCTTCACTCAGTTTTTTAAATACCCTTTTCAATGATAATAGATGTTCTTGCAATGATGTTGAATACGCTATTATATCATCCATCTATACTAAACAATCTTTGTAAATTAGATATTCTAATAGATTGTTCATGCAATGTTGCTAGATGTATATCATCCTTGACTGGAATAGGATATTTATCATCGAAGGTTATTTCGATTAGGTTTCGATAGTCAATAACTATACGCAATTTTTCTTTACCTGATGCATCACGTTTCTTTGGCACAATCCAAATTGGTGAGCAATAAGGTGATTTTGATTTACGAATTATACCTTGTTGTTCAATCATTTCTCTGATTTGTTTTTTGACTTCTTCGTCGAATGTTTGCGCATACTTGTATGGACGCTTTTGGATTGGGCCTTCGTGTTTAGTTTGGATGACATGCTTAATTGTACTGGTAAAAGTCAAATTTTCACTTTCTTTGTACTGAATGTCATTAAACTCGAAAAGAATGTTGGTCAATTTGCATTTTTCTTCATCGTTTAGATGTTCTAATTGAAGTTGATTTGTTTCATTTAATTTGTTGTGAATAGCGTAATTTACTGCTATGTCATTTGTTTGTTTGTAGTCGATTTTAACTTCTCAAGACTCTAGATATTCTCTACCTAGTAAGATATCGTAATTGTCGGAAAAGTTGTGTAAGTAAAATATTTGATGGCTAGGGCAGAGTTTACTAGCGGCAAAAAATACGCAATTCTTTAGTTGAACAATACCATTTACACAGTTAAAATTTTGTCTATTCACAACTAATCTGATGAATTGATTTGTTCTTCGTCGTCCGAGGCTCGTTTATGAAAATTTTCTGATGTTTCCATCTTAGAGTGGCCACTGGTACTTTCTTTCTGTCTTTTATGAGGGGGGTTAGAGGGTCGTTTTTCTAGCTTGATCAAGCTTTTGTTTGAATTCTTTTTGTAATGCTTGATTATTTTGAACATTTTTATTTATTTATTTTTTACTTTTTTAGCGCAGACTAAGATCAGTCGCGGAAAAGAGAGAGAGAATTATCAATTATTCTATAGTATTGATTATAATTAGCGCATAGTACCCGAAAACGATTGTGCAAAGCGTAGTCAGTAGTGAATGTAGGAAGAAATAAAGGGATGTAGTACCTGGTTGCTCTGGTTGGAATGTTAAAATTAATGCGTTTTAAGATTAATGCGGAGCAGATATCGCCAATTATAAGTTTATGAGGAAAACTAACTACAAAAAGTCTCCTGCGATTAATAAGGGACGGAAGATCGAGGAGTAAGAGCCTGTTGGTGTAGGATGGAAGACGAAGGTTAGGTCCCAATTAAGTCCGCGAAGTTCAAAGAGTAAAAACTGCTTCTGCACCGACTCAATTAAATCATGAGTATGAGCATATTTAGGAGACCAGACACATGAACAATATTCAAGAATGGACCGGACAAGAAATGTATAAAGAAGTTTAGTGACGAATGGATCATTAAATTCCTTAGACCAGCGTTTAATAAATCCAAGAGTGCCCTTGGCTTTATTAACAATTGTGGAGATATGATGTGTGAAACTTAATTTATTTTCAAAGAGAACACCAAGATAAGATCTAACAAGAACTAACAGTATGCGTTTCAAGGGTACATTTTCAATATAATAATTGGCTATTTAAGCAGTAACCCTGTTTATAAAAAGATTAAAGAATGATGGGCCTAGGTGACTACCCTGGGGATTTTGAGATGGCTGATCTAAGCATAACCCTTTGGGTCCTACCTGTTAGATATGAAGATATCCATAGAAGAAAGGAAGATGGGAAGCCTAAAATAATAAGTATGTGTAAAAGGAGGTTATGATTCACAGAGTCAAATGTTTTGCTAAAGTCAGTATAGATGACATCAGTTTGCATTCTATTAAGGAATGCCTCATTTATAAAAGAGGTAAATTCCAATAGATTGGTCGAAGTCGACCGACTCTTAACGAATCCGTGTTGGGCAGGGGAGATAATTGACTTTCCGAGATATTGCAAAGTCGAAGTGATTATCTTTTCGAAGAGCTTCGGGATTGCGGACAACTTCGCAATTCCCCTGTAGTTGGATATATCCGACTTGCATCTTACATTAGTAAGATTCTTTTCATAAATTAGGAAAAACAGAGGATTATAAAGAAAGTTTAAAAATAATAGAAGAGGTTTTATTATGGAAAAACAGCACTCCTTGAGCACACAACTTGGAATGCTGTCAGGCCCAGGAGAGATGGAAGACTTTAGGGTGTTAATTGAGGAAAGCATGCAACTATCGGAAATGTGGGGCAAGAAAACAGAATAAGAGGATGGGAGATTAAAGGGGTAAGGAAGCAGCTGAGTCATCGATTACTTTACAGGAATTGAAAAAGAAAGAATTGGAATTGTTTTGGATCACGCGCAAATTGATTCTTGCAGCGAACGAGATAACTTTCATAGCATTAAGAATTGAGAAGGGTAAAGGCAGCTTTTAATTAAGAATAATTTAAAAAGTCTAAGATAGAACCTGTCTTCTTAAACTTTTAAAAATATATAGATTTTTTGTGTATAAGATGGATAGTCTTGGTGAAAACCAAGGTGGTTTACATGAAACGGACTTTAGAACACAATATGGAATGCAGACATAAAAGATTGAGTTTAAAACGTTGTAAAAATACTCGACAGCTATGTTAATATCATTCGTGCTGTATAGTATAGACCAGTCGGTAGCAAGAATCAGTTGATTTAGCAAAAAATAATAATTTCATTTGCGAAAGCAGCGGCACGACTTGGAAGAGAAAGAAGGAGCTAAATGGGTTAAGTTAGGAATAGTCAAGGATAGTTTAAAAGTGGGATGAAAAGAATCTTCAGGTACAACTACAGGAGAAGATCTAGTGACAACGGCACTGGATGAATCATTTACGAAGATGAGATCCAGCATTCTGTTTAGACGATTAGATATATAATTGACTGATTGAAAAAGAGGAAGATCAATTAAACTATCTAAAAAGTCATTATTGGGTTGTGGGAATGTAATTAAAATTGGAAAAACACGTCAAGGAATCGTTTGGCAAGTTAAAATGACCAAGTGTCACAAAGAAATCATGATCACGAATGTTACTAAGTATTTCTTTAATGAAATTGATATGTTGCAAATAAATCGACATGGAGGAATATAGGAACAAGTTAAATAAAGTGCAAATGACGAAAAAGAAACCTTAACGGCAACAATTTCAATTTCGTCTAGTGGTGAAACATCTATTTTTTCAGCATTAATGCTCGAATTTACTGAAGTAAGGACTCCTCTACCACGTCGATTAGGACGATCGAGCCTAAATATATTATAATTTGATGACATTATTTCATTATCAGATATGCTAGAATTAAGCCAAGTCTTTGAAAATGCAACAATGTCAGAATTAAAAGAGAAACTATTCTTATGTAATTGTTTTAATTTAGACCCCAAACCCCTTACATTCTGATATAGAATGAAAAGTTGGTCAGAGTCTAGTTTTTTGAGGCTATTACTGGGGCCGATTGAGACGGACCACTAGTCGAAAGGGAGATAGGATTTGCACGAGTTCTAATCTTCTGTTCAAATTAGTGAACAATCATATGAGGAGGCCAAAACTTTGGATCACATATGACAGGAAACAATTCAGGGGATACACTAATCTTAAAAGAGGAGATCTGTCTAGGCTCAGCGAAATTAAATTTAGATATATTAACGCTGCCAGGAGTTTTGCTAGCGATAAATGCAGCCACAGACTCGATAGTCATGTCTGCGGATAGCCTAGATATAAATATCTGCTTGTGTGGAGCCACGACGGTAATCAGAGGAGCTTAAATTGTTATGGGATTTGCAACATTTGCAACATTAGGGGGATTGCCATGTACCACATTTATATTAGGGTGTGAAAGGATGGCTGCGGCGGTGGCAGTAGATCGACTGTTACGTCGAATAGGGGGACTTTTAGAGTTTTTACCCTTAGTCACAACTCCATTAACAGCCACTGATTTTATCATAATGGATGATGGATCTGTTACAGTGGGGACAGGCAGTGCCGGGAAAGCAACATTGGCACAAATGGGTTGATCAGGTACAGGAGATGTTGCCGCAGGAATATAGGAAGGAGGGGGTGAAGAGTTACGAGGAGTGGGAGAAAAGGATAAAAGGGGAGGCCTATTATGCACAGGTGAGGTAAGGAGTGAACCAGGTGGAAGAGGTAATGGAAGTTGTTGCTGAGAACACAACAACAAGTCAGGTGGGGTCTCAAACTTATAAATGCTAAGCAAGTCCGCACTAATATCAAAATCAGTGCTTAGCTTCTTAGCGAGTGAGTGCAAATTAAGGAATTAATTTTTCACAGTATTATACATAAGTGAAAAATCACATTGCAGCTCAATACAAACTGGACATGACCATCGTAATCCACCACTGCCTACTTTGGCAGAGGAAATGAATTTTTCGAATTCACGCCCAGTAAAACCAGCACATTTTATATGCATAATGTTGTCACACAACCAACAGTGCACATAATTTGGTTGGTCACTGTCACGAGATGGACCATAATTGCAATTGTTTTTGCAGCATGCCATTTCACTCAAAAATAACTTAGCAAATAGAGTGACAACAAGAAAAAAATAAGAGTGGACAAAACACCTTAGATGTAAACAAATAAGCTCGAAAACAGAATTCGCAAGAAGGCAAATAAAACAGATGTTAACGAAAAACACTTAAACAACAAAGGCAAACCGTGGATGCAAGCGCCAATAAGAAATTGTGTGCAAGCGAATAAACACACAAACTTATAAATTGCTCAGCAAAACAACGAAAAGGGAGCAAAGGTCACAGCAAAAAAGGGGACAAACAAAAACGCAGCTATGATGCTTTATTAATAAAAATATGTTAATATTTTACTACAATGCACACCAAATATAACTTTGCACAAACCAGCTTTAGGGAACACTTAATACAAATTAAATTTTCAACAATTTGAAATTTAAAAAACACAAATTAAGGCAGAAATAATAAGACACAAAAAAAAAACACGACCGGCACAGCTGATAATCTCTTGGTTTATGATTTGAATAATTTGCACTAGGGTAATAGTTCTGACTATTTCCCTTTCCACTATTTTTATTGCTTGAATTGCTTCGGGTTTTGTTCGTTTTGGAATGGTCATTGTTTTGGTTATTAAGTTCGTTATAACCATTTTCGTACAGTCCTTCGCGTTGAGCTACTTGTTATTACGTTTGTTATAACCAGTTACGTACAGTCCTTCGCGTTGAGCTACTTGTTATACCCTTGTAGAGGGTATATTGTTTTTGTCACGAAGTTTGTAACGCATTGAAGGAAGCGTTTATGACCACACAAAGTATATATATTCTTGATCAGCATCAACAGCCGAGTCTGTCCGTCTGTTTCTATGCGAACTAGTCTCTCAGTTTTAAAGCTATCTTAATGAAATGTGGTACAGGCCTGTATTCTCTCTGCACGCAGTTCATATGTAAAATTCGGCCAGATCGGACCACTATATCATATAGCTCCCATAGGAACAATCGGTTAAAAATGCTTAGTATGAACATTTTCGGTGTCTATTGACCGATTTCAACGAAATTCAGGCAGAATGTATTTCTCATTGTCCCCAATCTGTTGACCAAATTTCATCCAAATCGGACCACTATATCATATAGCTTCCATAGGAACAATCGGTTGAAAATGCTTAGTATGAACATTTTCGGTGTTTATTGACCGATTTCAACGAAATTCACACAGAATATATTTCACATTGTCCCCCATCTGTTGACCAAATTTCAAATCGGACTACTATATCATATAACTACCATAGAAATAATTGGTTAAAAAACCAAATTAATGCAATATTCATGACTGCAAGGGTATTTAATCTTCGGCGAGCCGAAGATAACCGTCTTTTCTTGTTTTTTTTTTGTTTTTTTTTTTTCCATTTTTTGCCGTTTTTAGTCATCCTAGACGATTTTAGACCTTATTTTGGAATCACCACATTTTAAAAATTTTTACATGTTTCGAACTTTTTTTTGTTTTTTCCATTTTTTGGCGTTTCTAGTCATCCTAGACGATTTTGGACCTTATTTTGGAATCACCACATTTTAATTCTTGACCTTGATTATCTCCGTCAAAATTCAACCGATTTTGAATTGGAATACCATTTATATTGACTTAACTCCATAATAATTGCGAATTCAAAAAATTATAAATTTTTCGAACTTTTTTGTTTTTTTCCATTTTAGACGATTTTAGACCTTAATTTGGAATCACCACATTTTAAAAATTTTTACATTTTTCAAACTTTTTTTTGGTTTTTCCATTTTTGGCGTTTCTAGTCATCCTAGACGATTTTAGACCTTATTTTGGAATCACCACATTTTAAAATTTTTACATTTTTCGAACTTTTTTTTGTTTTTTCCATTTTTTGGCGTTTCTAGTCATCCTAGATGGTTTTAGAACTTATTTTGGAATCACCACATTTTAAAATTTTTACATTTTTCGATCTTTTTCTTGAATTTTCCATTTTTGGCGTTTCTGGTCATCCTAGACGATTTTAAGCCTTGATCTTGATTATCTCCGACAAAACCTAACCGATTTTGAATTGGAAGACAACTTATATTGACTCTACCTAAAAATAATTATGATTTCGAAAATTTATAAATTTTTCGAACATTTTTTTTTTTCCATTTTTGGCGTTTCTGGTCATCCTAGACGATTTTAGACCTTATTTTGGAATCACCACATTTTAAAATTTTTACGTTTATCGAACTTTTTTTGTGTTTTTTCCATTTTTGGCGTTTCTGGTCATCCTAGACGATTTTAGACCTTATTTTGGAATCACCACATTTTAAAATTTTTACGTTTATCGAACTTTTTTTTGTTTTTTCCATTTTTGGCGTTTCTAGTCAGCCGAGTCGATATAGCCATGTCCGTCTGTCTGTCTGTCTGTCTGTCCGTCTGTCCGTCTGTCTGTCTGTCTGTCTGTCTGTCTGTCTGTCTGTCTGTCTGTCTGTCTGTCTGTCTGTCTGTCTGTCTGTCTGTCTGTCTGTCTGTCTGTCTGTCTGTCTGTCTGTCTGTCCGTATGAACACCTGGATCTTTTAAACTACAAAAGCTAGAGACACCAAATTTAGAATGAAAGTCCGTTATCTTCGCGAGCAGATCGAGTTTATTTCAAACGACGCTGGCCGCGCCGAATACCCACATACATGCATACATGCATACATGCATACATACGTATAAGCATACATATAATTTCAAACGAATGTGTGTTTGTATGAATAATATGTAAATGCTGATATTCGGAGAATTCTTGAAATTGGCGCGTGGTGCAACTGATAGAGTTGGTCTGAGGTTGTAGGTTCGAATGCTGGCAATGCGAATTGTTAAATTATTTTTTTATACCCGTTACTCGTAGAGTAAAAGGGTATATTGTAATCGTTGGAATGTATGTAACAGGCAGAAGGAGGCGTGGCAGAACCCATAAAGTATATATATTCTTGATCAGCATCAATAGCCGAGTCATTATAGCCATGTCGGAGAATTAATGTTTTTTTTTAGACCCCGTACTCTAAAAAAGAGTATAGGGGTCTATTAGGTTTGTCAGAAGCGAAATGTGCGTAACAGGCAGAAGGAGGCATGGCCGACCCCATAAAGTACATATATTCTAGATCAGCATCAACAGCCGAGTCGATATAGCAATGTCCGTCTGTCCGTCTGTCTGTCTGTCTGTCTGTCTGTCTGTCTGTCCGTCCGTCTGTTTCTAAAGCTATCTTAATGAAATTTGGTACAGACCTGTATTCTCTCTGCACGCAGTTCATATGAAAAATTCGGCCAGATCGGACCACTATATCATATAGCTATTGACCGATTTACGCAGAATGTATTTCTCATTGTCCCCAATCTGGTGACCAAATTTCATCCAAATCGGACCACTATATCATATAGCTTCCATAGGAGCAATCGGTTGAAAATGCTTAGTATGAACATTTTCGGTGTCTATTGACCGATTTCAACGAAATTCACACAGAATATATTTCTCATTGTCCCCCATCTGTTGACCAAATTCAAATCGGACTACCATATCATATAACTACCATAGATATAATTGGTTAAAAAAACCAAATTAATGCAATATTCACGACTGCAAGGGTATTTAATCTTCGGCGAGCCGTTTTTTCTTGTTTTAGTTTTGAAACTGTTGTAATGTCATATCGTCCTAATGTCATAAAAATTCTGTCCGATAATTTTTTTGTAATAACATCTTTAATTGTGTTATTCATAGCATTAGTGTACAATATAGTGTTATGGTCCTGATTTTCTATCATTAATTTATTGGAAATTATGAATGACTTATATTCTAGGTCCTCAACAAACTTACGGATACTATTATTATAGTTGGTGTTGTAGAGACGACGTAAAAGTTCTTCATACGAAGTTTGTGTTTTAAATTCATCGATGAGGGCACTCCTTAACTCTCCCCCTCTGCTGTCAACTGCGACACTCGTTGCGCGTATCCGGAGGTCTGAATCTCGATTGCTCCAAATAAGACACTATGTTGTCTCACATCCTGTGGGTATATCTGCATTATAAAATCGATCCTCCTTATAAATGCAGTTAGTTCCACGGTTTTTCCGTCGAATACTGGCACTTATCGAATTTGTCCAAGCGCTTGCTTTAAATGCATTTCGGATAATTTCATTGGTGTGTTTGTTGCCATGATGTTGTTGTTGTTTATGGTTTGTGTAGTTGTAGATTGTTTTATTTTGTTGGCAGTTTTATTTTCACAAAATAATTGTTTTTATTCACTTCAGGTTTTTGTTTAATTGTCACTTTTGTTGAATTGTAATAGACTTACGTTTACAGGGATCAATTAAATGATTTGTAAAGCCCAGAAATAAGCTCTTTATTTACAGTTGTTCAAATAGTCCAGAGAATCTATTTTTTTCTTGCACACTGTTTGGTGTTTTGCGCGGTTTTCTTATTTACTTTTTCGCACATTTAAAATATGGGCCACGACTGATAATTGGGTTTTAAGTCACACATGCTTAGGTTCTTTGGCGGATATTAAGATATAATTTTGTCCAAAAATTGTAATGTTCTATAACCGATTTCCTTTCTGTGGCAAATTCGGGTGCTCAAATCCTAGAAATTCCTTGTTCGTACAAGGAGTTCTTGAAAAGGGAAGATTACTATTACGAGGATATTTATTGCCGATATCCTACCGGCTGCGCCAATAACGTAGTTCGCCACTTGGTTTATCAAAAAAATATAAAACTTTATTCATTCACGAAGCTACGGAGTACAGATCTAGACTGCGTATCCTATGTTCTGGAGACATTAAACAAGCCTCGGTTTTGAGCTTTTATTAACTGGACTTTGGACACATTGAGCTTTTGGCTCTTATGTAAATACAGAGAGATCTCGATCTTGAAGAGATTGAGAGTTCGGCCAGGATTTGTGTAACGTCAGCAATTCTAACCACAATGATGGGAATATCGATTCTGGCGAATTGTGTAATGTATGGGTACATATGTATTTACAAATGTCACTATATATATATTATTGGCAGATTTATTCTCTGTGAGTTTAATTAATATATCTTAGTTAACGAAAAAGTTTTTCATATTATTTCATATTTGGAGAGTATTTTTGACCGATCGGCCCTATGGCAGCTATAAGATATAGTTGTCCGATTTGGATCAAACTTGATCAGTACACGTACTTCCTAGACATGTACTTTCCATTTAAATTTGGTTCAGATAGCATAGCTATACTAAAACATTCTAGTTTTACCAGTATATTTACCTTTATATGACGACAGAACGCCCTAAAGTGGGCGTGTCAAAAAACAAAAACAAACTTGTACTGCTTGGGTATTATACCTTTCATTTGCGGCCTCTTTCGTCTTTCTATCTCTTATATTCACTAAGATCCTTTTGTTCATACAGACGGACAGACGGTCGGACGGACGGACGAACAGACAGACGGACATGGCTATATCGACTCGGCTATTGATACTGATCAAGAATATATATACTTTATGGGGTCTGACACGCCTCCTTCTCCTTGTTACATACATTCCAACGATTACAATATAACCTTTTACTCTACGAGTAACGGGTAAAAAAATATATTAACTTTAATAATAATAACAAGTAAGAAAGGTTACAGTCGATCGAGCCGACTGTAAAAGACCCCGTACTCCCATAGTAGTGCGCAATTGTATTCAAATTTTCGAATGAAATTTAAAAATTTTAATTTTATATGTATGTTTATATGTTGAAATTTAAAAAAATTAAATTAACAATTCGCATTGCCCCAACTCTATCAGTTGCACCACGCGCCACTTTCAAGAATTCTCCGATAATCAGCATTTACATATTATTTATACAAACACACATTCGTTTGAAATTATATGTATGCTTATACGTATGTATGCATGTATGCATGTATGTGGGTATTCGGCGCGGCCAGCGTCTAACGGCAGCGCTGTGTTTGTATGTTTCTGTCTCGCTCTCGCGGGTAAGTGATATTGCAGTTAAATAACAAACTTTCTAACGCAGTAGCTCTTTTGTTAAAGGTAGTGTTTTGATGCCACTTTCAGAATAGTTTGGTTAACTCTCAAGAGAAAAGGGGGCGTGGCAGCTCAAAAGTTTTAATGGCATTGCATTAAGGCTGTCTCTAGCAAACCTGCTTAACAGAAAGAGTGTTCCTAAGTGCCATATAGTTACTGAGTTATTGGCCTATAAGTACATTTTTTTTCGAAGTGTGTCTGGTTTTTTGCTCATTGCGGGGGCGTTAGGGGGCGTGGCAACAATTTGAAATAAACTTGATCTGCTCGTGAAGATAACGGACTTTCATTCCAAATTTGGTGTCTCTAGCTTTTGTAGTTTAAACGGACAGACGGACATTGCTATATCGACTCGGCTGTTTATTTAAAAAAAGTTTTTAAATCGCAAGGGTTTGAAAACCCTAACCACACATGTGAACAATACGCGATGTTCAGGCACAAAGAAAAAGAATACTAAGTACTTCGCTATACCTTCTAAAGGAAAATAATATGTAGATTTGTTAGAGAAGTAAGAGAGAAGTAACATTGTAAGTGAAGACAGAAAAAGATTATTACACTAGAAAATATAAAAGTAATTTGGCTAATTAGATTGGAGCTGTCTTTTTCACAGCTTTATGAAGCCAAAGACACCAAAAGCTCCATTAACAGCAAAAGAGATGTGATAATCAAACTTAAGATTTGGATCGAAAAGAATACCGAAATTATTGACCAACTCTATTCTCTGAAGAGGTCTGCCTTTAAGAGAAAAGTTGTTATGGATATTCATTCTTCTACTAAAGGACATAACATTAAATTTACTGATGTTAAGATTAAGTAAGTTAATTTTAAATCGTTTGAAAGGTGTCGAGATCACTATGTATCTCATGACTCAGACAAGATTCAGTTCGTGATAAACAAAGCTTTATTTTTTGCGGCACTTATCAACATTCGCGAAATAGAAATTACTGAAGGCAAAGCATTGATAAATAATAAAAAAAAAGTAATGGCCCAAGATGCCTTGCTTGAATCTTAGATAACGTGCCATTAAAACTTACATTTTGATTTCAAAAGCATAAACGAACTATTAATTACAAAACCGTACGATTAGAGCAAATTCTTCAAGAACGGCACTGAAGTTTGAACTGAAGATTTGGCGCCAGTCAAGGAACTCGAGTGGGTCGAAGTCATTGAAGTACTTGAATTACATGGAAGATGTTCACAGGCACTCAATTGGGAAAAAGTTGCAGCCTATTTGTTAAGTCTCTCTTGTCCATGCCAAGATATGGCGATTTTGTTGCTAAACTTCGCATCTCAGGTTCTCCAAGATCCTCCAAATTATTATTTTTAGTCATGTTTTATTGCTGTTTTGGTTTGTGCAAATAGGGCAGTTTGTCCCATATTTGTGTCAACCTTCAACACTACACAAAAGGCAAGTGAGTTGGTATATTTTTTTTAAATTAAGGTCCTTCCTAACTCACCATTGCTCAAAATTGTCATATCTCCGACATATATGTATTGCTGTGGTTTATCGTGCTTTACGGAGATAAGCAACATTTTGATGGTCCCATTTTATGTTATAATTTATAAATATTAATGGTAATTTTATGACTTATCGCTTATATACTTTTTTCTTGCGCTTTTTGCAACGAAACTTGCATACTAACCTTCATTTACTGCATATAAGACTAATTTTTTTTTTATTTATGATCTCAAAATATCTATCAGGAACTTCAAGACTTTATAGATGAAGCAAAAGTTGTTCTTAAAATGGAGCTTAAGAGAGATGATTTTGATGGATTGGTTAAGATACTTTCAATTTTGAACCAAATTAACGAAAGACAAAACGTGTTTGATAACATCTTTGAACCTCTTCGAGAAATTGTAGACTTACTGACGAAATATTGCTACGAATTTAAAGATATTGAGCTATTACAATTAAATGAATTACCTGATGCTTGGCTTAAAGTTAAGAGGCAGGCAGCTATGACAAAACAACTAATTGCCCCGATTCAAAGCTACCAGGTTGACCAAATAGAAAAACGAATCTTACTTTGCAACAACATGGCAAATACGTATAGAAAGAAATTCATGCAAAAAAAATTTTTGAACGTTCCTTGTCCAAACTGTTACGACCTAATAGATGAATCAGACTTGGAGATTGTCGAGTTAGAAGAAAGAGAAAAAAAGCTTACAGAGTCATCAGTTTTATTTGAACTACAAGGACCCGATCCTGCTAAAATTGAACTTTGTCGAAAAGACTTAAAGTTAGTTAAAATAATGTGGGACTTTGCAATATCGATAGAATCTACTATAAATGACTGGAAAAAAACCCCTTGGAAGAAAATTGATATTGAAGCTATGGACCAAGAGTGCAAAAAGTTTGGAAGGGAGCTACGCGGATTGGATCCAGCAACGCGTACATGGGAACCATTTATTTTTATGGAAGCATCATTAAAAAATTTAATGACATCGCTTCGAGCGGTTACCGAGCTTCAAAATCCAGCCATTCGTGATCGACACTGGATAGAGCTAATGCAAACTACTAAAGTCAAGTTCAATATGGATGATTCAACAACTTTAAAATACCTTATTGACCTGAATTTACATGAATATGAAGAAGAAGTTAAAAACATTGTTGAAAAGTCTGTGAAGGAAATGAATATGGAGAAACAATTACGTGACATTGCAGCAGCCTGGGCTGGAATGGAGTTTGGTGTAGAGCTTCATGAACGTACAGGTATAAAACTTTTGAAAGCATCTGAGGAAATGATTGAAACTCTTGAGGATCATCAGGCGCAATTGCAGAACATGACTTCTTCTAAATATGTCGCATTTTTCTTTCAAGAGGTGTCTTCATGGCAACAAAAGCTGTCTAATGCTGATCAAATTATTGGATCTTGGTTTGAAGTGCAACGGAAATGGCAATATTTAGAAAGTATATTTATTGGTTCAGAAGACATACGCTCCCAGCTTCCTGAGGACTCAAAGCGATTTGATTTTATAGATCGGGAGTTTAAAGCACTTTTGGCGCAAATGAACTCTGATCGCAATGTAGTTCGCTCAACCAATAGATCTGGAAGTAAACTTAATGATCATTTGGAAATTTTGCTAAAGATGCTTTTATTGTGTGAGAAAGCTCTTAATGACTACTTAGAAACCAAACGTTTATCTTATCCTCGCTTTTATTTTGTTTCTTCTGCTGACTTGTTAGATATTTTGTCGAATGGAAATAATCCTGCAATGGTTTCTCGTCATTTAACAAAATTATATGACTCCATTGGTAAATTGAACCTCATTGCCGGAACAAGGCAAGCAGCAGGCATGGTAGCTAAAGAATTGGAAGAATATGTAGCTTTTATTCAAAATTGTGATTGCAGTGGTAAGGTTGAGGTGTGGCTTAATCGGGTAACTGACAAAATGCGAGAAACACTTCGAGACCAACTGAAGCGATCTTTAACACAATATGACCTTAAACCAAGACATGTGTGGATCTTCGAATGGCCTGCCCAGCCCGCATTAGTAGGTACACAAATTATGTGGACTGCTGAAACCAATGATGCATTTTCTAAAGTTCAGCTACGTTATGAAAACGCCTTAAAGGATTATAACCGAAAACAAGTAAATCAGTTAAATAATCTTATTATGTTACTTTTGGGTGATCTTACAGCTGCAGAACGTCAGAAAGTTATGACAGTTTGTACGATAGATGTACACAGCCGGGACGTTGTGTCTACTATAATAACCAAAAAAGTAGAAGTTCAAACAGCATTTCAGTGGCAAAGTCAACTGCGTCATCGTTGGGATAGTAAAATTGACGACTGTTTTGCTAATATCTGTGATGCTCAGTTTCGTTACGATTATGAATATCTGGGTAATACTCCGCGTCTTGTTATTACTCCGTTGACGGATCGCTGTTACATTACGCTAACACAGTCTTTACATTTAGTAATGGGAGGCGCCCCTGCAGGACCCGCTGGTACTGGAAAAACAGAAACTACTAAGGATCTTGGTCGTGCTTTGGGTATGATGGTATATGTGTTCAACTGTTCAGAGCAAATGGATTATAAATCAATAGGAAACATTCATAAAGGCCTTGCGCAGACAGGTGCTTGGGGATGTTTTGATGAATTCAATCGCATCTCTGTTGAGGTATTGTCTGTCGTAGCTGTTCAAGTCAAGTGTATGCAGGATGCAATAAAGGCAAAAAAAATCACCTTTAGTTTTTTGGGAGAAATAATTTCCTTAAGACCTACAGTGGGTGTATTTATAACTATGAACCCCGGCTATGCAGGCCGAGCTGAGCTCCCAGAAAACTTGAAAGCCTTGTACCGCCCATGTGCAATGGTTGTACCAGATTTTGCTTTGATAAGTGAAATTATGTTGGTGGCCGAGGGATTTCAAGAAGCGCGCCTGTTAGCTAGAAAATTTATTACTTTGTACACATTATGCAGAGAACTCTTATCAAAACAAGATCATTACGACTGGGGATTGCGTGCAATAAAATCTGTCTTGGTGGTTGCCGGTGCCTTAAGGGTAAGTTTCATGCATATATATCATATATTTAAATTTCTTGTCTTTGCCAATGAGCTGAGTAATATAAGGTATTATTTTTGTTTCTAGCTGAAAGTTGATTTTATCTTTCATTCCGACTATTTCGAGAGCAAATCAAATTTTTAATGATTCACTATTACTTATTTTTCGGTCTCTTGTCTCTGGCCCACTGTCAATTTTTTTTTTCACTTTTGGTTAATGGCCGTAGCCACTTGTAAAGAAGCGTTCTAGCCGGGGTAGAGATCTGTCTGTCTAGGGCTCCAATATTACAAGAAATTTTTAATAATCGCGGAGATGCTGTAGACGGGGGAAACCACCTGGGGTGTGGGTTGAGGATGACAATGAAGCGAGATCAAAGCGGGGCTACTATTTCTGTTCTTTTCGCGTCAACGCGGGACTCCTCGGGATCGAAAGGGGAGCAAAGTTACTCTGGTCGCCGCTGCTTTTTCCGAGCGTGCAGTATCGGGTGGAAAGGGGGTCGCCGCCGTCATTCTCAGTCAGTCGCGCGAACTTGAGTGGAGAGGACGACATGCGAGATCAAAACGGATGGCGCCACCGTTGTTCTAAGCAAATCGTTGCGCAAAGGAAAGATGGACGTCTTGCGAGATTAGATTTAACGTCTGGGGCGACTAGAAACCACAGTAGTTCTCAGCGGAAGGCGGCGTTAGTTATCGAGGACAAGGCGCGACCGTATTAGGAGAACCGTAGAGTCAACGCCATTTTTGAGCGAAAAAGGAGTGTAAAGGATTAGCGGAAGACAATCGGGAACTTAGCACTGTATTTAGTTTTACTTATTTAATAATTAATGGCATATTCTGATCCTTCTGTTTCTTTCACATTTCTTTTCTTTCATTTCTCTCGTATTCCTAACTGTAAGCCCTGTCGCCGCACCAGCCCTAACGGTTTTTACATACAGTTGTTTCCTCGCGCAAGTCTGATTCCATCAGTCGATCATCAAGTGAGGCGATGCTTACTGTCGAGCAGTGCAGAAACCGTAGCCACCACAAAAACTCTCTCTTCTCAGAGTTTTTGCGCAGAGTTGCACGCGACCGCTCACTGCACTACCGACAGAGGGCGCGCCTGCCTTATCGTTATCCTTACCGACTTATATCTTCCTCCTCGATAACAAAAATTATAATACATTAATTAATACGTTACTTTACTTTATTTGTTGTTGGCGTAAGTTAATTTAATTTAAAAGTTAAATTAAGAGAAAATAAATTGAAATGTATGTAAGAGCATTAGTATTAGTGATTAGATAACTTAACCGTCTTATTTAATGTCCCAATATGGTTTTTAAAACGATATTGTTTATCTATTAAAAAAAAATTGCAAACTTTCATTTGGTTTCTTTTACAACTCACAATTGATGAAGATCGTCTTTTGGAACCATTGGAATGCCAAATTTTGTGAAAATAACACAAAATTATTAATTTTTTTTAAATGTTTAACAAAATACCAACATTTCAAAAAAAAAAAAAAAAATAGATTTTTTTTAATTGAAAAATAAATTTTGTGTTTATGCATTTGAGGTCAAAGTTTCAGTCGGAATCAACGTTTGACCCTATAGATCCTGAATTTCTAAGATTAAAAAATTCAGGCGGAAGTAAAGGTTTACTGTAGTTTTAAGCTTTCTGCGCGTGTGTAAGCACAGTAGCTGTGTTTTAGTCTCATTTTGGAACTTGAGTGCGATTGTTCGCCCAGCCAACATACTCCTTTCCGTACCCACTTTCTGTTAAAAGTTAAGAACAAATTGTAATTAAAATTGACTTCCAATTTTATTTTGTTCTTGTATAAAATCTTCTTTATTGGTGCCCGAGCAGGGACTGTTGCAGTCGTTTAAATCGTTTAAATATTCCAAGGCTTGGTTGGCTGTGTGTATTCGTGTTTTCGGTATATTCTTTTATTAGCGCTGCTCTTAGTGTTGCCCTTGCTTCGCAGCTAGACTTGGAAGTCGAAGGCTGTGCCAGTGCTATTGCCACAGATGATCTTTCTGGGCTTTAATTATTTTATCTTAAATTGTTTGCTACAGTTTACTAGGTGCTACATATATTAGGTCTAGTGGCCTGTGACCTGTAACTCAATGGATGGACTTATTACATTCGTATTATTGCTTGGACTGCTTCTTTAATTTTTTGTTTTATCAATTTTTAGGCACCTAGCTCTTTCAATTAACGTACTGTCGAATCATTCCACTTGACCATTTGAGCAGATATGAAGTGGAGGTGCGTTGGCAATATCTATATTGTAGGAGTAGTTAGAATATAGGCAACCAGAAATTCTTGTTTGTATGCGCCGGCATTGGTGTAACCGGCAATAAACTCATTGATGAGAAAAAACCACAGACCACCAGACTTCACGACGTGATACTTGAAAATGCTCATTAACCCTAGAACACTTATGAGTGATAAAGAAAAGGGACCGACATACAAAAGGATCACAACTGACCTTCGTAAAGAAGGGCAATAAAATGTGTTAACAACGATTGACAGCGGACTCAATTGAAAATGATCGGTACTGGCACACTTGTTTTGTCCTCAGATATTTGAGCTGTATGGCTGCTTGTAAAGCTCACCCCTAATACAGGTGGGCTGCACGTATACAGTACCTGTATACAGTAACTGGTTTACCCACCCTCCCGGTGTGCGCAACCGGATTACATTTATATTTATCAATAGAAAATAAAAAGCAGAGTGAAATTAGATTCACTTTCGTAGAGTTCTGTTCGCTTGTTAAAAATTTTTCGAGCGGAGCGCAAAAAAAGGCAACCGGGAATTTTCATCCCCCCTCCGGCGGTAAAGCGTCATCTAGCGGTGAGTAGAAAATCAGGGAAATTTGTTAGCGCCATCTAGCGGTGAGTAGACATTTAGGGAAATTTGGGAATTTATTAGCGCCATGGTTTGTGTCCAAAATTAAAATTGGGGTGGTTTCCTGGTTTCATAACTAAATTTTGAGGATCCATTGGGGATCAAAAATAAAATGGGTTTCATAACTAAATTTTGAGGATCCATTTGGGATCAAAAATAAAATTGGTTTGGTTTCCTGGTTTCATAACTAAATTTTGAGGATCCGTTTGGGATCAAAAATAAAATTGGTTTCCTGGTTTCATAACTAAATTTTGAGGATCCATTGGGGATCAAAAATAAAATTTATAGTTAGCGACATCTAGCGGAGATTAGAGAAACTGACATATGGTTTGTGTCCTACATAAATAGTGAGGATCCACTTGTTTTAACCGGGGAACATCAGGCGTAACAAATATTCTGTGATTCAGTTTGGCCGATTTAATATCAGAGTCTCATCCCGGTTGCAAGTGTGCCAGTACCGATCATTTTCAATTGAGTCCGCTGTCAATCGTTGTTAACACATTTTATTGCCTTTCTTTACGAAGGTCAGTTGTGATCCTTTTGTATATTTGTCCCTTTTCTTTATCACTCATAAGTGTTCTAGGGTTAATGAGCATTTCCAAGTATCACGTCGTGAAGTCTGGTGGTCTGTGGGTTTTTTCTCATCAATGAGTTTATTGCCGGTTACACCAAAGCCGGCGCATACAAACAAGAATTCCTGGTTGCCTATATTCTAACTACTTTAAGGCATAAGCTGAGGCTAAGGCAATTAATTTTCGTTTTCTTAAATCTCTTTCTCTTAAAAACGGAGTCTAAACATGTCTGAACATGTTGAATGTGTTACAGGTGTCTTCTGTTCAACCCCAAAATTAATTCTATATCCATGTCATTGATTTTATGACTACTGTCACATTTAACTAATTTTTCTTTTTTAACACTGAATACTAATTACCTTTCTTTTGCTCAAATCAGTTTCTTTTATAAATCGTGTCTTAACATGTTTGAACATGTTGAATGTCTTGCAGGTGTTCCCGATTCAACGCCAAATTTAGTTCTCGATCCACATGCTGAGTATGTCCCATGTCATTGATTGTAGTACTACTGTCACATTTAATGTGTTTTCTATAATCTACAGAGAATACTAATCAAATTGATTTTGTAAAGATCCCCTCACCCCCATCCCTCTGCTGATGGACACGTCTGAACATGTTGAAGAAAGAATTAGTTTAGTATGCTTTGTGTCTACTATCCTTTTAGCCCCCATCCCCCAAAAATTAGGTATCGATAGGCTCAACAGATATCCCTTGTCGGTGATTTAATTTCTCCGAACATTTTCTCAAAGTTTCCTTTTTTCCTTTAATGTATGTCACCTGCATAACACCATTTGAGTTGACTGGGAATTCTATATCCGAGAAGTTAAGTCGCTGCCCCCTATAAGTAATAACAGCAGCGATGTTGCTTATGTTATAGCAAGAAGTGTTTTTGAGATTCCTTAGTTTTTTTTGTCGTTATCATTGTAGGTGGCATTTTCAATGAACTCGTATTCGATTGATGCCAGTATGCACCATTTAAAACAAAAAACATCGTTGTTTTTAATATTGACAGTTGCATTCCTCTTTCCAATCGTTTCGGGCATTTCACAGTATCGTCCAGAAGGAATATGTTCCAGTTTAACTATTGTTATATCACAATAGTTAAATGATTGGATAGCCCATCCACTATCTTTTTCTTGGAACTCACTAGTTAATAAATTTAAATAATCGATTTTGGTTTCCAAAACATCATCAGCTGTTTCTAAATCATAGAGACACTGATATGATGTTACAAAATGCTTAGTTAATTCAATTAATTCTCCATCATCTGTTTGCTTTATATATGTGCCATAAAGTTTAATCGAAATTTTTATGGCGGTATATTTAGCTAAACAGAGTTCAATTATTTCGAAAATGTTATTTGATTGTAAAAATCACGAAGAATAATTACATTTTCATTAAAAACACGATATGTTTCAAAAGGGAATATGGTTTCTGTTGAAATTAATACTACATTAGTGTTTTTCACTATTTGAGAAACTTGCCCATTTTTATGCGTATCAGTGCGCAAGTGCACTTTATATGCATTTCTTTTAATTGAAACGTTGCATACTTGACAATGAATATCATCGCTTTTCATTTTCTTAGCGGGTTGATTAATTATAGCTCCTGCTCTTTTCAAGGCTCTGGCAGATGTAGTAGGTTCGACGTCTAAAGTTGATGTTGAAGAGGGACGATCACTCGAATCTTGGTTCCTTGACGCCTCCATCATTATTCTAAAAGTGTTTACAGGTCCGGTGCACTTGCTATAATGCACAACGAAAGCATCCACCCCGTCAAAAGCACGGTTGCACATATTACACACAATTTTGGAGCACATTTTTTAATAATTTTTTTTGTTTTTAGTTTTGTATTAAATTTTAACAACAAATGTTTTTTGTTAATAAATAAATGTTCGATTTTAAACAAAATAGTTTCCACTGACGAACGCGGCTAACTTAAAATTGTTAGCAATTTTATGTTTAAAATTTTGAATTTGTTTATAGGAGATTACTGTTTTTGTTTAAAAAGAGTTCGAAAGATTTTAAAAACACGGTTATCGGTTCTGAACGTAGCACCAACTGAACTCCTACAGCAGTCGATTTTTACCTTTATACCATTGGTTCGTCAACAAGTTCAATCAGGGTTGTTTTTCAGATGTATCCGAAAATCATTATTTGTTGACCCTAGTATTTAATTGTTATGCAGGAGACATACATTAAAGGAAAAAAGGAAACTTTGAGAAAATATTCGGAGAAATTAACTAACCAACAAGGGGTATCTGTTGAGCCTATCGATACCTAATTTTTGGGGGATGGGGGCTAAAAGCATAGTAGACACAAAGCATACTAAACTAATTCTTTCTTCAACATGTTCAGACGTGTCCATCAGCAGAGGGATGGGGGTGAGGGGATCTTTACAAAATCAATTTGATTAGTATTCTCTGTAGATTATAGAAAACACATTAAATGTGACAGTAGTACTAAAATCAATGACATGGGACATACTCAGCATGTGGATCGAGAACTAAATTTGGGGTTGAATCGGGAACACCTGCAAGACATTCAACATGTTCAAACATGTTAAGACACGATTTATAAAAGAAACTGATTTGAGCAAAAGAAAGGTAATTAGTATTCAGTGTTAAAAAAGAAAAAATTAGTTAAATGTGACAGTAGTCATAAAATCAATGACATGGATATAGAATTAATTTTGTGGTTGAACAGAAGACACCTGTAACACATTCAACATGTTTAGACTCCGTTTTTAAGAGAAAGAGATTTAAGAAAACGAAAATTAATTGCCTTAACCTCAGCTAATGCCTAAAAGTAGTTAGAATATAGGCAACCAGGAATTCTTGTTTGTATGCGCCGGCTTTGGTGTAACCGGCAATAAACTCATTGATGAGAAAAAACCCACAGACCACCAGACTTCACGACGTGATACTTGGAATTGCTCATTAACCCTAGAACACTTATGAGTGATAAAGAAAAGGGACAAATATACAAAAGGATCACAACTGACCTTCGTAAAGAAAGGCAATAAAATGTGTTAACAACGATTGACAGCGGACTCAATTGAAAATGATCGGTACTGGCACACTTGCAACCGGGATGAGACTCTGATATTAAATCGACCAAACTGAATCACAGAATATTTGTTACGCCTGATGTTCCCCGGTTAAAACAACTGGATCCTCACTATTTATGTAGGACACAAACCATATGTCAGTTTCTCTAATCTCCGCTAGATGTCGCTAACTATAAATTTTATTTTTGATCCCCAATGGATCCTCAAAATTTAGTTATGAAACCAGGAAACCAATTTTATTTTTGATCCTAAATGGATCCTCAAAATTTAGTTATGAAACCAGGAAACCAAAGCAATTTTATTTTTGATCCCAAATGGATCCTCAAAATTTAGTTATGAAACCAATTTTATTGGATCCTCAAAATTTAGTTATGAAACCAGGAAACCACCCCAATTTTAATTTTGGACACAAACCATGGCGCTAATAAATTCAGAAATTTCCCTAAATTTCTACTCACCACTAGATCTCGCAAACAAATTGCCCTGATTTTCTACTCACCGCTAGATGGCGCTTTACCGCCGGAGGGGGGAGGGAAATTCCCGGTTGCCTATATTCTAATTACTTGTTCTCCATATCTTTTTTTCTTTTTTTCCTTTTTTTATCTCTCTTTTTTGCGCTCCGCGCGAAAATTTTTTAACAAGCGAACAGAATTAACTCTACGAAAATGAATCTAATTTCACTCTGCTTTTTATTTTCTATTGATAAATATATATGTAATCCGGTTGCGCACACCGGGAGGGTGGGTAAACCAGTTACTGTATACAGGTACTGTATACGTGCAGCCCACCTGTATTAGGGGTGAGTTTTACAAGCAGTCATACAGCTCGAATATCTGAGGACAAAACAAGTGTGCCAGTACCGATCATTTTCAATTGAGTCCGCAGTCAATCGTTGTTAACACATTTTATTGCCTTTCTTTACGAAGGTCAGTTGTGATCCTTTTGTATATCGGTCCCTTTTCTTTATCACTCATAAGTGTTCTAGGGTTAATGAGCATTTCCAAGTATCACGTCGTGAAGTCTGGTGGTCTGTGGGTTTTTTCTCATCAATGAGTTTATTGCCGGTTACACCAAAGCCGGCGCATACAAACAAGAATTCCTGGTTGCCTATATTCTAACTACTTCGGTGTACAATCATCCTAAAATTTTTCCTAAACACAAATACTCTGTTAACGATTTTGTTCGAATAAGTAAATATAAAGGTGTTTTCGCTAAAGGATATGAAACAAATTGGACAACTGAAATATTTAGAATTATAAAAATTTAATCAACAGATCCAGACACTTATTTATTAAAAGATTATAAAAATGAAAGAAATAAATGGTTCATTCTATGAAGAAGAACTTCAACGAGTTAGAGATAAAAACGCATACAAAATAAAGTTTTTCTTAAGTGGTTAGGGCTTTGATGAGTCACATAATTCCTGGATTAATAAAAAAGATATAATTAAATAAAAGACTTTTTTTATTTTTATTATTTATTTAGAATTTTTTTTTTTTATTAGTTAAACATATTTACAAGCACTACATATATTTACAAGCGTTATATAATAAGTCTTATCTTTGAATCAAATGTTTTTACATATTTTACAAATTTTCTCTGTTTAAACTTATTTTATAATGCCCCCAAGCCAGTGTGGTTATTAAATTTGATGTTACAAATCTTTTGTAATCTTTATAATTCAATGAAATTTTATTAACAATTTCTGTAAACAGCTCATGGTCTCTACTTCTTATTACCCTCTGTTCACCATAATAAGTTTTTCGTTTTCGGATACATTCAATATAGTCCGAGTGGGAGAGTTTCTTAGCAACGCTTTCTTTGACACCTTTAATTTTCTTAATTTCTTTGTCGGTGGTCCCTTCACTGCTTTCTACCTTGTAGGATTAGGCTTTTGCTTTTAAGCCTGCAAAAGATTTCATAATTTTTCCCGCATTTTCATCTTTAAATAAACCTAACTCTTTATTGTTTGCTGGAATTATGTTATATGGATTCATAGAGTTATAATTGGAGGTATCAAAACGTTCTGGATTTGTTTTTATAAGGTTATATACATCTTCAACAGAGGATGTAATAAACGAATCAGTGTCCATATAAATAATCTTAGTCGAGGGACTTTTTATGCTTAAGAAATTATAATAATAATCATACATAAGCCATTTTGACAATTCTAATACAGTTACTCCAATATAGATTGGTTTATCATAATGAATGAGCGATGTTGTATGTTCAAGTGCTGCTAAGTCATTACCGAAAATGTTCATGCTATGGAAATTGTTCATTGCGACAAACTGTCTGAAGCCAGGAGAATTTTGCTTGGAGTGGTAATCAGTAACTAGTCGTATTGAACGTCTTTTCTCTACGTTTTCCATAGTTTTGCCGTAAACGGCATTATTCATCAACTTGAAAAAATTTTTTGAAACTCATTTTTTGCTGATTTTTTATGAGAATTGTTCAAGTTAATGTATGGCTCAAGCCAACGTCGTTGCGTAAAAGACAAAACTCTATGAATTTTTAATCATTTTAATCCTTATTGCATGCAGAGTTGCAATTGCTTTAAATGAATAATATAATTGGTTTTATTATATAAGTCTGCAATTAATTTAATTTGTTTTCCTCCAGGTGGAACTTTATTTTCTGGACAGAATGGTAGACAATTATGTTTGTCATGAATCTCTTTGGGATATTGCAAATATACTTCTAAAATATATCCTACATCATCATCAACTGAAATATTTGCCAAAGAGAGTTTTGATATTTCATCTTCAGATAAGAATTTAAAATTTTCTAATGGCAGCACTTGACACATTGCCCACCCATATAAATTGTTTGCATCTATATATGAAAGATAGTTTGTGTCAAGGTTAGGATTAAAATCTTTTTGATGAGGATTATTAGCAACTGAAATACGTTGACTACATTGTGTCAAACCGCCACGAACAGCTAATTTAAGAAAATTATAGGTGTCAGGGTTACTAATCAGCTCGAGTTTAACTTTGGTAAACTTAAGCATTGCATACCAAGAGATTGAATGAGCCGTTACGTAATTAATTGGGTCTAACTACTAAATTTTATGACAGATGGCTCTAAAATTTTCAAAAACATCTGCCAGAATAATTACATCACTTTCCAGGTATAGTTTTAAGTAGTCTGACAATGTTTGACACTTAAAACTATCCCATACCTGTTGTGCAAACTCATAGTTTTTAATACTACACTCCTCATCGTTTAGAGCATTTAAAAAGTTCTCTACATGGGAGTTGTCTCGCTATTTAGAGCAAATGGTATAAAACATTTTGATAGGGGGTTGCAAATCACTAGGGAAATGTTTGATAAGAACTGTTTTATATTAGCTTTTGACTTAACTGCAGATCATTCGAATTCTTCCGTATGTTCAAATTTAATTAATCAAGGAACAATTTGTATTGAGGGTCGATTTGCTGAACCACTTACCGAAGCTTGTCACATGGCTTGTATATTGTGAATATGATTCCATGATTGATATTGACAAACATAGAAATATTAAAGTTTTACTTTAAAAATGAATACATTACAAATTGAAAAACTTATGCTTAGTAAGCGCAGCACCAAACATATATTTAAATTACCTATTAAAATACGTACATATCCTACAATAATAATTGCGAATACAGACTCATCTGACAAACCTGGTTCACACTGGGTAGCATTTTATTTTAAAAATGGTTCAAATGCAGAGTTTTTTGATTCATTTGGTCAATATCCTCAAAACAAATATTTTTTAAGTCTATTAAAAAATAATTCCAAAAGGTTTACATATAATAAACAGCAAGTCCAGGGTTACTTTTCAAATACCTGTGGACATTATTCCACCCTATTTAGTATTTATAAGAGTAAACAAGTAAGAAAGGCTACAGTCGATCGAGCCGACTGTAAAAGACCCCGTACTCCCATAGAAGTGAGCAATTGTATTCAATTTAAATTTAAATTTTTGAATGAAATTTAAAAATTTTAATTTTATATGTACATTTTGAATTGAAATTAAAAACAAGAAAGAAAAGTACAGTCGAGTGCGCCCGTATAATACTCTCTGCATTTGTCCCGATTAAATTATTAAAATCGGTATCCACATATTACTATGTGTTTTACTTGCATTAAAACACGTTGAAACAAAAACAATCTAAGCATAATCAAACATACATCTGTTTGTTTGTATTCGAATAAACATACGTTTGACAATATGTATATGATGCAAATATGCAAATATGTATGCATGTATGTGTGTATTCGGCGCAGCCAGCGACCGAGGGCAGCGCTGCCCACACACAGGCAGCGAAAACGTTCGAACATGTGCTTGTGTGTTTCTATCTCGCTTGCACCTATGGGTTGATATTGCGTTCAATTATCAATATTGTAACGCTTCTAGTTTTCTTGTTTATAGTCCGATTTTAATGCGCCTTTCAGGATAGTTTAATATAGTTAGTCTCCACACCAGTTATAAACTACAATACTGTACGATTCGGAAAAAACGGCATTGAAGCTTGAAAACAATTTTATAAATTGTGGGAAAAGTGGGCGTGGCAGTCAAAAATTTTAAATGGCAATGTAACTATGCTCTCGCAAAGAACACCCGTACCAGAATTGGTGATCCTAAAGGCAATAAAATGTGTTAACAACGATTGACAGCGGACTCAATTGAAAATGATCGGTACTGGCACACTTGCAACCGGGATGAGACTCTGATATTAAATCGACCAAACTGAATCACAGAATATTTGTTACGCCTGATGTTCCCCGGTTAAAACAACTGGATCCTCACTATTTATGTAGGACACAAACCATATGTCAGTTTCTCTAATCTCCGCTAGATGTCGCTAACTATAAATTTTATTTTTGATCCCCAATGGATCCTCAAAATTTAGTTATGAAACCAGGAAACCAATTTTATTTTTGATCCTAAATGGATCGTCAAAATTTAGTTATGAAACCAGGAAACCAAAGCAATTTTATTTTTGATCCCAAATGGATCCTCAAAATTTAGTTATGAAACCAATTTTATTGGATCCTCAAAATTTAGTTATGAAACCAGGAAACCACCCCAATTTTAATTTTGGACACAAACCATGGCGCTAATAAATTCAGAAATTTCCCTAAATTTCTACTCACCACTAGATGGCGCAAACAAATTGCCCTGATTTTCTACTCACCGCTAGATGGCGCTTTACCGCCGGAGGGGGGAGGGAAATTCCCGGTTGCCTATATTCTAATTACTTGTTCTCCATATCTTTTTTTCTTTTTTTCCTTTTTATACTCTCTGCAAGAGTATATTGGGTTTGTGCAAAAGTATGTAACAGGCAGAAGGAGGCGTGGCAGACCCCATAAAGTATATATATTCTTGATCAGCATCACAAGCCGAGTCGATATAGCCATGTCCGTCTGTCCGTCTGTCTGTCTGTCTGTCTGTCTGTCTGTCTGTCTGTCTGTCCGTCCGTATGAACAAACAGATTTCAGAGATGGTAAGAGCTACAAGTTCGAGCTTGGTGTCAAACGATCAGATATTTAGTCAGTCAATACAAGAATCTTTTTTTTTTTTGATGCCACGCCCCATTCGACCACAATAAGCAAAAAACTGGACACACCTCGGAAAAAATTGGTGTTTTCGGCAAATATCTCAGTAAGTATGGCACCTAGGATCACCAATTTGGGTACGGAGGTTCCTAGCGACAGCATAGTTGCATTGCCATTTAAAATTTTGGACTGCCACGCCCCCTTTTCCCACACTTGAAAAAACTTCAAAAGCCGTTTTTTGCGAACTTGTTCGTATCATACAGTATTGTTATCTATAATTCGTGTGGAGATTAACTATATTAAACTATCCTGAAAGGCGCGTTAAAATCGGACAATAAACAAGAAAACTAGAAGCGTTACAATATTGATAATTGAACGCAATATCAACCTATAGGTGCAAGCGAGATAGAAACACACAACCACATGTTCGAACGTTTTCGCTGCTTGTGTGTCGGCAGCGCTGCCCGCGGAAGCTGGCTGCGTCGAATACACACATACATGCATATATGCAGCATATATTGCCAAACGTACATATGTATGCGTATTCGCATGCAAACAAACAGATGTGTGTTTGATTATGCTTAGATTGTTTTTGTTTCAACGTGTTTTAATGCAAGTAATTCACATTGTAATATCTCGATACCGAATTTAATAATTTAATCGGGACAAATGCAGAGAGTATTATACGGTCGGGCGCGCTCGACTGTACTTTTCTTTCTTGTTTTATCTCTCTTTTTTGCGCTCCGCGCGAAAATTTTTTAACAAGCGAACAGAATTAACTCTACGAAAATGAATCTAATTTCACTCTGCTTTTTATTTTCTATTGATAAATATATATGTAATCCGGTTGCGCACACCGGGAGGGTGGGTAAACCAGTTACTGTATACAGGTACTGTATACGTGCAGCCCACCTGTATTAGGGGTGAGTTTTACAAGCAGTCATACAGCTCGAATATCTGAGGACAAAACAAGTGTGCCAGTACCGATCATTTTCAATTGAGTCCGCAGTCAATCGTTGTTAACACATTTTATTGCCTTTCTTTACGAAGGTCAGTTGTGATCCTTTTGTATATCGGTCCCTTTTCTTTATCACTCATAAGTGTTCTAGGGTTAATGAGCATTTCCAAGTATCACGTCGTGAAGTCTGGTGGTCTGTGGGTTTTTTCTCATCAATGAGTTTATTGCCGGTTACACCAAAGCCGGCGCATACAAACAAGAATTCCTGGTTGCCTATATTCTAACTACTTCGGTGTACAATCATCCTAAAATTTTTCCTAAACACAAATACTCTGTTAACGATTTTGTTCGAATAAGTAAATATAAAGGTGTTTTCGCTAAAGGATATGAAACAAATTGGACAACTGAAATATTTAGAATTATAAAAATTTAATCAACAGATCCAGACACTTATTTATTAAAAGATTATAAAAATGAAAGAAATAAATGGTTCATTCTATGAAGAAGAACTTCAACGAGTTAGAGATAAAAACGCATACAAAATAAAGTTTTTCTTAAGTGGTTAGGCTTTGATGAGTCACATAATTCCTGGATTAATAAAAAAGATATAATTAAATAAAAGACTTTTTAGACCCCGTACTCTAAAAAAGAGTATAGGGGTCTATTAGGTTTGTCAGAAGCGAAATGTGCGTAACAGGCAGAAGGAGGCGTGGCCGACCCCATAAAGTATATATATTCTAGATCAGCATCAACAGCCGAGTCGATATAGCAATGTCCGTCTGTCCGTCTGTCCGTCTGTCTGTCTGTCCGTCTGTCCGTCTGTCCGTCCGTCCGTATGAACACCTGGATCTTTTAAACTACAAAAGCTAGAGACACCAAATTTGGAATGAAAGTCCGTTATCTTCGCGAGCAGATCAAGTTTATTTCAAATTGTTGCCACGCCCCTTACCGCCCCCGCAATGAGCAAAAAACCAGACACACATCGAAAAAAATTTACTTTTAGGCCAATAACTCAGTAACTATGGCACTTAGGAACACCATTTCTGGTAAACAGGTTGCTAGAGACATCCTTAATGCAATGCCATTAAAAATTTTGAGCTGCCACGCCCCCTTTTCTCCTGAGAGTTAACCAAACGTTTTCACTTTAATGTCATGTTTAAGGCATTTATTCATATAGTAGGGTGTTGTAATTCAACATAAGTATAGAGACATATAAAATCAACTTATTCTGAAAGTGCCATCATCATACTACTTTTAACAAAAGAGTTACTGCGTTACAAAGTTTGTTATTTAACTGCAATATCACTTACGCGCGAGAGCGAGACAGAAACATACAAACACATGTTCGAACGTTTTCGATGCTTGTGTGGCGACAGCGTTTGTATGAATAAAATGTAAATGCTGATTATCGGAGAATTCTTGAAAGTGGCGCGTGGCGCAACTGATAGAGTTGCGGCAATGCGATTTGTTAATTTAATTTTTTTTATTAATTTCAATTCAAAATGTACATATAAAATTAAAATTTTTAAATTTCATTCGAAAATTTGAATTTAAATTGAATACAATTGCGCACTTCTATGGGAGTACGGGGTCTTTTACAGTCGGCTCGATCGACTGTAGCCTTTCTTACTTGTTTTATTTTTATTATTTATTTAGAATTTTTTTTTTTTATTAGTTAAACATATTTACAAGCACTACATATATTTACAAGCGTTATATAATAAGTCTTATCTTTGAATCAAATGTTTTTACATATTTTACAAATTTTCTCTGTTTAAACTTATTTTATAATGCCCCCAAGCCAGTGTGGTTATTAAATTTGATGTTACAAATCTTTTGTAATCTTTATAATTCAATGAAATTTTATTAACAATTTCTGTAAACAGCTCATGGTCTCTACTTCTTATTACCCTCTGTTCACCATAATAAGTTTTTCGTTTTCGGATACATTCAATATAGTCCGAGTGGGAGAGTTTCTTAGCAACGCTTTCTTTGACACCTTTAATTTTCTTAATTTCTTTGTCGGTGGTCCCTTCACTGCTTTCTACCTTGTAGGATTAGGCTTTTGCTTTTAAGCCTGCAAAAGATTTCATAATTTTTCCCGCATTTTCATCTTTAAATAAACCTAACTCTTTATTGTTTGCTGGAATTATGTTATATGGATTCATAGAGTTATAATTGGAGGTATCAAAACGTTCTGGATTTGTTTTTATAAGGTTATATACATCTTCAACAGAGGATGTAATAAACGAATCAGTGTCCATATAAATAATCTTAGTCGAGGGACTTTTTATGCTTAAGAAATTATAATAATAATCATACATAAGCCATTTTGACAATTCTAATACAGTTACTCCAATATAGATTGGTTTATCATAATGAATGAGCGATGTTGTATGTTCAAGTGCTGCTAAGTCATTACCGAAAATGTTCATGCTATGGAAATTGTTCATTGCGACAAACTGTCTGAAGCCAGGAGAATTTTGCTTGGAGTGGTAATCAGTAACTAGTCGTATTGAACGTCTTTTCTCTACGTTTTCCATAGTTTTGCCGTAAACGGCATTATTCATCAACTTGAAAAAATTTTTTTGAAACTCATTTTTTGCTGATTTTTTATGAGAATTGTTCAAGTTAATGTATGGCTCAAGCCAACGTCGTTGCGTAAAAGACAAAACTCTATGAATTTTTAATTATTTTAATCCTTGTTGCATGCAGAGTTGCAATTGCTTTAAATGAATAATATAATTGGTTTTATTATATAAGTCTGCAATTAATTTAATTTGTTTTCCTCCAGGTGGAACTTTATTTTCTGGACAGAATGGTAGACAATTATGTTTGTCATGAATCTCTTTAGGATATTGCAAATATACTTCTAAAATATATCCTACATCATCATCAACTGAAATATTTGCCAAAGAGAGTTTTGATATTTCATCTTCAGATAAGAATTAAAAATTTTCTAATGGCAAGCACTTGACACATTGCCCACCCATATAAATTGTTTGCATCTATATATGAAAGATAGTTTGTGTCAAGGTTAGGATTAAAATCTTTTTGATGAGGATTATTAGCAACTGAAATACGTTGACTACATTGTGTCAAACCGCCACGAACAGCTAATTTAAGAAAATTATAGGTGTCAGGGTTACTAATCAGCTCGAGTTTAACTTTGGTAAACTTAAGCATTGCATACCAAGAGATTGAATGAGCCGTTACGTAATTAATTGGGTCTAACTACTAAATTTTATGACAGATGGCTCTAAAATTTTCAAAAACATCTGCCAGAATAATTACATCACTTTCCAGGTATAGTTTTAAGTAGTCTGACAATGTTTGACACTTAAAACTATCCCATACCTGTTGTGCAAACTCATAGTTTTTAATACTACACTCCTCATCGTTTAGAGCATTTAAAAAAGTTCTCTACATGGGAGTTGTCTCGCTATTTAGAGCAAATGGTATAAAACATTTTGATAGGGGGTTGCAAATCACTAGGGAAATGTTTGATAAGAACTGTTTTATATTAGCTTTTGACTTAACTGCAGATCATTCGAATTCTTCCGTATGTTCAAATTTAATTAATCAAGGAACAATTTGTATTGAGGGTCGATTTGCTGAACCACTTACCGAAGCTTGTCACATGGCTTGTATATTGTGAATATGATTCCATGATTGATATTGACAAACATAGAAATATTAAAGTTTTACTTTAAAAATGAATACATTACAAATTGAAAAACTTATGCTTAGTAAGCGCAGCACCAAACATATATTTAAATTACCTATTAAAATACGTACATATCCTACAATAATAATTGCGAATACAGACTCATCTGACAAACCTGGTTCACACTGGGTAGCATTTTATTTTAAAAATGGTTCAAATGCAGAGTTTTTTGATTCATTTGGTCAATATCCTCAAAACAAATATTTTTTAAGTCTATTAAAAAATAATTCCAAAAAGGTTTACATATAATAAACAGCAAGTCCAGGGTTACTTTTCAAATACCTGTGGACATTATTCCACCCTATTTAGTATTTATAAGAGTAAACAAGTAAGAAAGGCTACAGTCGATCGAGCCGACTGTAAAAGACCCCGTACTCCCATAGAAGTGAGCAATTGTATTCAATTTAAATTTAAATTTTTGAATGAAATTTAAAAATTTTAATTTTATATGTACATTTTGAATTGAAATTAAAAACAAGAAAGAAAAGTACAGTCGAGTGCGCCCGTATAATACTCTCTGCATTTGTCCCGATTAAATTATTAAAATCGGTATCCACATATTACTATGTGTTTTACTTGCATTAAAACACGTTGAAACAAAAACAATCTAAGCATAATCAAACATACATCTGTTTGTTTGTATTCGAATAAACATACGTTTGACAATATGTATATGATGCAAATATGCAAATATGTATGCATGTATGTGTGTATTCGGCGCAGCCAGCGACCGAGGGCAGCGCTGCCCACACACAGGCAGCGAAAACGTTCGAACATGTGCTTGTGTGTTTCTATCTCGCTTGCACCTATGGGTTGATATTGCGTTCAATTATCAATATTGTAACGCTTCTAGTTTTCTTGTTTATAGTCCGATTTTAATGCGCCTTTCAGGATAGTTTAATATAGTTAGTCTCCACACCAGTTATAAACTACAATACTGTACGATACGGAAAAAACGGCATTGAAGCTTGAAAACAATTTTATAAATTGTGGGAAAAGTGGGCGTGGCAGTCAAAAATTTTAAATGGCAATGTAACTATGCTCTCGCAAAGAACACCCGTACCAGAATTGGTGATCCTAGGTGCCATAGTTACTTAGATATTTGCCGAAAACACCAATTTTTCACGAGGTGTGTCCAGCTTTTTGCTTATTGTGGGCGAATGGGGCGTGGCATCGAAAAAAAAAAGATTCTTGTATTGACTGACTAAATATCTGATCGTTTGACACCAAGCTCGAACTTGTAGCTCTTACCATCTCTGAAATCTGTTTGTTCATACGGACAGACAGACGGACAGACGGACAGACAGACAGACGGACAGACGGACATGGCTATATCGACTCGGCTTGTGATACTGATCAAGAATATATATACTTTATGGGGTCTGCCACGCCTCCTTCTGCCTGTTACATACTTTTGCACAAACCCAATATACTCTTGCAGAGAGTATAAAAATTAAATTAACAATTCGCATTGCCGCAACTCTATCAGTTGCACCACGCGCCACTTTCAAGAATTCTCCGATAATCAGCATTTAAATATTAGTCATACAAACACACATTCGTTTGAAATTATATGTATGCATGTATGTATGTATGTGTGTATTCGGCGCGGCCAGCGTCTGCCGGCAGCGCTGTCGCCACACAAGGATCGAAAACGTTCGAACATGTGTTTGTATGTTTCTGTCTCGCTCTCGCGCGTAAGTGATATTGCAGTTAAATAACAAACTTTCTAACGCAGTAGCTCTTTTGTTAAAGGTAGTATGTTGATGGCACTTTCAGAATAGTTTGATTTTATATGTCTCTATACGAATGTTGAATTACAACACTCTACTATATGAATAAATGCCTTAAAAACGGCATTAAAGCGTAAAAGTTTTTTAGCTGATGTGGGGAAAAGGGGCGTGGCAGCTCAAAATTTTTAATGGTATTGCATTAAGGGTGTCACTAGCAACCTGTTTACCAGAAATGGTGTTCCTAAGTGCCATAGTTACTGAGTTATTGGCCTAAAAGTAAATTTTTTTCGAGGTGTGTCTGGTTTTTTGCTCATTGCGGGGGCGGTAAGGGGCGTGGCAACAATTTGAAATAAACTTGATCTGCTCGCGAAGATAACGGACTTTCATTCCAAATTTGGTGTCTCTAGCTTTTGTAGTTTAAAAGATCCAGGTGTTCATACGGACGGACGGACAGACAGACAGACAGACAGACAGACAGACAGACAGACAGACAGACGGACAGACGGACATTGCTATATCGACTCGGCTGTTGATGCTGATCTGGAATATATATACTTTATGGGGTCGGCCACGCCTCCTTCTGCCTGTTACGCACATTTCGCTTCTGACAAACCTAATAGACCCCTATACTCTTTTTTAGAGTACGGGGTCTAAAAACATTCAACAAAATGTTTTTTAAATGTCATTAAGAAAAATGATTATATTTATAATGATAAGCTTGTTCTGAAATTATTTAAAAAAATAAATTGTTATTGTTTTTATTTGAGTACATTCGATCTCTTAACCTGTAGTAATTCATCATTAGTTTTAAAGACTCTGCTTTATAACTTGAAACGAAACAGCAGCGACAGGTGTCTGGACCTTCTTCGGTGTCATCGTTCGACCATACGCACGAGATAAAATGCTTTCCAAATTAAGAAATGACTTCCTGCTGTTGTTCAAGGTCGCTTAAAAGAGCCTTCAATTGTTTCAGACGTTCCATGTGTTCATGGAAAATCATATCTTCGAACTGAATTAAAAATATTTCAATTTGCTTTGAAAACATTTTACTTGCTTTAGTGTTGTTTTGAAACTGAGGTTTGGTGGGAAAGATTAGGAGTTTTTATATTAAATTTCATTATATACTTTTACATATAAATTGAAAATGGGGGGTATTATAGCTGTCTTTTTTCGTCCCATTGTAAACTATATGAGTAATATTGTTGTCCTTTAACTTCTTGTATGGAGTTTTAGTAGGAAAAATCCTGACAAATGCCTTAGGTAAAAAAATCTAAAGGAGTTTGGCGTCCGTGGACTGTTTTCTTTAGTTGACAATCTGTTATAGTATACTCATAACCAATCGTGAGGCTCCCAGTTTTTGTATATCCTTGTCCTACATGGCCTGTCACATCATTTATTGATTCGAAGAAATCCTGAGAATGTAAACGTTATTTAGTTATAAATGATTATATGTTACTAATACATACCATGGTGCTATTTATTTTCAAACTCTTTAATGTTCACTTAGACTGAAAACTGTAAGAACCAAAGAATAGAATGGAATACGTCCGCTTTTTAAGGAAATTTACACGCGATTGTGTAGGGATTTAGTAAACCTCAGTAAGCAAGATGGTTCAGTACTATTGTAGTTTATGTACCAGCTTAAAAACATTTCAAAGTAAATGTGGATTCAAGAAACACATTCTCAAGAAACACAACTTTAGTTTTGAAAAACGAAAATATAAATTTCCTTGTAAATTATGTTTATATAAAAAACTATATGTTACAAAATCCGGTTCTTTCTAAGCATAACTTTAGCAATAAGAAAGCAAAGTAAAGTATAAATGAAAATAACTAAAAGTAAACTGAGTATTTCTTTGGGGGGTACGCTGTATACCATTGGTTTGTCAACAAGTTCAATCAGGGTTGTTTTTCAGAGGTATCCGAAAATCATTATTGGTTGACCCTAGTATTTAATTGTTATGATCATTTTTAAATATTAAATTTTAATGATCATTTTCAATTGAGTCCGCTGTCAATCGTTGTTAACACATTTTATTGCCTTTCTTTACGAAGGTCAGTTGTGATCCTTTTGTATATCGGTCCCTTTTCTTTATCACTCATAAGTGTTCTAGTGTTAATAAGCATTTCCAAGTATCACGTCGTGAAGTCTGGTGGTCTATGGGTTTTTTCTCATCAATGAGTTTATTGCCGGTTACACCAAAGCCGGCGCATACAAACAAGAATTCCTGGTTGCCTATATTCTAACTACTTGTAAGTTGATACATCAGCCACTGCGTAGCAGTAGATCACCGGCCAGTAGTATGTCAAGTGGCCACACCGGCGCACTTGTATCCTTAAGTAAATCGTTATTACATATTTTTTAGCTCTAAGCTACTCACTCCATGAAACTATTGACCCTTAGACTGTAACCCATACATTGCTCCAATAAAATCAGTACTCAAGAAACATGCGTACATTCTGATACTCATCCAAATAACTGGCTCAAAGTGCTAGGTATTTGAAAACTCTCTGGTCTTACTTAAAGTGTAAGAACGGAAAACTCACTGACAATTGAACATTTGGTGACCCTGACTATTTAGATACCCAGTCAACTCTGATTTCCCCCACCAGTGGTAAGAGTCGGCCACTAACTTTGCTCAAATCTGAATCCGCCACCAGTGGTAGGAGTCAGAAGAGACAATGACGAATTGACAACTACGAATTTTAGTTAGACAAAATTAAGATCTTACAAGTTCTACATCAGCCATCACTGGCAACTTATCAGAAACAATCTACGAGATTTTTGAAGTAATTTCATAGATCTGTTTAATTGTAATTTGAGCTAATCCTTAAGAAACTTGTTACGCTGGGTAACAACTTAAGATAACAAAAAATAACGACTGGATTATCACATTTTGGATTGAACTATGACATATTGGATTCCAAATATTTTGGTTAAATTGTTTAACCACCTCATCCTCAATCGGTTACACTATATTAACCAGGACTACGCTCGACCATTGAATTAGAACAAAGGTTGTAGGAAATTAATCAAGAGTTTTTAGTGTATATCAAACACTTCAAGGGTGTGAGTAGAGGCATATCCTGTTCCATGCAAATCAAATATCCTCCAACGGGTCTATACAATAAGACAACGAACTTGTAACATCATGGCTACCAACACAAGTTTGGAAACGATCTTAGACAATCAAGCCAAAATTGGCGAGCAGACATAAGCGTTCATTACGAACTATAAAAGGCCTTCCTATTACACTGATAAGAAATATCAGTTAACGGTAATACCCAAGTTGAAAGCTTAACTGGAAATGCACCAATAAAGTATTTATATTTTGAAGCCAATTACTAATTGAACATAAAATGGCAACAATTCCATGACTTATTTTTAAAAATGATTTATGAAACTTCATTACCCACAATTCAAAAGATGTGGTATTTGAAGACATCTTTCTGGAGAAGCTTAAAGATTAATTCGCCATTTGTTCTTGACAGAACCAAATTATGAGACTGCGTGGACAATGTTACAAGATCATTTTAATAATAAACGAGTCCTTTGCCATTTCGAATGACGGAGAGGTAATTAAAAACTTCCATAACAACATTTATGCCCTTTAAAATATAGCTGTTACAACGGTGACCTGGGACCCACTCTTGCTTGTTATTTTAACAACAAAATTTATTGTCTTAAATGCGATAAAAAACATCACACACACTATTGCATTTGGAAAATAAATTAATTAATTATAACGTCAGTTTCCGCAAATCCAGAAAAAATGCGGTGACGTATTGTTAGCACAGGTTGTTTTGTAGTAAAAAAGCAATGGAAAATTGAGTGAATTTCGAGCATTGGTCGACTGCGGGTCGCAAGTCAACCTTATTTCTGTTACAGAATCATCGTTGCGCATAGAAGGAATTGGAGGTCAACCCAAAACCATCCGGCAAAGGGTAAATGTTCTCATGAAATCAAGGAATAATGATTTCATGTCGAGACTTGAAGCATTTGTATTGCTACACATCATTGCTGATCAACAAACTCAGCACATAAAGGGATCCCAGTTGAAATTGCCTAAAAATATTTGTTTGGAAGATCAAATTTCAACAAACCAGGCAAATTTGACATCCTCCTCGGCGCGGAACGTTATTACTCCATATTAAAGCAATAAGCGGAAAGGAAAATGACGGGACTGCCGGTAATGCACAACACAGAACTTGGATGGGTTATAGCAGGAAAAATCAAGGCATCAGAGGAAACACTGAACAAGGCTATCGAAAGACTCTGGCAATTAAATGAAGTCAAGCTATGTAAACCTGCGCAATCCCCGGGGCAGGAGAGATGTGAGAAGCATTTTCTCAAAAAGGTTCAAACAGTAAAAGACAACAGATTTATCATAAGAGTACCTTTCTCTGAAAAGACTTTCAGAGATGTGGGAGTCTTGCGAAATGGCCACACGACGTTTTCTAGGTCTGCAAAGAAGATTAGAACACGATCCCGAAGCACAAAAGGTCTAAAGAGAGTTCATGGCTGATTACGAATCTCTAGGCCACATGAAAGAAGTAGGGAAACATCTGAGTCCAAATTCACACTACTTCATTCCGCACCGTTGTGTATTGAGGCCAGACAATACAACTACCAAACTGCGAGTAGTATTCAAAGCATCAGCAAAATCAGCGACGAGAAAATCATTGAACAGCATACTGCACGCTGGGCCGACAGTACGACTTATTAGCCATTTTGCTACGCTTTCGTACTCATAAATACGTATTTACCGCAGACATCGAGAAAATGTACCGTCAAGTTTGGTTCAATCCCAAGGATCAATTCCATTAGATGATTGTTTGGAGGCATCATCGGTTAAAAACATTTACGTACGGTACAACCTCAGCACCGTAAATAGCTACAAAATGTTATGAATATTTAGCAAAATTAAATAAAGCTAAATATAGTCTGTGAGCTGAAAACTTGGAAAGGGAGTTTTACATAGATGACTGTTTGACTGGTGCTGATTCCTTGCCAGAAGTCATACAAATGCAACAGGAGCTCAACACACTACTTAAATCAGCAGGCTTCAAACATCGGAAGTGGCGTGCTAATAACACCAATATAATGGAAACAGTTCCCCGCGAAGATATCATATCAAGCTTCAACGTATCATTGCATATATGTGTCGTTTCTGCCATGCAAAAAATCGAACAGCAACGACACAGCTAAACTTGCATGAACTGGAAGAGGCGCGCATGTTTATCCTACGAAATGTGCAACAAAACGCATTTGCAGAATATTATAACATGGTCAAGAATGCAACTGTCACCAAGTCCTGCCCCGACACCCGAAAGTCTACACTTGATCATGAGGGATTCACTCTTTGTAGTTGGAGGACGCATGGAGAATTCTCGACTTCCTGAGAAAGAAAAGCACTAAAATTTTCCGCCATATAATGACCCAATTGTGAAAATGAAATGTATTTACCAATAAAATTACTGTATCTTGAATGGCACACCCCTTCCAAGAAGGCAAAGTAACTCAATCAGATGCATTCTCACACAACGGAGTAGATTACTGCGGCCCTTTGTGAATCCACAATAAGGTCAGAGGAAAGAAACCTGATAAGACATGTATAACCGTATTTGTCTGTTTAGTCTCAAAGGCAGTACATCAAGATATAGTTCATGATTTGACAACAGCTGCATTTATACGTGCACTCAATCGCCTATTGGCTCGTCGAGGAATGATCGACAGTATATATTGTGACAACGCAACAAACTTCGTGGGAGGCTGAAGGAACTCAATGAAGCAATCTTATCCAGAAAGGCTAAGGATGAGATCACTGAGAGCTGAAATAAATTGAAAATCAATTTTAGTTTTATTCCACCACGTGCTCCTCACTTCGGAGGCTTATGGGAAGCAGCAGTCAAATCAGCAAAAGGCATTTTAAAATGAAATGTGGAAACAGTATCACTCATATTCTAAGAATTGAACACAGTGATCGAGGAAGTGGAACTATTGAACTAAGGGCCACTAACACCACATTCATCGGATCCCAACAATCAAAAGTCAGTCACATCAGGAGACATACTAATCGGAAATCCTTTAGCCAAGTATACTGTAAACCAACTAATACCATTCGTAAAAAACTACGACATAATTTTTGGATCCGATGGTCCTCAGAATATCTAAGTGTGCTACTACGGCGACATAAATGACATTTACCTCTGCCAATGTCAAGGAGGGAACACTCGAAATAATCAAGAAATATAACGTTCCAAGTATGCAATGACCAATGGGTAAAATCATCAAGGTATACTATGGACATCATTGGAAATATCGCTAGCAGCCTATTTGGAGTCCTCGATTCAAGTTACGCAATGAAAATCGCTCAAATAATCGAGAAGGTGAAAGCGAGCGAGAATTTCTTTTTGACTTTACTGAAAAATTAAAACATCAGTTATAGATGCAACATTTTGAAACGAAACGAAGGAACTATCTCGAAACGATTGGATTTGTTTGATACATAAATACTCAACATGGCCAATGAAATCAGCCGTCATTTGCTCTTCCAATGGTACATCACGCTCAAAACTCAACTCACTGTGATTGGTATAAATCTACAGCGAATACAGACAGAAATTGCTAGTGTATTAACAGACATCCGCCATAACAGCATTGTTAATATCCCCACGGCAACTTGATGAGCAATTGGAGTTTATGCAGACTCATCTATTTGAAGGACAAGCCCTGCCAGCTCATAAGAATAATATTGTTGAACTGTACAAACTGATGGAAGATAAGGGAACAGATAACGTTGGCCTTACTTCGTATAGATAAAATGGAACTATACAACCTCGATCCCATTCCACTTAAGAGCAGTGATGAAATGAAATCAATAAAAATCGATCGAGCAGTGATTGGAGTGAATAGTCATCGAGATCAATCCATCGGACTTTCACAGGAAGATTTTGCAAGATGTTTTCATTTTAACACTGATGAGCACATTTACCGCAACAAGCAAGCAGCAGTATTCTTCATAAATCAAAGCTGTGAGTTTTTCTGTCAACGACAAAACATCAACTTTATGTCAAGGCACATATTTAAACCAAATATTTTTATGGTTAAACATGACATCTCACAATCAATTGATTTTTGCCACCCAAACTACGATGGACTAACTAGCTGTCTATAACTCAGTCATTAGCATCGTTACGCATAGCCTAACCACCAGTTCACCGAAAAACGCTTACAGACAATTTGAAAACTTTGACATCAATAATATAACACAGCCCCAAGTTCAAAATAAAATGGAAAAAACAAGTAAAATTACAGTTCGACATTTTACCAACTCCACGTCACGATATATCTCACATCACATTTGGAATAGTTATGCTAATATGGATAACTTACATCATAAAACGACGCACGAAAAATAGGAGGAATGAGACGACCAACAATCAATAGGAGGCAATGTCATTACCAGAGATTCGATCGCCCCAACCAATGATGCAGCCAACTCAATCATCAGCCAAGTGTCCAGTTGTAACCTCCAACCTCGACAAACATTATTCAATTAATTGTTGAACTGCTGTTTCAAGGAAATTATCCTTTGCTAAATCAACTGATTCTTGCTACCGACTGCACGAATGATATTAACATAGCTGTCGAGTATTTTTACAACATTTTAAACTCAATCTTTGATGTCTGCATTCCATTTTGTGTTGTAAAGTCCGTTTCACGTAAACCAACTTGGTTTTCACCAAGACTATCCAACTTAAAAAAAAAAATATCTAAATATTTTAAAAAGTTTATCTTAGACTTTTAAAATTATTTTTAATTAAAAGCTGCCTTTACCCTTCTCAATTCTTAATGCTATGAAAGTTATCTCGTTCCCTGCAAGAATCAATTTGCGCGTGATCCTAAACAATTCTTTAATTTTGTTAATTCTAAACGTAAATCTAGTACCTTACCCAATTCCTTCTTTTTCAATTCCTGTAAAGTAATCGATGATTCGGCTGCTTCCGATCTCTTTGCTACCTTTTTTCAATCAACATACACCTCCAGTTTGCTTACTAACTTCTCTTACCCCTATAATCTCCCATCCACTAACTCTGTTTTCTTACCTCTCATTACTGATAGTTGCATGCTTTCCTCAATTAACACGCTAAAGTCTTCCTTCTCTCCTGGGCCTGACAGCATTCCAAGTTGTGTGCTCAAGGAGTGCTGTTTTTCCATAATAAAACCTCTCCTAATTCTTTTTAAACTTTCTTTAGAATCTCTGTTTTTCCTAATTTATGGAAAGAATCTTATATTATCCCACTGCATAAAAATGGGGGTGTAAGTCGGATATATCCAACTACAGTGGAATGGCGAAGTTGTCCGCAATCCCTAAGCTCTTCGAAAAGATAATTACTTTGACGTTGCAACATCTCTGCAAGTCAATTATCTCCCCTGCCCAACACGGATTCGTTAAGAGTCGGTCGACCTCGACCAATCTATTGGAATTTACCTCTTTTATAAATGAGGCATTCCTTAATAAAATGCAAACTGATGTCATCTATACTGACTTTAGTAAAGCATTTGACTCTTTGAATCATAACGTCCTTTTACACAAACTTAGTATTTTCCCACCTTCCCACCTTCCATTCTTCTATGGATATCTTCATATCTAACAGGTAGGACCCAAAGGGTTATGCTTAGATCAGCCATCTCTAAATCTGTTTTTGTTACTTCTGGAGTTCCCCAGGGTAGTCACCTAGGACCTTTACTTTTTAATATTTTTGTAAACGACCTTCCCTGTTCGCTATCCCATTGTCGCATACTTATGTATGCAGATGGTGTGAAATTATTATTATCTTATAAGAACCCTTCGGATCATGCGTTATTACAAGATGATTTAAACACAATGCATAACTGGTGCATAACCAATCATTTGCACCTCAATTTCTCTAAATGCCTGTTTATGACTTTTAATAGGGTTACTCCTTACATAGCCAATTACTATATCGACAATGTACCCTTAAAACGCATACTATTAGTTGAAGATCTTGGTGTTCTCTTTGATAATAAATTAAGTTTCACACATCATATCTCCACAATTGTTAATAAAGCCAAGGGCACTCTTGGATTTATTAAACGCTGGTCTAAGGAATTTAATGATCCATTCGTCACTAAACTTCTTTATACATCCCTTGTCCGGCCCATTCTTGAATATTGTTCATGTGTCTGGTCTCCTCAACATGCACATACTCAAGATTTAATTGAGTCGGTGCAAAAGCAGTTTTTACTCTTTGCACTTCGCGGACTCAATTGGGACCCTAACCTTCGTCTTCCATCCTACACCAACAGGCTCTTACTCCTCGATCTTCCGTCCCTTATTCATCGCAGGAGAGAAGCGCCAAACGGGTTCACTCATTAATAAAATGGTGACTCCAAGTAAATTTGAGATTCAGTGCCGGTTAGATATACTAAATTCGTACATTTCCAAAGCTATGGATCTGCAGTCAGAGATCGATTCAATAGATCCTGACAATACTAGCCGTGCAATGCTTGAGGAAACATGTATTTTGGCACGGTCTTCATCAGGCATCAGAAATCGTACCTCAGCCTTCTCACCATTCTCACTTGCCCAAACTAAAGTTGCCAAATTCACTCGGAATACAGACAATTTATCGGTCTTTTTAATAGCTTGGTAGACTCTGATCGCTCGCTGTCAAATATTGAGAAATTCAATCATTTGATATCGTGCTTATCAAATGAGGCGTTAGGCACCATCAGAGCCTTCCAGGCATCTAATGCGAATTTCCCGAAGGCATTAGAAAGTCTAAGTCGAGCATACGACAACAAATGTCTTATCTTTTCTGACACTCTTGCTCAGTTGTTTGACATTTAGCCGACGTCCAAGCCATAGGCAGTTGGAATTCGAACAATATTTGACGCGGTATCGGCAATTTTTCGTTCGCTAATTTCGGTTGGAGATGAGCAAGATTTTGCAAATGCAATCTTGATTCTTATAGTTATGTCGAAGGTAGATCCTCATACGAAGTCGAAGTATGAGGAACAGCTTGATTATAGTACATTGCTTAAATGGGCCGTCTGTGCTACGGCTTTGAACAGGCGACATCAGCATTTGTCTGCTGAAGAAAGTTCAAAGTCTAGAATGAAGCAAACATTCGAAATGAAACACGATAAAAAATCGTCGTTTGCGTATACAAATGTTAAAAAAGAAGTTGAACCCACATGTCAGTTTTGCAGTGCAAACCATACGATTGAAAATTGTCAAGGGTTTGCAGCACTGTCCGTTGACGATAGATTTAATTTCGTAAAATCTAGTCAACTCTGCATAAACTTGCATTCAGAGCACAGAGTGTCCAACTGCACTGCGCCGAAGTGTAGAGTTTGTTCTCGTCCTCACAACAATCTCCTTCACAAATTCACACCGGTAGAAACATCACAAGCTTCTGCTCATCCTGCCCATGTTGATCATGTTACTAGCGACGTCACAAGTAAATTTTATGATGGAAAGTCTGGCCTTGCGGCTTCAACGTAAGAGCAAGAGCTTGACCGTAAAGTCGGTTGGACAGTCGAGATTGACTGCAAAATGCAAAGTAGCGACTATAGTTTCGTCTCGTCTATCGACACATCAGTTCAGCGCCGAGTTTTGGGTGCTGAAATCAATTTGTAGCAGGCAGCCAGATGGTGATCTTCCCATTAATAGGTGGAAGATCTCAGCAAATGTCGAACTGTCTGACCCCCAGGTTCCACAAACCCCAGCAAATAGATATACTTCTGGGATCCGACTCCTTCTTCGACATGCTTTGCACTGGGAAGATTAGATTGGAGAACAGTGGTCCGTTATTACAAAGGATGTTGTTTGGTTGGGTGGCATCAGGGCGGTGCCAGACAATGTTTGCCAAGAGCCCAATATGTTGCTCAGTGATGCAAAATAGGCAAGATGTCAGTTTAGAAGATAGTGTAGATCGACAATGTGAGTTTGAAGCTGTCTCGGAGAAAAGTGTTTCGCCACATTATTTTGCGGAGCACATCGTTTAAAAACACAGCTAGCGGGACAGCGTTCGTAAATTTCCGACTGGACACTTTGGTGTCAATTTTATTTGTAATGACTGAACCCAAAATGCTGGGGTCGTCAAAAATTGCCAAGAGACATGTACTTTCCATGAAGTTGGAAGTTCATAGCATATATTCGAGTTTCATGAACAGGTATCTTGAATTTGGTCGAATGTTTTACACAGATACAGAAGTTCCACCAGGACCACTTTACACCCTTTCACACCAGTGCGTCCTGAGACCTGATAGCAGTTCCAAGAAGCTTCGAGTAGTAGTGGTCGCGACGTGTAAGAAAACGTCGTCAGAAGGATATAGTTCATTCTCTTTGTAGGTTCAGTCTGAATTGACCTGCCCTCAACCCAGATTACATAACATATTGGCAGAATTTCAATTGGCAAAATGGTTTTCAAACCATTCTAAAGTATTGGAAGAAGGCGGAAATGAGAAAATTTGTATTTCCAATGATGCCGATTCGATATCGCCAAAATCGCTTGGCATGAGGTGGACACCAAGTCTGCATACTGTTTGGTATCACTTGGTTGGTAGCTTCGCCAAAATAAGTCCCACCAAGCGAAAAACATTGTTAGAATTTTTCGCGTGTATTTTAGCCCTGATGTACGCGTTATACCGATGTCGAATCGAGAGTGCGAGTTCCTCGAATTATTCAGAAACCGAACTACAATGTATAGATACTTCCTCTTCATTACTCTTCATTACCAGTTGCAGGCCTTCAAGAGATGGCCAATAATGTATCTTGGAGATCATCATCAAATCCAGCCGATTTGTCGTCAAGAGGGTGTGACGTTCAAAAGACATTTTTCTCATGGTTCAAAAGAACACTCGTTGCTCGTTAGCTTAGCAGGTTAGCCATCGCTGACTCTATATATTGGAAAGTCAGACGAATTTGGAAGACGAATCTCGTTGATTTGTGAAGGTGTTTCTTTGATTGGATTCATATGGATAAGAGGGCGAGCCCCGCTAAAAGTGTATATTGCGGTGTTCATGTGTTTTGCATCAAAGGCTGTTCCTCTTGAATGTATAGCAAACGTGGCCACTAATGCTCTTTCACATTAAACAGATTAGTCGCTCGACGTGGAATACCGAAAGGAACCTAGTGAAGGGGTTCCTGGACTCATTCTGCCGGAAGCAGTGCAGCCCTCAGCTCGTCGCGGAACGAAGAATGGTGTGGAGGCTCATTTCTCGGAGTGCCCCTTTCATCGGAGGACTGGACATGCTGCAGACCAGCAGCGAGTCGCACACAAGGCCGGCGCTAATGCTGCCAGGGCTACCAAGGGATTGAAGGCGATCTCTTCAAGGTGGCCGGAATGTTGGATCATGAATTTATGTAATTAGCATAGCAAGAGAAATTGAAGTATTAGCCTAAGTAATGAATTTTATCTAATGTAGTAGCCTATGATGTACGCATAAAATCTCTTATACTTAAGCTAGCATGTAAGTTTGATTTGTATTCGGTAGTGCAGCGGTCATGAGCGGGCGGCCAGTTCGTATTTTTGTCTCGAATTAGCCACACACGGTGCAAAGCCTTTCCGAGATTACTAAGTCCAACAAATAAATTGTAATGTTTAAGAACTTGCAATTTGTATAATTAAAGTAGTTTTCGATTTTTCAATATTCTTAGTTGCAAATTTATAAATAATATAATTTATATATTTTATTCTTAAATGTGTGTTCGTTCCTCTTTCAATTCTCCTTTGTGTTGTGTATTTTTAATGAATGTTTTCGATTGTTATTGATGTACAGATTTTAAGAACGATTAAGGAATTACTGAGGAATTTACAACAACACTGACAGCGACTCAGCAGTTCCCACGGTGCGAAATTTTGCAAGTGAAAATTAATAAAGGAATATATTATTTTGCACATCAGCGTTCAATAAATATTGTAACGAAGTTTGCCTGACAGTTTGAATTTCACGCACAACTTCAAATATCGCGAAGCACGAACGATCACTATCTACATATCGATAACCGGACCTATAGTGACAATTGGTTACAAACAATTACAGAAAACGAACACAGGATGGGCTAAACATATACCTATGGAACCTGTAAAGGTGGTAGTGGCAAGTAGCAAATATTACTGAGCTAGCCGGGCGGTTGTAGTAACCATAAATTTGAATATGGAACTATTTATTTAAACAACCAATGTCAGTGTCGAGTTCAGGAAGCATGGCGGACGGGACCCTTCTGGTACCTTAGCTCTTTCGGTGTGGGGTGGGTTTTTACCATGTCCTGCACTACGCCTACCTACAAATCTTAATTAAAGAGTCCCTACTGAATCTAAATACATAACGGTGGCAAAAACAAATGAAAATTACAGGGTATAAACTATTCGTTACGTTAGACATTATTATAAAATAACCAATTGAACTGCAGATTCTTTCATAAAGACTTGGTCACATTCTAAAGTGGGGGTCTGTGGTGTTGATCAGCCCCATTGCGCTCTGTACCCACCCAACCAATTGGATTTTCTGCGCTGTAAAAAATTATGAAAATCCCCTAAACTAAATTTTCTACATTTAATTAATTCTCCAGGTCCTCAGAAATCAGAATTTACAACATCATTGTATTAGTAAGATCATGGGTATAAATTTCATTTTTAATCAATTCCATATTCAGAGAATATTATAGCCAAACAATTTCAAACAAATTCATTCTTAATTTTAACAGTTTATCTTAATGTCTCATTTTTACTTATTGTTTTTTTTTTCAATTGTAAATCTTGTTACTATTGGTGCTTATGATTTATTTAAGTTTAATTATATAGGCTTTTCATTTTCTTTTTATTTTTACTATTAGTGAAGCCAATTTTGTTTTATTGATAAACTAAATAAAAAAAAATAATTTTTTAGATATGTGCATTGCTACCAAATAGTCTATATTTTGTTTCTTTGTAACATAGTATCAGTTTGTTTGATTCATTGTAGTGTTTATTCAAATCTTTTTCTTTTCTCACTTGTATGTTATTTTTTTTTTTTTTACCGCTGTAAATTTAATGTTATTTAATTAGCCAATTTTAATATATAAATATAAAAAAATGTGTGCATATAGGTTTTAACCAAATTTTTAATTTTTAACAGGCAAACGAATTTTTAATATTAAAACTGTCATATAAATGCTTAAAGGTATTTCAGCTGTGTGGTGCATACTTAAGGTATTTTAATGCTATTTATATTTTTTTTCATTTTCATTTTTTTTTTTTTTTATGTTATTCTTGTTTCATTTTATTTATTTAATTTTATTTTTATTTAATTTGTATTTAATTGAATTGAATTTTATTTAGTTTGTGGTAGTTCGTTTTACTTGTTTATGTATGTTATGTACGAATGATGTATGTATGTGATGATACATGTAATAATACCATTCATGTTAAGTCCAGAGTCTGTTAACTCCCAAACAGCTGTTACCCTTTCGGCACTTATGTGACAACAAAACTTGATAATTTGATATTTTACGTTATGTATGATTTTCTTTCAGCACAAAAAACAAACGGTAATCAATCATTTTCTTTACTTTACATTCTTTCATGCGAACACATATTAACTACCAATTCTATTATTATTTAATTATTTACGCTGCACTGTGACAATGGCAAGCCAAGGGCTAAATAAAGCTTTTGCGCAATAAGCTTTACAGCGCTTGCGGCAGCCACAGTGAGTATTCGATAGACTCACCAGAGGATCGACGAAGGCCTTCGAGAATTCTGCTGTGTGTGTGTGTGTGTTGTGTTGTTGGTGTTGTGTTTGCATGCCAGATTATTGGTTAGTGGTGTGTGTGTTTCGTGTTGTGTGAGTGTGTTTGTGTGCAAAATTATTTATTAATTGTGTGTGTGTTTTGTGTTGTGTGAGTGTGTTTGTGTGCAAAATTTTTTCTCTTTGGCTTTCTCTTTTGAATCAAAATTTAACGTTTGTTACAATTGCAGTGCAAATAAACATTGAGAGAGAAAGATTTGAATATTCACTACGCACATTTTTTAATGAACAAATAGTTTCTTTTGTTTGTTTTCTGCACAAAATGAATTTTTCGATACATATATATATATTTATTATATGTATTTATACATATAATGTATTAGTTTTTATGCACACACAAAAATGACGGAGACGGCGGCGGCTCTGCTGAGGCGGATCTGCTGGAGATGAGCCCCAGTGGCAAGAAGGGTCCACGATGTGGCAGCGAGGGTTTTCCCTACAGCTGTAGACCTGGGCAAAGACGGGCTGGGACTTCTTGGGGCAGCCAAGATGAGCAGCAGATGCTCCAGTGGCGAGTGGTGAGCAGTAGCGGTGAGCAGTAGCGGCTTCTATGGGCAGCAAAGCTTAGCAGCAGATGCTGTAGTGGGCAGCAAATGTCGCTGCGAGCAGCCGATGCTGCAGTGAAACGCACAGCTTAGCAGCAAATGTCGCTGCAAGCAGCAGATGCTGTAGTGGGCAGCAAATGTCGCAGTGGAGAATAGCTGATGCTGTGGGCAGCAAAGACTGCTGGGCAACCACAGAGGCTCTCCTGTGACGGCTGGGGCTGCGCTGGACAGCGAGGGTTTTCCCTGCAGCTGCGGCGATAATATACCTCTTTCTGGGGCAGCAGAACGCTCCAGTATTGAGGATGGCTTTGTTAGCCAAAGGCGGCTGCACAATCTGCTGGCACTGTGGTGCACTGATCCCAGGCGGAAAAAATTTTATCTTTGCTTAATTTATATTTTTGCGTCTGCACGAGGCGAGAACTCAAAACGGAAGAGAGTGAAGCCGGGTGCAGGAGCTACCTTCCGGCGTAACAGCTCTGCTTTTTAACATCAGCTGTTACGATTAGCAACTCTGGGTTGCAGCATACTTTGCTAAAGCTTTAAAAACAACAACGAAACAGCTGCGTTAACAGCGTTATGCACATGATCGCAATTAAACTTAACGAAACTCGTTATATTCAAATAATAACAAAATCTACGCTAATTTAATTGATCATGAATTGAAAATTGAAACGACGTATATTTGTATCGCATGCGATAAATATATTTGCGAACCAAGACTGCGATAACAAATAACGTCGGTTAAGGTTTCAAACAAATATTTTCTTCGACCATTACAAAACCCGAAAATCCGACAAACGTAAGGCCGAGGAATAGAGGGAATTAGTAACGTATGTCTTTGGCATGGAAAGTACCAACTTCTCTTCCAGACAAATCCTCTAGGATATAAAAACAGTTACCAACTTTCTTTCGAATCCTACACTTCAAAAATTGTGGACCTAATTTCGCATTAAAGTTCTGCGTAAATTTGCTGAGTGCAAAATTACGTCTGTACACCTCTTGTCCTACTTTAAAGGATACAGGCTTTGAGCGCAGATTATATTGTTGGACGTTTCTCTCATAGGCTTTCCGTATATTGATTTCAATATCTTTGCGCAGTAATGCTAAATTATCTGACCTTTCTAGAGATGCTACTGGCTCGTTCAACATATTTAAACTGCGCAGCAATCGATAGTCAGAACCATGGGTGATCATATCTAAGCCAAAAAGTGCTTTATACGGCGAGCATCCTAACGACTGATGCAAGGCTGAACGTAAGGCACAGGATATACTGGTGAGATGTTTGTCCCACTCAGTTTGATCCTTCGTAATAAACGATCTGACAGCTGCTAGCAACGATCGATTCACACGTTCAGCTGCATTACTCTGTGGAGAGTATAGGGCAGTGTAAATGTGGTGTATTCCTAGCTCAGTTAAAAACGCATTAAAGTCATTAGCCTTAAATTGTGTACCATTATCGCTAACGATAGTTTCGGGTACGCCAAAGGAGTGAAAAATTTGCTTCAAAAGAAATTCCTGAATCTTAGCGGAAGTAAACTTTTTCAGTGGATGCAACCAATGAAACTTGCTGAAATGATCTAATACAATAAGAAGACCAATGTGACCATCCTTACTGCGAGGGTAGGGACCGAGCAAATCTATATATAATCTCTGAAAGGGTCGGCATGTTGGACTCTGAGCTCCCATCGGGGGTCGGAGGGTATAGTTTTGAGCTTTGGTCTCCTTACATGTCTGACAATTTCGTATGTACTCACGTACTTGAGTTGCTAAACCGGGCCAAAACAAATGTCGACGAAGCTTTTCAATAGTTTTCTGCATGCCACCATGCGCGGAAACAAGACTATCATGGGCTTGGTGGATAACTTCCGTTCTCATGCTTTCTGGTACCCAAAGCTTCCAGGACTTCTCCTCTTGCTCCGTGTTACCCGAGGCATGTTCTCTGCGTATGTAAATATACTGATCTACGAGCTTAATGTCTGGAAAGCGATCCTTATTTTCTTTAAAACTTTCCTGCAATTTACAATATTCTAGATCTTTAAAAGCTGACGACTCTAAATCAATAACTGGAGCAGCATCAATGGCAGACAATTCTCCTTCATTTAAACGTGAAAGCAAGTCAGGAACGACGTGATCTTTTCCTTTGCGATGAGAAAAAGAAAAATTATATTGCTGCAATCGAAATATCCAACGAGCAAGTCGGCCGGAAACGTTTTGCTGGCGCATTAACCACAAAAGACTAGAGTGATCTGTAACTACCTCGAATTCTTGAAGCTCCAAGTAACAACGGAATTTCTCGATAGCTAAGATCACTGCCAAACATTCGCGCTCAGTAACGCTATAGTTTCTCTGGGCTCTATTAAGCTTTTTTGACATAAACGCGATGGGTTTTTCCTCATTGTCATCCGATAGCTGGACGAGCACAGCACCAATTCCAAAGTTGCTAGCATCGCAGTGTAGATAAAATTTCTTTGAAAAGTCAGCATTCTGTAGCACCGGCGCCGAGGTTAGAATAATCTTAAGCTTTTCCATAGCTTCTTGTGCTTCTACAGTCCAACAGAACGGTTTTTTAGTGGACAGAACTTCTGTAATAGGATAGGTAACACCCGAAAAGTTGGAAATGAATCGCCTGTACCATCCACAGATTCCGAGAAAACCACGAACTTGTTTAAGATTTTTCGGGGTTGGCCAGTTAAGAATGCAAGAAATCTTTTCTGGATCGGTATGAATGCCATCTTTGCTAATCACATACCCTAGATAGTTGACGCTGGTTACACAAAAATGACTTTTGTCAATATTTAAGGTAAGATTAGCTTTTCTGAATTCTTCTGCTAAACGAACAAGAACAGCTAGGTGGGTAGAAAACTCTTCCGAAACAACGCATAGGTCATCAAGATATCCAAAGACACAGTTGCGCAGGTCAGCTGGGATTATGCTGTCGACCAAGCGACACATAGTCGAGGGAGCATTACACAAACCGAAAGGCATTACCTTGAACTGATATAAGGGTCTTCCAGGGACCGTAAATGCTGTTAAGTGTCTGGATTCTTCTGTAAGCTCAATTTGCCAATAAGCATCCTTCAAGTCTAATTTAGTTATTAACACAGGCTTGGGCAATCGCGAAAAGATGCCATCGATGCTTGGAAGCGGATAAGCATCTTTAAGTGTCACCTCGTTGAGCTTGCGTGCATCCAAGCAAAGACGAACTTTGTTGGGCTTTACCACCAAGCGCATTGGAGAGCTCCAAGCGCTATTAGATGGCTCGATCACTCCTAGATCCAACATGCGATCCATTTCGGCAAACAGGAGTTTTTCTACGGCAGGACTCACCGGATAATATCTTTGTTTAACAGGTCTAGCTTCGCCTACATCAATGTGATGTTGAATTATGCTTGTTCGACCGAGGCCGTTAGAGCAATTCGGGAACAGTTTTTTCACGACCTGCAACTGGGATTTCTGAAGATCTGTCAAAGGGTACGAATTTGGATCAGAGGGAGAGTCTATCTCAGACACTGGTTCTACTGAGTTTATGATATTCGGAGCAAGTGAAAACGTTCGCCAAAAATCAACCCCTAATATCAGCCTTTGCTTGATTGAGGGAATTATGTAAAGCTGTATAGGCTTTTGTTGACCCTTGTATGACATTAAAACGTTTAGCACTCCTATAACATCATGCGGCTTGCCATCGGCAGTTTTAACCGAGGATGATATTACCTTAAGTTGCGAGTAATTAGAAAATTCTTGCGCTGCAAGTGTAGATCCAATGCAACTCACGTTAGCTCCAGTATCCAGTAAACCTTGCTCTTCAAAGTCCAAAAATTGAACTGTGGCGTAGCTACGCCAATCAATATTTTTACCAAAGATAGAAGAAATAACTAACTTACGCTTATCTTTTATGTCTTTATAATAGTTTCTAATTCTAATAGAACTTTTCTTAGGAAATAGTGATCTTTCATTAAAAATTCTCTCTTTAGCTATAAAATAAGTTTTTAATCTTTCCTCGTAAGATGGAAAGTTAGAAATTTTTGCAGCAGTTGGCTTACTAACTGAACAGTCGTTAATAGAAGGCTTACTGCTTGTGTTTATTTCAATTGCAATTACTTTTTCGGGGACAACCGAGCTTTCTGGGTTGCACCCGTCTGTCGGTTTTCCGCTAGGCGACGTTGACAATGGGAACACTGTGGCTTATAAACTTTCGGTGCACCACAACCATAACAGAAAATACGACGATCTGAAAGGCAGTCTTCCCAAAAATGACCCAATTCTTCGCAGTTCCAACATTTAACATTGGGACCGGCTTGCCGTATGGCAGCAATCTCCTTTTGCGTGCGAACAGAAGCATTCGAATCAGTGTCAGAATTATCGTCTTCCAGAGCATACACTTGCTGACGAGCGATGTGAGGTTTTTGCTTCGAGGATCGCTCAGTGGATGATCGCACTTCCTCCATCAGATTTTCGTTCATCTGAACTAATCTTCGTAAATGCCCAACCGAGTGAACAGGCTCGAATAACAATTTATGCCTATGTTCTGGAAGCAAATTATTTTTCAAAATCTCTAGCAACTCTTCTTCAACAATTTTTACAGCCGATCTGTCAATGAGTGAAGCGACTGCATCATAATACGAGGTGAATGATTCTCCACCTTTTTGTTTGCGAGAACGAATTTGCTCTTTCATAGCAAACTCCGACCGGTAGTCGCGATACTGCTGTCTGAGCGCAGCACAAAAATCTGCCCAGATGATATGGTCGACGGACTTATGGTATCTCCAATACCAATCACGCGCTTTACCACTAAACAGTATATGAATGTGCTTGCAAAGTGCACGAAAATCGCTGTCTAATGTTTCATCCGTGAGAGATTTTACGCGATAAACAAACTCCTCTACACCAAGATTTTCTGCCGATCCACTGAACGTCAGATTCCACTTCTGCATAATATCTGCAGTTTTCCGAGGGTATGCAAACGAATGAAGCGATGAGGAAACAGGTCGACTTGGTGCTACAGGCACAGAAACCTCTTCCGGACTAGGGGCAGAACGAATATTCATGGTTGCAAGCATACGAGACATACTCTGTTCGATCATATTTTGAATCCGGACATAATCGGGCTCATGGTTTCTACGAGGATTAGCAGGATGTACTGGACGACCTCTTCTTCTATTAGGAGCTGCTTGTGGAATTCTAGTGTCGCTAGGATTCGAGGTATTGCTTGCTTCTAGTGGCTCAGTCAATGAGACATCCACATTAGCGGCCTCAGGCTCTGGACGAGCCAATGAAGGCATAGCAGAGGCTTGCTCAAGAGATTTGGCCAAGTTTCTGGTGATCGGCCTTTGAGCAACTACGGTAGAAATAGTTTCGCGATAACGTGCAGGCGAGCAGTTACCTACTACTACTTTGAATAATTCTGGTTTTAATAATCGATTACAAACAGGACACTGTGTCTGAGATGCTCCCCGATTGTCGATACATAACTTGTGAAAAATGTGGGTGCATCCTGTTACATAGCATGACTGCGTGTCAGTCATTGTATCCATACAGATACGACATATATCCTGACTCATTCTAGATGAGGAAGGATGATTTAATGGACTGCGTTGTACTGACATATTTCATTAACTAAATTTTTCTGATTATGGACCTTTTATGGAGACTTAACTAAATGTAGTGCTAATAATGACAAACCAATATGAAAGAATTAAATATTTTCTGGGCTATGGAAGTTCATATGAAGGATTATTATATTGCAAAGCTAAGAATGATGGTAAAGTTTCTTATTGGTATAGTTTCGTTCTCTACAAAACCTATATTCACAACATGTACACTTACCAACATGCAACTTTGAATAAACAATCACTTGTTCTTAAATGTATGCAACTAATTTAGCCCCTGTTGGAAATAGATAAACAAAAAACGCACAGTGACCATCTAGCAGGGTATTCCAAGCGAAGAAATACACAAGAGTCAATAGAGGTATGCACAATAATTAGAAGATCATCATTCTACAAAGGTATCAAAGCAGCAAACAAATGCAACGAGCTTGTTTAGTTTTGAATTAACGAGACTAGCAACTAGATCAATTTACTAAAATTTTCGAATTCAACTAAGTTCTCCATCGTTCTAGCAGGGCATTCCACGTGAAGGAATACTCAAGAGTCAATAGACGTTTCGAACCGTGATATACAAAACTTTTCAGGATTATTACTTTTTATTTTTTTCTCAAGCAAGTACAACCCAAACAAAAGCAATTTAAACTAGATTGCAACAATGTTGCACCCTCTAACCTATCCGGCAGGGAATCCAACCTGAGGTTGAAATACAAGATTCTCGAAAGATCAAGATGAGTTTACCAATGCAACCTAATTCCAAATAACGCTATCGTCTATCAATCTACGACAATTTATTACTTTGTCATCATGTAACTATATTTTCCAAAACTCAAAACTAAATGTAGTGAGACAACAATCGAAACCGTCAGACAATCGCAACTGACCTGACCGGCTTCCGATAATTGCGACACTGGGAAGGGGCAACCAAAGATGTTCATGGCATTTTAGCCAAAGATGTTATAGGCCTAAGGCCCCACGTTGGGCGCCAAAAATTTGTAAAGGTGGTAGTGGCAAGTAGCAAATATTACTGAGCTAGCCGGGCGGTTGTAGTAACCATAAATTTGAATATGGAACTATTTATTTAAACAACCAATGTCAGTGTCGAGTTCAGGAAGCATGGCGGACGGGACCCTTCTGGTACCTTAGCTCTTTCGGTGTGGGGTGGGTTTTTACCATGTCCTGCACTACGCCTACCTACAAATCTTAATTAAAGAGTCCCTACTGAATCTAAATACATAACGGTGGCAAAAACAAATGAAAATTACAGGGTATAAACTATTCGTTACGTTAGACATTATTATAAAATAACCAATTGAACTGCAGATTCTTTCATAAAGACTTGGTCACATTCTAAAGTGGGGGTCTGTGGTGTTGATCAGCCCCATTGCGCTCTGTACCCACCCAACCAATTGGATTTTCTGCGCTGTAAAAAAATTATGAAAATCCCCTAAACTAAATTTTCTACATTTAATTAATTCTCCAGGTCCTCAGAAATCAGAATTTACAACATCATTGTATTAGTAAGATCATGGGTATAAATTTCATTTTTAATCAATTCCATATTCAGAGAATATTATAGCCAAACAATTTCAAACAAATTCATTCTTAATTTTAACAGTTTATCTTAATGTCTCATTTTTACTTATTGTTTTTTTTTTTCAATTGTAAATCTTGTTACTATTGGTGCTTATGATTTATTTAAGTTTAATTATATAGGCTTTTCATTTTCTTTTTATTTTTACTATTAGTGAAGCCAATTTTGTTTTATTGATAAACTAAATTAAAAAAAAATAATTTTTTAGATATGTGCATTGCTACCAAATAGTCTATATTTTGTTTCTTTTTAACATAGTATCAGTTTGTTTGATTCATTGTAGTGTTTATTCAAATCTTCTTCTTTTCTCACTTGTATGTTATTTTTTTTTTTTTTTACCGCTGTAAATTTAATGTTATTTAATTAGCCAATTTTAATATATAAATATAAAAAAAATGTGTGCATATAGGTTTTAACCAAATTTTTAATTTTTAACAGGCAAACGAATTTTTAATATTAAAACTGTCATATAAATGCTTAAAGGTATTTCAGCTGTGTGGTGCATACTTAAGGTATTTTAATGCTATTTATATTTTTTTTTTTCATTTTCATTTTTTTTTTATGTTATTCTTGTTTCATTTTATTTATTTAATTTTATTTTTATTTAATTTGTATTTAATTGAATTGAATTTTATTTAGTTTGTGGTAGTTCGTTTTACTTGTTTATGTATGTTATGTACGAATGATGTATGTATGTGATGATACATGTAATAATACCATTCATGTTAAGTCCAGAGTCTGTTAACTCCCAAACAGCTGTTACCCTTTCGGCACTTATGTGACAACAAAACTTGATAATTTGATATTTTACGTTATGTATGATTTTCTTTCAGCACAAAAAACAAACGGTAATCAATCATTTTCTTTACTTTACATTCTTTCATGCGAACACATATTAACTACCAATTCTATTATTATTTAATTATTTACGCTGCACTGTGACAATGGCAAGCCAAGGGCTAAATAAAGCTTTTGCGCAATAAGCTTTACAGCGCTTGCGGCAGCCACAGTGAGTATTCGATAGACTCACCAGAGGATCGACGAAGGCCTTCGAGAATTCTGCTGTGTGTGTGTGTGTGTTGTGTTGTTGGTGTTGTGTTTGCATGCCAGATTATTGGTTAGTGGTGTGTGTGTTTCGTGTTGTGTGAGTGTGTTTGTGTGCAAAATTATTTATTAATTGTGTGTGTGTTTTGTGTTGTGTGAGTGTGTTTGTGTGCAAAATTTTTTCTCTTTGGCTTTCTCTTTTGAATCAAAATTTAACGTTTGTTACAATTGCAGTGCAAATAAACATTGAGAGAGAAAGATTTGAATATTCACTACGCACATTTTTTAATGAACAAATAGTTTCTTTTGTTTGTTTTCTGCACAAAATGAATTTTTCGATACATATATATATATTTATTATATGTATTTATACATATAATGTATTAGTTTTTATGCACACACAAAAATGACGGAGACGGCGGCGGCTCTGCTGAGGCGGATCTGCTGGAGATGAGCCCCAGTGGCAAGAAGGGTCCACGATGTGGCAGCGAGGGTTTTCCCTACAGCTGTAGACCTGGGCAAAGACGGGCTGGGACTTCTTGGGGCAGCCAAGATGAGCAGCAGATGCTCCAGTGGCGAGTGGTGAGCAGTAGCGGTGAGCAGTAGCGGCTTCTATGGGCAGCAAAGCTTAGCAGCAGATGCTGTAGTGGGCAGCAAATGTCGCTGCGAGCAGCCGATGCTGCAGTGAAACGCACAGCTTAGCAGCAAATGTCGCTGCAAGCAGCAGATGCTGTAGTGGGCAGCAAATGTCGCAGTGGAGAATAGCTGATGCTGTGGGCAGCAAAGACTGCTGGGCAACCACAGAGGCTCTCCTGTGACGGCTGGGGCTGCGCTGGACAGCGAGGGTTTTCCCTGCAGCTGCGGCGATAATATACCTCTTTCTGGGGCAGCAGAACGCTCCAGTATTGAGGATGGCTTTGTTAGCCAAAGGCGGCTGCACAATCTGCTGGCACTGTGGTGCACTGATCCCAGGCGGAAAAAATTTTATCTTTGCTTAATTTATATTTTTGCGTCTGCACGAGGCGAGAACTCAAAACGGAAGAGAGTGAAGCCGGGTGCAGGAGCTACCTTCCGGCGTAACAGCTCTGCTTTTTAACATCAGCTGTTACGATTAGCAACTCTGGGTTGCAGCATACTTTGCTAAAGCTTTAAAAACAACAACGAAACAGCTGCGTTAACAGCGTTATGCACATGATCGCAATTAAACTTAACGAAACTCGTTATATTCAAATAATAACAAAATCTACGCTAATTTAATTGATCATGAATTGAAAATTGAAACGACGTATATTTGTATCGCATGCGATAAATATATTTGCGAACCAAGACTGCGATAACAAATAACGTCGGTTAAGGTTTCAAACAAATATTTTCTTCGACCATTACAAACCTGCGGGACAGGTCAGGTATTGGAGAACACACAAATGTTGCAAAGTGCTTAATTCGCTATGGGAGAGTGAGAAACCTAGCACTTTGAAATGTGTATGTAAGTGAACAATCACAAAAGCAGTACTTATCAGTATTTCCACAGATGCAAGCTGGAGGAGCGGAAGGATATGCGGCTCGAATGACCAAAATGTTTGTAGGACGGCGGACACTGCCTTGCCTTGCGAGACTGGACTGCGTAATCCACCCATATGGGGTGCGCTGGGTGGAATAAAGTGCCACTCAAGGATGTGCCAGCGGAAGGAGTCTTCGATGCATTGTTTCGTACCTGGCAGGAAATCCCTTTCGAGTGCCTTGACTGCTCCAACAAAACAGTTAAACAAAAATGGCAATGCGTGGATGCAATCGCAAATGAGATTTTGCGTGCAACGAAAAGTAAGAAAATATCAGAGCAAAAACGGGCACAAACAAATACACAGCTGATATATGCTATTTTAATAACATAAAAGAATGCTATAGTCGCCTCGCGACATTAGGATACCCATTACTCCATTTCAATATTTTATTACCAATGGTGATAGATAAGATAGCTTAGCAAACAGAACATTTTCACACAAATTCATGTTTAGAGCATTTTTTCGACCGACCGTTCCTATGGGGGCTAAACGATTCAGTAGTCCGATTTGGATCAAACTTGGTCTATATATATATATATATAGTGACATATTCATCCCGATAATGTCTACAGAGTTCCATATCCCCAATTATAAACATTCCCAAGCCTCACTTGAGAATAAATTCAACAATTGTAAACAAAGAGCCGTCTAGCCGGCGCATCTCCCCCAATCGATCAACATCGATTGCAAATCACATAGTCAGCATAATTTTTGTTCCCAGCTTAAGCCGAGATAACGAGCAACGCTTGGTTCCCAGCAACCAGCGGTGCCCTCCATAATGTAAACATTCAGCAGAGCTTTCTTTATCATTTATTAAACCAATATCTGTTAGTCTTAAGTTGATAATGAATAAAACAAGTCGTGAATCTAAAATCTCGCTTCGTCTTTTTTTACATCAACGTTGTCGTTAGAGTGTGTCGCGACATTTATTCGATTCGATTAACACATTAAATATTCAATTAGCGCAGCCGGTAGGATAACAATAAATAGATCCTGAAGCAATTCTAATCGTTTTTTGTTGTTATCCGAAAAAAACAAACAACTCGAAGGCAACCCAAGCGACGGTAAATATCGCGTCAAGTTTTATAAGAACAAGTAAGAAAGGCTACAGTCGACCGAGCCGACTATAAAAGACCCCGTACTCTCATAGTAGTGCACATTTGTATTCAATTTGAATTGAAATTTAAAAAAAATAATTTAACAATTCGCATTGCCAGCATTCGAACCTATAACCTCAGACAAACTCTATCAGTTGCACCACGCGCCACTTTCAAGAATTCTCCGAATATCAGCATTTACATATTATTCATACAAACACACATTCGTTTGAAATTATATGTATGCATGTATGTATGTATGTGTGTATTCGGCGCGGCCAGCGTCTGCCGGCAGCGCTGTCGCCACACAAGCATCGAAAACGTTCGAACATGTGTTTGTATGTTTCTGTCTCGCTCTCGCGCGTAAGTGATATTGCAGTTAAATAACAAAGTTTGTAACGCAGTAGCTCTTTTGTTAAAGGTAGTATGTTGATGCCCCTTTCAGAATAGTTTGATTTTATATGTCTCTATACGAATGTTGAATTACAACACTCTACTATATGAATAAATGCCTTAAACATGGCATTAAAGTGAAAACGTTTGGTTAACTCTCGGGAGAAAAGGGGGCGTGGCAGCTCAAAATTTTTAATGGCATTGCATTAAGGGTGTCAGTAGCAACCTGTTTACCAGAAATGGTGTTCCTAAGTGCCATAGTTACTGAGTTATTGGCCTAAAAGTAAATTTTTTTCGAGGTGTGTCTGGTTTTTTGCTCATTGCGGGGGCGGTAAGGGGCGTGGCAACAATTTGAAATAAACTTGATCTGCTCGCGAAGATAACGGACTTTCATTCCAAATTTGGTGTCTCTAGCTTTTGTAGTTTAAAAGATCCAGGTGTTCATACGGACGGACGGACAGACAGACAGACGGACAGACGGACAGACGGACAGACGGACAGACGGACATTGCTATATCGACTCGGCTGTTGATGCTGATCTAGAATATATATACTTTATGGGGTCGGCCACGCCTCCTTCTGCCTGTTACGCACATTTCGCTTCTGACAAACCTAATAGACCCCTATACTCTTTTTTAGAGTACGGGGTCTAAAAACCTCGACAGTGACATGTAAACCAACAATTCGCATTTTTGCCAAAAAACCACGGATGTTCACAACTTGAAATTAATTCAAGAAGACGCTATAGAATTCGGAGAGAACATAATTCCAGACATACCTGGTTATCTCAACAAAATTCGAAATAGCTATCTGTGCAAACAAACAAAAACAAACTCAATCGTAATTAAGCCAATAAAGTGAATTATAAGTAAAACTAAGAAACTAAACTAAGTGAAACATTTAAATAAAATATTGGTTAAGTGAAAAAAAGGAAAAATAAAAAAAATAATAATAATAATAATAATCAAAACAACAACCAACCGTAACAAAAATATTACAAAATGGAAGGAGGAGCAGCAGCAGCAACAACCCTTTCTGACGCCAGCATGTCACAAGTAATCAATCAATTGAAAGACGTCGAGAAATTCAATGGAGACAAAAATACCCTGTACACTTTTGTTAACCGTATCGACTACACATTGGCCCTGTACACGACTAATGATATACTGCAACAATCGATTATTTTTGGACTTGTGGAACGTTGCATCAGTGCTGATGTTATGCTATCCCTTGGCATAAATAATCTCAACACCTGGACAGATCTTCGGAAGCAATTGGTACTCAACTATAAAACCCAGACGAACAATCACATCCTTCTAGAGGACTTCAGGAACACACCTTTTAAAGGGAATGTTCGCGAATTTCTGGAGGAAGCTGAACAGCGCAGGCGTACTTTAATGAGTAAGCTAGAACTAAAGAACAATATCGATGAAAAAACACTGTACTCCGGTTAATTAAAACTAGTATTGACGATTTGATCCAAAAGTTACCTACTAACATCTGCATTAGAATTATAAAATGTGAAATTCCCAATTTAAGATCGCTTATAAATTTATTGCAAGAAAAAAATCTTTATGATCAACCTTGCCAAAATTTTAATTCCACTAAAACAAAACAAGAAAATTAATTAAAGCCACTCCCAACCAATTCCAATTTTCATAAATTTCCAACATTTCTCCAACCAAACAATACACCATATGTTTCATATCCAAATCATCCACCATATTATCAACAACCATTTCATTCATTACAACAACATTACAATATGCCTCATACTTACAACTACTTACCTCGACCATTACCACCCGTACCAAATCCGACAAGACCATTTTCGTCAAAAATTATTTGACCAAAACCGTTTTGGACAAATTCAGAGTGCCACTTTATAAAAGGCTCCAGTTAATAATACACCTGGTGTTCCTCATCCACCAATGAAACGCTCTAGACCAGCAGAAAGTGGAAAGAGTAAAATGAGCATAGATCAAGAAGCTAGGTATCAAGAAGAATTGAATTATCAAGAGTATTTACAGCAAGAATATTACAATCAATTAGCTTCAAATCCACAATCCTATCAAGATTACGGATATCCTCAAAGCTTTGATTATGCCGAAACTTCGACACCAGTAGCCGAAAATTTAACTGAACAGTGTAACGAGATAGAGCTCGATTAAGCCGAAAATTTTCCGTTACCAGCTTCGGAAACCAACAATTCATAAAACTTACCCATAAAGGAAAAGTTTTAAAATGCCTTATAGATACCGGTTCAACAGTAAATATGATGACATCCAATGTTTTCAATCTAAATGTTTATGATACTGAATGTCTCATTCACACAAGTAACGGGCCATTAACAATCACAAAAAAGATTATTGTTCCCTCCAACAACATATTCATGAGTAGTAGTGAATTCCTTTTACACAAATTTTCTTCAGATTATGATTTATTAATTGGCAGAAATTTGCTTTCACAAGCCCAAGCAATAATAGACTACAAATTTCAAACAGTAACTTTATAGATACCGGTTCAACAGTAAATATGATGACATCCAATGTTTTCAATCTAAATGTTTATGATACTGAATGTCTCATTCACACAAGTAACGGGCCATTAACAATCACAAAAAAGATTATTGTTCCCTCCAACAACATATTCATGAGTAGTAGTGAATTCCTTTTACACAAATTTTCTTCAGACTATGATTTATTAATTGGCAGAAATTTGCTTTCACAAGCCCAAGCAATAATAGACTACAAATTTCAAACAGTAACTTTATTCAACAAAAAATATAAACTAATTAATGATTCTCCAATTAAAAATCAAACTCATTTTTTAGCTAATCCAACTTTTGAAGCTAAAAAATATAATAATAGCCCACAGTCTTTAAACAATGTAAAAACAGAATTACTTGAGAATTCAAATCTTTATCGATTAGATCATTTAAATAATGAAGAGAAATCAAAATTAAAACATTTATTAAAAACCTATCAACTACTCATAACTCCCCCATTTACTCTAAACCGTACAGTTATCCTCCGGCTTATGAACAAGAAGTTGAAAACCAAATCCAAGAAATGTTAGAACAAGGTATCATAAAACCCAGTAATTCTTCCTACTGCAGTCCAATATCGATTGTTGCAAAAAAACAAGACGCATCGGATAAACAAAAAAGGTAGATGCAATTATTTTACCACAATTGACCTTGCAAAAGGTTTCCATCAGCTGGAAATGCATCCAGATGCAATACATAAAACAGCTTTTTCAACCAAAAATGGTCATTATGAATATCTTCGTATGCCATTTGTTTTAAAAAATGCTCCTGCAACTTTTCAACGTTGCATGAATAATGTGTTGCGACCATTATTAAACAAGCATTGTTTGGTGTAATTAGACGATATTATCGTTTTTTCCACATCCCTAGAAGAACACCTACATTCACTACAACTAGTTATCGCTTTCTGAAGCTAATTTTAAACTTTAACTTGATAAATGCGAGTTTCTTAAACAAGAAACTACTTTTCTTGGACATATAACTAAGGACCAAATAAAACCCAATCCTGAAAAAATCAAGGCTATTCAAAAATACCCAATTCCAAAAAAGACCAAAGAAATTAAAGGTTTTCTTGGGTTAACCGGATATTACAGAAAATTCATTTCCAATTTTGCAGACATCGCCAAACCGATGACAACAGTTCTTAAAAAAGATTCAAAAATCGATATACAAAATCCAGAATACGTAGAGAAGCCATTGAAAAATTAAAACAACTGATTTCCAATGATCCCATTTTAAAAATACCAGATTTTAACAGTAAATTCGTATTAACTACAGACGCAAGTAACATAGCACTTGAAGCTGTACTTTCTCAAAACGGACACCCACTTAGTTACATTAGTAGAACACTAAATGATCACGAAACCAATTACAGTGCCATAGAAAAAGAACTTTTAGCTATTGTATGGGCAACAAAAACCTTTCGACATTACCTTCTAGGACGACACTTTGAAATTAATAGTGACCATCAACCGTTATGTTGGTTATATAAAATGAAAGAACCAAATTCAAAATTAACTCGTTGGAGAGTTAAATTATCAGAATATTACTTTGACATTAAATATATAAAAGGAAAGGAAAATCACATAGCTGACGCTTTATGTCGAGTAAAAATAGAACAAGCTTATTTTGGAGAAGAAACACAACATAGTTCTGATGAAGACAATAGTAACTTAATTTTTATCACCGAAAAACCAATTAACACATTTAAAAGACAAATAATATTTTCTAAAGTCATTCCCAAATATAAGAAAAGAAAATTTTTTTTAAAAAAAAAATAAAAAACCCCATTTTTTAAAAAAAATTTAAAAAAAAAAAAAAAAAAATTTTTTGTTTTTTTTTTTTTGCACCAAGTGTGGGGTTTTTTTTTTTGTTGTTGTTGTTTTTTTTTTAAATAAAAAAAAACCCAAAAAAATTATAAATTAAACCAACATAAAAAAATTATTAAGGAGTTTTTTTTTTTTAAAAAATATTTTTTAAAAAGGGGGTTAAAAAAAACTTTTTTAAAAGGGGAAAAAAAACCCCCTACACCGGGTTTCAAAAAAATATTCAAATTTTTCAATGAAACTTATTTTTATTTATTTATTTATTTATTGTCTGACTATTAACAGTCGACACAAAAAGAAAAAATGAATTAAATTAATGTAATTACGTATATAAAAATAATTAAAAGTAAGATTTACATTAAATTTAAAAACAAAGGAGAAAATTTAAGTTTAATTAATGAACTTAACTTACTGGGGAAGTATTAAAAAAATTAAAAACAATTAAGAAACGTTGGTCCAACATTCGTTGCAAGGGTTAGGAAAACCCCAGAAAAACACTAACCAGACCAACCAAATAAAATTAAATAAAAGTTAAGTCAAGTGTTAGTATCGCGTTGATCAACGGTAAGGCACGCGATTAGATATGTAGGAGAGAAGTGATAGTCTAAGTGTTGATAAGGAAGTGGCTCCACACACTACATGAGAAAAACTATTATAGTTAGTACATAGGATACGAAACGGATTATGTAAAGCATAATTCGTGGTACAACGTTGAAGGGACAAAGGAAGAAAGTTTCTTCTAGTATTACGCATCGGAACAGCAAATCTAATTTGGCTAATTAGATACGGGGAATCAATCTGACCATTAATTGGATTATGTAAGAAAACTACACCAAGCATGGTTCTACGATCCGAAAGGGAAGGAAGGTTAATCAATAAAAGTCTACTACGATACGAAGGTAGTCTAATATTAGTATTCCAGCTAAGGCCCCTAAGGGCAAAAAGAAGAAATTGTTTTTGTACAGATTCTAATCTGTCCTGATAAATCATGTATTGGGGAGACCATACACACGATCCATATTCAAGAATAGGGCGTACAAGTGAAGTATAAAGAGTTTTTGTTAGGTAGGGATCGTCGAATTCCTTAGACCACCGCTTTATGAAACCCAAGACACCAAATGCTCGATTAGCAACAGAAGAGATGTGCTTATCAAACTTTAGTTTTGGATCGAAAAGGATACCCAAATCATTAACCGACTCTATTCTCTGAAGAGGCTTGCCGTCAAGAAAGTAGTTATTGTAGGTTGGAATTCGCCTACTATAGGACATTACGTTACATTTACTAAAATTGAGATGTAGTAAGTTAACTATACACCAGGCTTGAAGTGTGTCGAGATCGCTTTGTAGACCGTGACTCAGGCAAGATTCAGTTCGTGACAAACAAAGTTTTACATCATCGGCATACATCAGAACCCGGGAACTAGAAATCGCTGAAGGCAGATCATTAATGAATAGTGAAAAAAGTAAAGGCCCAAGATGGCTTCCTTGAGGAACTCCCGAGGTAACACGCACGGGCTTGGATAACGTGCCATTAAAATTAACTTTTTGAGTTCTAGAACATAAATAGTTCGCAATCCAAAGAATTAATTTATCTGGAAATCCAAGCAAATTAAGTTTATGTATTAAAAGACAATGATTAACGGTATCAAAAGCCTTGCTAAAATCAGTGTAAATGACATCTGTTTGCAATTTATTTTGAAACCCCTGTATAACAATGGAAGTAAATTCTAATAAGTTAGTGGTAGTAGATCTATATTTCATAAACCCGTGCTGGCAAGGTGAAACAATAGATCTACAAAGATGTTGCAATTGAGAAGTTATTAATTTCTCAAAAGTTTTAGGAATTGCAGACAACTTTGAGATACCCCTATAGTTACAAGTGTCAGATTTAGTACCCTTTTTATGAAGGGGAATAATAAAAGATGCTTTCCAGATGTCAGGAAAGCAGCACGACTCAACAGACAAATTAAATAATGTATACAAAGGTTTCAAGAGTTGGTCGGCACAGTTTCTGAGCACGCAACCAGGAACTCCATCCGGCCCCGGGGAAAGAACAGGTTTCACAGCCTTTAGATCACTCAAAAGCGATTCTTCCGTGATCAATGGCCTAAAATTACAATTAGAAGCATTTACACGGTAAGGATAAGGCAAGTTTAGATTATTTTGATGAATGCAATAAGTAGATTGGAAAAAATCAGCAAATAAATCGGCTATAGCCTGATCAGAGTTAGCAGTCTTATTTTCAAAAACCATTGAGGAAGGAAGTGTTGATGATTTGCGCTTCGCATTAACGAAGTTATAAAAAGTTTAGGATTACTTCGAAACTGCTGACCACAGCTTCTTAGGTAATTCCGATAGCACAGGCTGTTCAATGCAGAGAAATCAGATCGAGCAATTACATATCGAGAGAGATCCAGGGAAGAGCCAGATTCCCTGAATTTCTTATAAAATTTAGATTTAATGTTTTTTAAACGTGTCAATTCACGTGTAAACCAAATTGGGTTTTTAGAAATACTAGGAACACAAGATGGAACACAAAGTTCAAATAAATTATTTAGAGTAAGGTAAAAAAATGCAACTGCTTCATCCATATCCCTGCACTTGAACAGCCATGACCAGTCAGTCTGGGATAAGAGCTGATTTAACTTATTAAAATCAGCCTTCCGAAACTGGCGAATACGCTTGCTGGGTCTCGAGCTGGACTTACCCATTTGGGTAGGCAAATCCATCAACAATTCCAAAGTCGGGTGATATGGATCTTCAGGAATAGAAAGGGGAGCAATACGGGAAACAGATGGAACTGATAAGTCTAATACAAAAATAAGATCAAGCATCTTATTTAAAGAATTGGGAATGCCATTTATTTGAGATAGAGAAATCCCAAATAAATGGTCAAGGAAATCACTCTGAGTCGTGGGAGTCAATACAGCAGAGCCTGGAGTGGATAACCAAGTCGTTCCTGCAATGTTAAAATCACCCAGAACCACGAGGATATCCCGATCGGAAATTAGGGAAGAAACAGATTTGATAGCTAGGAAATGTTCAAAATAAACAGAACTATCAGAAGAAGGAGGAATATAAGAGCAAGTAATAAAAATGGAAACATTCAAAATATGAATCTTTATCGCAATAAATTCTAAATCTGTAGACATACTAAGATTAACTACTTCAGAGGAAAGATCAGCATTAACAGCAATCAGAACACCACCACCACGACGAGAAGTGCGATCCTTTCTAAAAAGGGAAAAGTTATCGCAGAATATCTCAGTATTAAGAATGTCAGGCCTTAACCAAGTTTCAGTAAAGGCAATGACATGAAAAGGAAAAGAAACACTAGATAAGTAAAGGTTACTAAGCTTGCTACAAAGACCTCTAACATTCTGATAGGCAAGCGAGAGGGAGGAGTTTAGTTTTTTTTGTTAGAAGAGTTTTGTTGGTTAGACGAAGATAATGAAGATAGTTCAATCGGAGTCCGATTTCTTTTTTTGGCAGTATATTCCTTCACCACTAAGTGGTCTGGCCAGAACTCTTTGCAGCATATTTTGTTAAATTGTTCGGCCGGAACACTTATTTTAAATGAAGAAATCTCCCGAGCATACGGGAGACATGAAAAGGAAAAGAAACACTAGATAAGTAAATGTTACTAAGCTTGCTACAAAGACCTCTTACATTCTGATAGGCAAGCGAGAGGGAGGAGTTTAGTTTTTTTTGTTAGAAGAGTTTTGTTGGTTAGACGAAGATAATGAAGATAGTTCAATTGGAGTCCGATTTCTCTTTTTGGCAGTATATTCTTTCACCACTAAGTGGTCCGGCCAGAACTCTTTGCAGCATATTTTGTTAAATTGTTCGGCCGGAACACTTATTTTAAATGAAGAAATCTCCCGAGCATACGTAAATTTGAATTTTTCAACCGTAATGTTGGCTATAGATTTGGCTTGTATAAAAGCCTTAACATCATCAGATGTAGTATCAGGGGCAAGCCTTGAAACAAAGATTTGTTTTTTCGGTGGAATACCTATAAGAGTCAAGTTATTATCTACCACTGTCATAACGTCTTTAGAACTAACAACACTGGTAGATTGACTAGTAGACCCAGTCGGAATGTCATCACTAGTATGCTGGTCAACAACAACTGTATTGACTGGCTCGGTGTCCGTAGGAGTAACTTCTGTGGGGGAAGTAAAATTATCATTCCTACTGACAATACTAGTTGGAGATGGGGAAGAAAGATTTATTAGAGACGGATCTGAATTTATGGAGATATGAGGAGGAACCGAAAGTTCATTTGGACCAATTGACAACCTAAAATTGGCCTTTTTCCGCTTTGGAGAATCATTCAAAAGATTCATACTTTTGAAATCTTTATCCAACGAGGTGAAACTATCGAACAGGTTCTTAAATCTGCCCAATAGTTCACCAAAGCCTCTTTTAGTTTGCCTCATGAAGCCCATCATGTCCTTTTCAACATCCCTGCAGGACTCACATGTCCATTTTATACCCGAATTAGAAATTATCAGGTCGATAATACGGCCGTTAAGGCCAGCACATTTTTCGTGTGATACATTATCACACAGCCAGCAACAAACGAAACCCACTTTAACGTTGTTTCGCACCTGGCAATTTTTACTATAGCTGACATTCATAATGGCAAATTTAAAATTTAACAAACAACGAAAAGAAAAGAATATACTGCAAAAATATACAAATCTAATAAAAAAGAAAAATATAACAAATTTAAAATTTGTATAGAGTGTTAAAAAGTATGACAGATATGCACAAGGGTTAAGTAAACAGAATGCTAAGCTAAAGCAGAAATACAGCGTACTTACAAAAACAAAATTGTTTGCGCGCCAAACGAAAATTTTACCAACGAAGATTAGGTAGCCAGCACCAACAACACTTAGAATCGCGGGATAGCAGAGGGGTGAGTCAAAGCGCGGCTTACAAAGAGCAGAGAGAGAGAGATGACGCGAGAGAGTAAAAATCTATTTATAGATTGCGCTCGCGACTGAAACGTTCTAGGCAGAGAGTAGCAAACAAGCAAAAACTGCAAGTTACAAAAACAAAGCTAGTTGAGAGACAACAAAGCAAGTGCACAAACAAACAAACAACTTTCTTTGCGTAAGCTTTGTTTTGGTAAATATTGCAAATAAATTATTAAATTTGTTAGTTAGAGTATTTAAACCTTGCGTTTACACAGCCGGTGTATGACACAAAGTAAAGATAATGAATAAAATTGACTTGAATTGATTTATAATGTGAAAAAATCGACGAAAAGTGACTTTTAAACGAGGAAGAAAAAAAAAACCCGTCCTTTTGAAAAAAAAGGGGGGAGGGTTTGGATTTGGTTTAATTATTAACCAAAAAATTTATAAAAGAATGTTTTATCTGCAATTTAACGAAAACCGAACATAGAAATACAGAAATGCCAATGAAAATTACGCCCAAATCAGAACATTGTCGAGATAAATTCGTAATAGACATTTATTCATCAGAAGGTAAACACTATCTAAGCTGCATAGACATTTATTCAAAATTCGCTACTCTCGAACAAATCAAAACTAAAGATTGGATAGAATGCAAAAACGCATTAATGCGCATATTTAATCAGTTAGGTAAACCAATATTATTAAAGGCAGACCGAGACGGAGCATTTACCAGTCTAGCACTCAAAAGATGGCTTGACAGTGAGGGAGTAGAAATTCAGTTAAATACTTCAAAAACAGGTATAGCGGACATAGAAAGATTACACAAAACTATCAATGAAAAAATTAGAATCATAAATACTTTAAATGATGAAGAGAAAAAACTCTGCAAAATGGAAACTATCCTTTATATTTACAATCATAAAACTAAACATGACACCACTGGACAAACTCCCGCACACATATTCTTATATGCAGGACAACCAACTTTAGATACACAAGACAAAGAAAAAATTATAAACAAAATTAACAGTGACCGACAAGAATTTGAAATAGATACTAGATACAGAAAAGGACCGTTACAAAAAGGAAAATTAGAAAATCCATTTAAAGCCAATCAAAATGTAACTCAAACAGACCCAGATCATTACCAAATTACTAACAAAAATAGAACCACACATTATTACAAAACACAATTTAAAAAGAAAAAAAAAATCAATCAACTTTCAAACTATTAAAACCATTAAAATCATTCCCTATCCTGACAACGATGGTTATCAACTCGATTACACCAGTACCACCTCTTATTTTGAAAAAGATAATAAAATTTTTAATAGAAAAAAATGAACCAATATTTGATGAATGTATTACAAAAATTTTACTTCATACAAAACCAATTTGTAACTTTAAGCAGATAAACGAAAAAGAAATCATTAAGTACATAGAGCCAAGTACAATTGTAACATGGAACATATCCAACATAAATGTAAAACAAAACTGTCAAAAAAGTAATACAGATCTTAATATTCATGGTAATAACATTATTAATGTCAATCAATGTAAACTACAAATAAATGACATAATTTTAAGCGACAATTACTTACAACCCGAAATAGATCTAACACCTTTGTATCCACCAATAGAAATTATCAAAATTAAGCCTATCAAACATGACGACATTGTTCAACTTGTATCCCAAAATAATGTCTTTTCATATACAATAATTATAACCATTATTATTATATTTATATATGTATCATTTAATCCCATAATATTAATCCATAAAAAATGTAACAAACAAATTCATGAACACAAAAAAGATACACCGCAATCAGTTCAACCAAAAGAACAACAACAAGATGAAACAGTTATCGAAGTGACACAATCAAATTTACCAAAACTTTAGCCTTCAGCATCGCCTTGATTCACAGGCTCGCCTCTTAAGGAGAGGGAAGTGACATATTCATCCCTATTATGTCTACAGAGTTCCATATCCCCAATTATAAACATTCCCAAGCTTCACTTGAGAATGAATCCAACCCCCAATTATAAACATTCCCAAGCCTCACTTGAGAATAAATTCAACAATTGTAAACAAAGAGCCGTCTAGCCGGCGCATCTCCCCCAATCGATCAGCATCGATTGCAAATCACATAGTCAGCATAATTTTTGTTCCCAGCTTAAGCCGAGATAACGAGCAACGCTTGGTTCCCAGCAACCAGCGGTGCCCTCCATAATGTAAACATTCAGCAGAGCTTTCTTTATCATTTATTATGTTGATAATGAATAAAACAAGTCATGAATCTAAAATCTCGCTTCGTCTTTTTTTACATCAACGTTGTCGTTAGAGTGTGTCGCGACATTTATTCGATTCGATTAACACATTAAATATTCAATTGGCGCAGCCGGTAGGATAACAATAAATAGATCCTGAAACAATTCTAAACAATTATCCGAAAAAAACAACCAACGCGAAGGCAACCCAAGCGACGGTAAATATCGCGTCAAGTTTTATAAGAAAAACCTCGACAGTGACATGTAAACAATTCGCATTTTTGCCAAAAAACCACGGATGTTCACAACTTGAAATTAATTCAAGAAGACGCGATAGAATTCGGAGAGAACATAATTCCAGACCTACCTGGTTATCTCAATAAAATTCGAAATAGCTATCTGTGCAAACAAACAAAAACAAACTCAATCGTAATTAAGCCAATAAAGTGAATTATAAGTAAAACTAAGAAACTAAACTAAGTGAAACTTTTAAATAAAATATTGGTTAAGTAAAAAAAAGAATAATATATATAGTGACATATGTAGATACATACGTACCTAAACCCATACACCACATACACCACATACACCACATACACCACATACACAACACTTATTATTTATGTCAAAGATTTCTTTCGCACCAAAGATTAATGTAAACACTCTCAGAAAATCAAATGGTGACAATAACACCACAAGAACTTAATGTAAACACTTTCGAAAAAATCAAATGGTGACAATAACAATTCTGGCTTCCCACGAATGCATTAAATATCATAAACAATTGCCAGAATCGTTATTCCCATCATTGGGGTTAAAACTGCTGACGTTAAACAAATCCTAGCCGAACACTCTCAATCTCTTCAAGATCGAGATCTTTCTCTGTTTATATAAGAGCTAAAAGCTCAAAGAGTCCAAAGTCCAATAAATGAAAGCTGCAAACCGAGGTTTGCTTAACGTCATCAGAACATAGGATAAGCAGTCTAGTTTTGTACTCCGAAGTTTCGGGTTTGTTAAATAAAGTTTATATTTTTTTAATAAGCTAAGTGTCGAAACATCTTATTGGCGCAGCCGGTAGGATATTGATAATAAATATCCTCGTAATAAAGTAATCGTCCTTTATTTTCAATCCATTGAAAAGGAATCCTTGTACGACCAAGGAATTTCTAGGATTTGAGCTCGCGAATTTTCCGCGGCAAGGAAACGGTTAAAACATTACAATTTTGGAAAAACTATTATCTTAATATCCGCCAAAGAACCTAAGCGTGTGTGACTCATAACCCAATTATCAGTCGTGGCCCATATTTAAATGTGCGACCGCCACCAAAGATAATTGCTATTAAAAGAAAAACCGCGCAAAACACCAAACAGTGTTCAACCAAAAAATAGATCCTCTGGACTATTTGAACAACTGTAATTAAAGAGCTTATATCTGGGCTTTACACATCAATTTATTGATCCCTGTAAACGTAAGTCTCTTATAATTCAACAAAACAATTCAACAAAAGTGACAATTAAAACAAAAAGTGACAGTTAAACAAAAACCTGAAGTGACAATTGCCAACAAATAAAACAAATCTACAACAACACCATGGCAACCAACCCACCAATGGAACTATCAGAAATACATCTGAAACAAGCGCTTGGACAAATTCGACAAGTGCCAGTGTTCGACGGAAAAACCGTGGAACTAACTGCATTCATAAGGAGGATTGATTTCATCATGCAGTTATATCCAACACAGGATGTGAGACAACATAGTGTCCTATTCGGAGCAATCGAGATGCAGACCACCGGATCCGCACAACGAGTGTCGCAGCTGACAGCAGCCACAACCTGGGGAGAGCTGAGGAGCGCCCTCATCGACGAATTCAAAACACAGACCCCGTATGAAGAGCTTCTACGACGTCTCTATAACACCAACTTTAATAATAGTATCCGTAAGTTTGTTGAAGATCTAGAGTATAAATCCTTTGTAATATCTAATAAGTTAATGTTAGAGAATCAGGTCCAGAACACTCTATTGTACACTAATGCAATGAATAATACTATTAAAGACGTTATTACCAAAAAATTACCGGACCGAATTTTTATGACATTAGCACGATATGACATTACAACAGTCTCAAAATTAAAACAAGTAGCTCAACGCGAAGGATTGTACGAAAATGGTTATAACGAACGTAATAACCAAAGTAATGACAATTCTAAGACAAATAAAACACAAAGCACTGAAAACCGTGGAAAGGGAAGTAATCAGAATTATTACCCTACTCCAAATTATTCAAATAACGCTAACTCAAATCATAAACCAAAAGAAAATGCTGAGGCATTACATAAAGAATTCAAACAAAACCTCGATCAAGCTAGATCACAAAACCCAATGAATTACCAAAATCAGAGTCAAAGACCTCCCAATCATTCTCATAAAAGACAGAGAGAAACTAGTGGCCATTCTAAAATGGACACATCAGAAAATTTTCATCAAGAAGCCTCGGACAACGAAGAACCAATCCCTTCATCAGATTAATTATGAATGGACAAAATTTTAACTGTGTAATTGACACAGGTTCATCCATAAATCTAATTAAAGAAAACTTTTTAAAATTTCCTACAAAAACTTGTCAATTGAACGTACAAACAATAAATGGTATTGTTCAATTAAAGAATTGTGTATCTTTTGCCCCTAGTAAACTATGCCCTACCCATCAAACATTTTACTTACACAACTTTTCTGATAAATACGATATCTTATTAGGTAGAGAATATCTGGAATCTTGTGAAGCAAAAATTGATTATAAACAAAAAACAGTTATTCTAAACGATCATCTATTCTCAATGAGATATGACCGTGAGAATTCTGTCAAGGACAAGACCGCATTTCAATGCCTTGATCCGCCCCAAACAAAAGACATAGCAATAAATTATGCTATCAACAATGAATTAAATGAAACAAATCAATTTCGATTAGAACATCTAAACGATGAAGAAAAATGTAAACTAACCAAAATTCTTTTCGAGTTTAGTGACATTCAGTACAAAGAAAGTGAAAATTTGACTTTCACCAGTACAATTAAGCATGTCATCCAAACTAAACACGAAGACCCAATCCAAAAGCGTCCATACAAGTATGCGCAAACATTCGACGAAGAAGTCGAAAAACAAATCAAAGAAATGATTGGACAAGGTATAATACGTAAATCAAATTCACCTTATTGCTCACCAATTTGGATTGTGCCAAAGAAACGTGACGCATCGGGTAAAGAAAAGTTCCGTATAGTTATTGACTATCGAAACTTAAATGAAATAACAATCGATGATAAATATCCTATCCCAGTCATGGATGATATACTAGACAAACTTGGAAAATGTCAGTATTTCACTACAATTGACTTAGCGAAAGGATTTCATCAGATACAAATGGACCCACAAAGTATACCAAAAACAGCTTTTTCAACTAAAAATGGACATTACGAATACACTCGAATGCCTTTTGGATTGAAAAACGCCCCAGCAACATTTCAACGTTGCATGAACAATCTATTAGAAGATCTAATTTACAAAGATTGTTTAGTATACATGGATGATATAATAGTGTATTCCACTTCATTGGAAGAACATTTATTATCATTAAAAAGGGTATTTACAAAACTGCGCGAAGCCAATCTAAAATTGCAATTAGATAAATGCGAATTCATGAAAAAGGAAACTGAATTCCTAGGTCACATAATAACAACAGAAGGAATACAACCAAACCCAACTAAAATCTCTGCCATACAACATTTTCCCATACCAAAAACACCCAAAGAAATAAAATCGTTTTTAGGTCTTTGTGGTTATTACAGAAAATTCATTCCTAATTTTGCACATGTTGTAAAACCAATGACTTTAAAATTAAAGAAAGGTGCAACTATAAATATAAAAAGAACCCAATTACATTTCTGCTTTTGAAAAATTAAAAGTACTTATAACATCCGATCCAATATTAGTTTATCCGAATTTCGAAAAACCATTTTGTCTTACAACTGATGCCAGTAACATAGCTATTGGAGCTGTTTTGTCTCAAAATCAAAAACCAATTTGTTTCGCAAGTAGAACTCTAAACGAACATGAAATTAACTATGCAGCAATTGAAAAGGAACTTTTAGCTATCGTTTGGGCAACCAAATATTTCCGATCTTATCTCTACGGTAGAAAATTCGAGATTCTCAGTGACCACAAACCACTTGTTTGGCTTAATAATATTAAAGAACCAAATATGAAATTACAACGCTGGAAAATAAAATTAAATGAATTTGATTATCACATTAAATATGTACCAGGTAAAGAAAACTATGTTGCAGATGCTTTGTCTAGAATTAAAATTGAAGAAAACCTGTTAGGAGAAACTTCCGATGTAACAGTAGCAACAATCCACAGCGCTCAAGAAGATAACCAATATTACATTTCAATCACAGAAAGACCAATCAATTATTTTTAAAGACAAATAGAATTTGTAAAAAGTAACTCAAATAACGCAAACGTTATTAATTATTTTCATAAAACAAAAATCTTAATAAATTATGTCGAAATGACACACAACCATGCAAAAGAATTAATTAAAGAATACTTATGTTCAAAAAATAGTGTTATATACTTCAGCAACGAAGCCGACTTTCTTACATTTCAGAATGCTTTCGTTGAAATAATTAGTCCCAATAACATTACAAAAGTAATGAGATCAACTAACAAACTAATAGACCTCCAGACATATGCCGAATTCAAAGAATTTATTATTAACACACACGAAAAGTTATTACATCCAGGAATAGAGAAAATGACATTATTATTTAAAGAAAAATATTATTACCCAGATTATCAAAACTTAATACAAAATATAATTAACGAATGCAAAGTTTGTAATATAGCAAAAACAGAACACAGAAACACTAAGTTAGCTTTTGAATTAACTCCAGAAATCCATAATCCAAGAGAAAAATATGTCATTGATTTTTATATGGTAGACAATAAACAATTTCTATCTTGTATAGACTTATATTCCAAATACGCAACTTTAATAGAAGTAAATGGTCGAGATTGGTTAGAAGCCAAAAGAGCTCTTTTAAAAGTATTTAATGACATGGGCAAACCAATAGAAATAAAAGCAGACAAAGACTCAGCTTTCTTGTGCTCCGCACTACAAATGTGGTTAAAATCAGAAGACGTAAATATATCCATCACAACTAGCAAAAACGGTATATCCGACATAGAAAGATTCCATAAAACAATAAATGAAAAATTAAGAATAGTTAATTCTGACACTAACCAGGAAAATAAATTAACCAAATTTGAAGTAATACTTTACACTTATAACCATAAAACCAAACATAATTCAACTGGTAGAACACCAGCAGACATTTTCATTTACGCAGGAACACCTGAGTATGATACACAGGTAAATAAGAAAAGGCAAATAGAAAGACCTAATGAAAAAAGAACCGAATTTGAAATAGATACTAGATATAGGGAATCACCTTTAGTAAAATCTAAATCCACAAACCCATTTAAACAAACAGGAAACATAACACAAATAGATGAAAAACATTATGAAGAAGTAAACAGAGGTAGAAAAATAACACACTATAAATCAAAATATAAAAGAAAGAAAGTAACTAATGAAAGTAAATATGATAATTCCAGATCAACTAATAACCCGAATCAAGATGATAACCCATCATAATTTAACAGCTATAATTATAACACTCATGCTACTCAACTTTGTATGGCCAATAAAAGGTCAAAAACGGATATCTTATATTTCAAACAGGAACAATCAATTTACCTATAAAATACGAATACCACTATTTAACAATTAATATAACAAAATAATTTAATGGAACAAACAAAAGAATTTGAACCATTAGTAAAAATACAGTACTTAACAGAAAAAATGGACAGAGAAATGAACGGTTTAAGACTAGTAAAACGAAATAAAAGAGGACTTGTAAATTTCATGGGCACATTTTAAAAATACCTTTTCGGAACTTTAGATCAAGAAGACAAAGAAGAATTACAATCAAAAATAGATAACCTTTCAGAAAATAGTGTTCAAGTCAATGAACTAAATGAAGTAATAAAAGCTGTTAACAAAGGAATAGAAGTAATGAACAAACTAAGTATGACACATGAGGCAGAGCAACGACTCGAATTACTAATTTTTAACTTACAAGAATTCACAGAATATGTCGAAGACATTGAGTTAGGTATGCAATTAACCAGGCTTGGTATATTCAACCCTAAATTACTAAAATATGAATCACTAAAACATTTAAACGTTGAAAAAATAATAAATATTAAAACATCAACTTGGCTAAAAACAACTACTAACGAAATTTTAATTATTTCCCATATTCCACGCGAAATTATAAATACTGCACTATACGACATTATTCCATACCCTGACGAAAACAAAGACATTTTGACCGAAACTATACATGACACTTACTACTTACAAAACAACAAAGCATTCACAGCAACCAATAAAAATATAGTTATGAACAAATGTATTACTGGAATATTAAAGCAAGATAAAACAGAATGTAGATATTCAAAATCCCATACAAATTATGAAATCAAGTATGTAGAACCAAACATTATGTTAACATGGAACTTACCAAAAATTGTATTAAACCAAAATTGTATCAACCGAGAAATTATTATTGAAGGAAACAATATGATAAAAGCTATAAACTGTTCAATCCCATTAGATGAAATTCAAATAACTAATACTATGTTAGATTACACACAAACAGTCTACATAAATAATAATATAACCAAACTAGAACCATTGTCATATGTCCAAACCAAAGAAATTATCCAACAACAAACAAAATTGTACAACACGTTCCAAATTATAACTATAACAACTTTAACAATTATTTTAATCATACTTATATTATACATTATCTTTAAATATAAAAATATCCCAAGAAAAATTATTGTTAATTATAAGAATAAAAAAGAATTAACCCCAAACATACAATCAAATATTCAAAATGATACAGAAATATATCCAAAAGTAATTGAAAACGATATCGAAGAAATTGTAATAGATCCAACACTATATCCAAAATTGACCGCCTGAGGACAGGCTCATTTCTTAAGGATGGGGAAGTGACATATGTAGATACATACGTACCTAAACCCATACACCAAATACACCACATACACCACATACACCACATACACAACACTTATTATTTATGTCAAAGATTTCTTTCGCACCAAAGATTAATGTAAACACTCTCAGAAAATCAAATGGTGACAATAACACCACAAGAACTTAATGTAAACACTTTCGAAAAAATCAAATGGTGACAATAACAATTCTGGCTTCCCACGAATGCATTAAATATCATAAACAATTGCCAGAATCGTTATTCCCATCATTGGGGTTAAAACTGCTGACGTTAAACAAATCCTAGCCGAACACTCTCAATCTCTTCAAGATCGAGATCTTTCTCTGTTTATATAAGAGCTAAAAGCTCAAAGAGTCCAAAGTCCAATAAATGAAAGCTGCAAACCGAGGTTTGCTTAACGTCATCAGAACATAGGATAAGCAGTCTAGTTTTGTACTCCGAAGTTTCGGGTTTGTTAAATAAAGTTTATATTTTTTTAATAAGCTAAGTGTCGAAACATCTTATTATATATATAAAAAAAAAAAAATAATAATAATAATCAAAACAACAACCAGCCGTAACAAAAATATTACAAAATCGAAGGAGGAGCAGCAGCAGCAACACCCCTTTCTGACGCCAGCATGTCACAAGTAATCAATCAATTGAAAGACGTCGAGAAATTCAATGGAGACAAAAATACCCTGTACACTTTTGTTAAACGTATCGACTACATATTGGCAATCGATTATTTTTGGACTTGTGGAACGTTGCATCAGTGCTGATGTTATGCTATCCCTTGGCATAAATAATCTCAACACCTGGACAGATCTTCGGAAGCAATTGGTACTCAACTATAAAACCCAGACGAACAATCACATCCTTCTAGAGGACTTCAGGAACACACCTTTTAAAGGGAACGTTCGCGAATTTCTGGAGGAAGCTGAACAGCGCAGGCGTACTTTAATGAGTAAGCTAGAACTAGAGAATAATATCGATAAAAAAACACTGTACTCGCGGTTAATTAAATCTAGTATTGACGATTTGATCCAAAAGTTACCTACTAACATCTGCATTAGAATTATAAAATGCGAAATTCCCAATTTAAGATCGCTTATAAATTTATTGCAAGAAAAAAATCTTTATGATCAACCTTGCCAAAATTTTAATTCCACTACAACAAAACAAGAAAAAGAATTAAAGCCACTCCCAACCAATTCCAATTTTCATAAATTTCCAACATTTCTCCAACCATATGTTTCATATCCAAATCATCCACCATATTATCAACAACCATTTCATCCATTAAAAACGATTTTATTTCTTTGTGTGTTTTCGGTATTGGAAAATGTTGTATGGCAGAGATTTTATTTGGGTTTGGTTTTATTCCTTCTGTTGTTATTATGTGTCCAAGGAATTTAGTTTCCTTTTTCATGAATTCGCATTTATCTAATTGCAATTTTAGATTAGCTTCGCGCAGTTTTGTAAATACCCTTTTTAATGATAATAAATGTTCTTCCAATGAAGTGGAATACACTATTATATCATCCATGTATACTAAACAATCTTTGTAAATTAGATCTTCTAATAGATTGTTCATACAACGTTGAAATGTTGCTGGGGCGTTTTTCAATCCAAAAGGCATTCGAGTGTATTCGTAATGTCCATTTTTAGTTGAAAAAGCTGTTTTTGGTATACTTTGTGGGTCCATTTGTATCTGATGAAATCCTTTCGCTAAGTCAATTGTGGTAAAATACTGACATTTTCCAAGTTTGTCTAGTATATCATCCATGACTGGGATAGGATATTTATCATCGATTGTTATTTCATTTAAGTTTCGATAGTCAATAACTATACGGAATTTTTCTATACCTGATGCGTCACGTTTCTTTGGCACAATCCAAATTGGTGAGCAATAAGGTGATTTTGATTTATGTATTATACCTTGTTCAATCATTTCTTTGATTTGTTTTTCGACTTCTTCGTCGAATGTTTGCGCATACTTGTATGGGCGCTTTTGGATTGGGTCTTCGTGTTTAGTTTGGATGACATGCTTAATTGTACTGGTAAAAGTCAAATTTTCACTTTCTTTGTACTGAATGTCACTAAACTCGAAAAGAATTTTGGTCAGTTTGCATTTTTCTTCATCGTTTAGATGTTCTAATCGGAATTGATTTGTTTCATTTAATTCATTATTGATAGCGTAATTTACTGCTATGTCGTTTGTTTGGGCCGGATCAAGGCATTGAAATGCGGTCTTGTCCTTGACAGAATTCTCACGGTCATATCTCATTGAAAATAGATGATCGTTTAGAAAAACTGTTTTTTGTTTGTAGTAAATTTTTGCTTCACAGGATTCTAGATATTCTCTACCTAGTAAGATATCGTAATTGTCAGAAAAGTTGTGTTAGTAAAATATTTGATGGGTAGGGCATAGTTTACTAGGAGCAAAAAATTCACAATTCTTTAATTGAACAATACCATTTATTGTTTGTACGTTCAATTGGCAAGGTTTTATAGGAAATTTTAGAAAGATTTGTTTCATTAGATTTATGGATGAACCTGTGTCAATTACACAGTTAAAATTTTGTTCATTCATAACTAATCTGATGAAGTTATTGGTTCTTCGTTGTCCGAGGCTCCTTGATGAACATTTTCTGATGTTTCCATCTTAGAGTGGCCACTAGTTTCTCTCTGTCTTTTATAAGGGGGATTAGGACGTCTTTGACTCTGAGTTTGGTAATTCATTGGGTTTTGTGATCTAGCTTAATAAAGATTTTGTTTGAATTCCTTTTGTAATGCTTCAGCATTTTCTTTTGGTTTATGATTTGAGTTAGCGTTATTTGAGTAATTTGGAGTAGGGTAATAATTCTGGTTACTTCCCTTTCCATGGTTTTCAGTGCTTGAATTGCTTTGTGTTTTGTTTGTTTTGGAATTGTCATTGTTTTGGTTATTACGTTCGTTATAACTATTTTCGTACAATCCTTCGCGTTGAGCTACTTGTTTTAGTTTTGAAATTGTTGTAATGTCATATCGTGCTAAAGTCATAAAAATTCTGTCCGGTAATTTTTTTGTAATAACGTCTTTAATAGTATTATTCATTGCATTTGTATATAATATAGTGTTCTGGGCCTGATTTTTTAACATTAATTTATTGGATATTACAAAAGATTTATACTCTAGGTCTTCAACAAACTTACGGATACTATTATTAAAGTTGGTATTATAGAGACGTCGTAGAAGTTCTTCATATGGAGTTTGGGTTTTAAATTCGCTTTAACTCTCCCCAGGTTGTGGCTGCTGTCAGCTGCGACACTCGTTGTGCGGATCCGGTGGTCTGCATCTCGATTGCTCCAAATAAGACACTATGTTGTCTCACATCCTATGTTGGATATAACTGCATTATAAAATTGATCCTCCTTATGAATGCAGTTAGTTCCACGGTTTTTCCGTCGAATACTGGCACTTGTCGAATTTGTCCAAGCGCTTGCTTTAGATGCATTTCCGATAGTTCCATTGGTGAGTTGGTTGCCATGGTGTTGTTGTATATTTTATTTTTATTTTGTTGCCAGTTGTCACTTCAGGTTTTTGTTTTAATTGTCACTTTTTGTTGAATTGTAAGAGACTTACGTTTACAGGGATCAATTAAATGATATGCAAAGCCCAGAAATAAGCTCTTTATTTACAGGTGTTGAAATAGTCCAGAGTATCTATTTTTTTTTGGTTGAACACTGTTTGGTGTTTTGCCCGGTTTTCTTTGTAATAGCAATTATCTTTGGTGGCGGTCGCACATTTAAATATGGGCCACGACGGATAATTGGGTTTTAAGTCACACACGCTTAGGTTCTTTGGCGGATATCAAGATAATATTTTTTTTCCAAAATTGTAATGTTTTAACCGTTTCCTTGCCGCGGCAAATTCGCGTGCTCGAATCTTAGAAATTCTTTGGTCGTACAAGGATTTCTTTTCAATGGATTGAAAAAAAGGACGATTACTATTACGAGGATATTTATTACCGATATCCTACCGGCTGCGCCAATAAGATAGTTCGACACTTGGTTTATCAAAAAAACATAAAACTTTATTCAATAAAACACGAAGCTACGGAGTACAAATCTAGACTGCTTATCCTATGTTCTGGAGACGTTAAGCAAACCTCGGTGTTGAGCTTTTATTAATTGGACTTTGGACTCATTGAGTTTTTTGGCTCTTATGTAAATAGAGAGAGATCTCGATCTTGAAGAGATTGAGAGAGTTCGGCCAGGATTTGTGTAACGTCAGCAGTTTTAACCCCAATGATGGGAATAACGATTGTGGCGAATTGTTTATGATATTTAATACATTCGTGGGAAGTCAGAATTGTCATTGTCACCATTTGATTTTTCGATAATATTTACATTTGATTTGTGGGAAAGAAATCTTTAACATAAATATGTATCTACATGTGGCAATTCCCCATCCTTAAGAAATGAGCCTGTCCTCAGGCAGTTAGTTTTGGATATAGTGTTGTATCTATTACAATTTCTTCGATTTCGTTTTTAATTTGAATTTAATTCTGTTTTAGTTTGTGTATCATTTTGAATATTTGATTGTGTGTTTGGGGTTGCTTCTTTTCTGTTCTTATAATTAACAATAATTCTTTGTTAAGTATTTTTATATTTAAAGATAATGTATAATACAAGTAAGAATATAATAATTGTTAAAGTTGTTATAGTTATAATTTGGAACGTGTTATACAATTTTGTTTGTTGTAGGATAATTTCTTTAGTTTGGACATATGACAATGGTTCTAGTTTGGTTATATTATTATTTATGTAAACTGTTTGTGTGTAATCTAACATAGTATTTGTTATTTGAATTTCATCCAATTGGATTGAACAATTTATAGCTTTTATCACATTATTTCCTTCGATTATAATTTCTCCATTGATACAATTTTGGTTTAGTACAGCTTTTGGTAAGTTCCATGTTAACATAATGTTTGGTTTTACATACTTAATTTCATAATTTTTATGTGATTTTGAATATCTACATTCTGTTTTATCTTGATTTAATATTCCAGTCATACATTTGTTCATAACAAAATTTTTATTGGTTGCTATGAATGCTTTATTGTTCTGTAAGTAGTACGTGTCATGTATAGTTTCGGTCAAAATTTCTTTGTTTTCGTCAGGGTATGGAATAATGTCGTATAGTACAGTATTTATAATTTTTGTTATATTGATAATGATATTCGTATTTTATAGGAAAAGTAATTGTTCCTGTTTGAAATATAAGATATCCGTTTTTGGAGTTAATTGGGTTGATTTCCAAATTTTGACCTGTTATTGGCCATATAAAGTAAAGTAGCATGAGTGTTATAATTATAGTTGTTAAATTATGAGAAGTTATCATCCTGATTCCGGTTATTGGTTGATCTAGAATTATCATATTTACTTTTATTAGTTACTTTCTTTCTTTTATATTTTGATTTATGGTGAGTTATTTTTCTACCTCTGTTTACTTTTTCATAATGATTTTCATGTATTTGTGTTATGTTTCCTGTTTGTTTAAATGTTTAAATGTTTAAATGGGTTTGTGGATTTGAATCTCACTAAAGGTGATTCCCTATTTCTAGTATCTATTCGGTTCTTTTTTCAGTAAGTCTTTCTATTTGTCTTTTCATGTTTCATACTCAGGTGTTCCTGCATAAATGAAAATATCTGCTGGTGTTCTACCAGTTGAATTATGTTGGGTTTTATGATTATAAGTGTAAAGTATTACTTCAAACCTATTTAATTTATTTCCATGATTAGTGTCAGAATTAACAATTCTTAATTTTTCATTTACTGTTTTATGGAATCTTTCTATGTCGGAAATACCGGTTTTGCTAGTTGTGATGGATATATTTACGTCTTCTGATTTTATCCACATTTGTAGGAGCACAAGAAAGCTGAGTCTTTATCTGCTTTTATTTCTATTGGTTTACCCATGTTATTAAATACTTTTAAAAGAGCTCTTTTGGCTTCTAACCAATCTCGACCATTTACTTAAAGTTGCATAAATAAAGTTGCATATTTGTAATATAAGGTATACAAGATAGAAATTGTTTATTGTCTACCATATAAAAATCAATGACATATTTTTCTCTGGGTAATAATATTTTTCTTTAAATAATAATATAATTTTCTCTACTCGTGGATGTAATAACTTTTCGTGTGTATTAATAATAAATTCTTTGAATTCGGCATATGTTTGGAGGTCTATTAGTTTTTTGGTTGATCTCATTACTTTTGTAATGAGACTAATTATTATGTATTGGGACTAATTATTTCAACGAAAGCAATCTGGAATGTAAGAAATCGGCTTCGTTGCTGAAGTATATAACAAATTTCTTTGAACATAAATATTCTTTAATTAATTCTTTTGCATGGTTGTGTGTCATTTCGACATAATTTATTAAGATTTTTGTTTTATGAAAGTAATTAGTGACGTTTACGTTATTTGGGTTATATTTCACGAATTCTATTTGTCATTTAAAATAATTGATGGGTCTTTCTGTGAGTGAAATGTAATATTGGTTATCTTCTTGAGCGCTGTGGATTGTTGCTGCCGTTGCATCGGAAGTTTCTTCTAACAAGTTTTCTTCTTTAATTTTAGATAAAGCATCTGCAACATAGTTTTCTTTACCTTTATCGAAAAGAATTTTGTTCAATTCGCATTTTTCTTCATCGTTTAGATGTTCTAAGCGAAATTGATTTGTTTCATTTAATTTATTGTGAATAGCGTAATTTACTTCTATGTCATTTGTTTGGGGTGGATCAAGGCATTGAAATGCGGTCTTGTCCTAGACAGAATTCTCACGGTCATATTTCATTGAAAATAGATGATAGTTTAGAATAACTGTTTTTTGTTTGTAGGGCAGAGTTTGCTAGGGGCAAAAGATACACAATTCTGTAGTTGAACAATACCATTTATTATTTGTACTTTCAATTGGCAAGGTTTAAAAGGAAAATTTAAAAAGTTTTGTTTCATTAGATTTATGGATGAACCTGTGTCAATTACACAGTTAAAATTTTGTCCATTCATAACTAATCTGATGAAGAGATTGGTTCTTCGTCGTCCGAGGCTCCTTGATGAGAATTTTCGGATGTTTCCATCTTAGAGTGGGCAAAGGTACTTTCTCTCTGTCTTTTATGAGGGGGATTAGGACTCTGAGTATGGTATATCAGGGAGTTTTGTGATCTAGCTTGATTCAAGCTTGGTTTAGTTTGAACTCCTTTTGTAATGCTTCAGCATTTTCTTTTGGTTTATGATTTGGGTTAGCGTTATTTGAGTAATTTGGATTAGGGTAATAATTCTGACTATTTCCCTTTCCACGGTTTTCATTGCTTGAATTGCTTTGGGTTATATTCGTTTTGGAATTGTCATTGTTTTGGTTATTACATTCGTTATAACCATTTTCGTACAGTCCTTCGCGTTGAGCTACTTGTTTTAGTTTTGAAACTTTTGTAATGTCATATCGGGCTAATGTCATAAATATTCTGGCCGGTAATTTTTTTGTAATAACGTCTTTAATAGTGTTACAATATAGTTTTATGGGCCTGATTTTCTAAAATTAATTTATTGGATATATTACAAAAGATTTATACTCTAGGTCCTCAACAAACTTACGGATACTATTATTAAAGTTGGTATTGTAGAGACGTCGTAGAAGTTCTTCATACGGAGTTTGGGTCTTAAATTTATCGATGATGGCACTCCTTAACTCTCCCCAGGCTGTGGCTGCTGTCTGCTGCGACACTCATTGCCCCGATCCGGAAGTCTGCATCTCAATTGCTCTAAATAAGACACTATGTTGTCTCACATCCTGTGTTGAGTGTAGCTGCATTTCCGTCGAATTTGGCACTTGTCGAATTTGTCCAAGCGCTTGCTTTAAATGCATTTCGGATAATTCCATTGGTGTGTTTGTTGCCATGATGTTGTTGTTGTTTATGGTTTGTGTAGTAGTAGATTGTTTTATTTTGTTGGCAGTTGATTATTTTCACAAAATAATTATTTTTAATCAGTTCAGGTTTTTGTTTGTCACTTTTGTTGAATTGTAAGAGACTTACGTTTACAGGGATCTATTAAATGATTTGTAAAGCCCGGAAATAAGCTCTTTATTACATGTGTTCAAAAAGTGCAGAGGATCTATTTTTTTAGTTGAACACTGTTTGGTGTTTTGCGCGGTTTTCTTGGTAATACTAATTACATTTAAAATATGGGCCACGACTGCTAATTGGGTTTTAAGTCACACACGCTTAGGTTCTTTGGCGGATATCAAGATAATAATTTTTCCAAAATTGTAATGTTCTTTAACCGATTTCCTTTCTGGGGCAAATTCCTAGAAATTCCTTGGTCGTACAAGGATTTCTTTTCAATGGATTGAAAAAAAGGACGATTACTATTACGAGGATATTTATTACCGATATCCTACTGGCTGCGCCAATAACGTAGTTCGACACTTGGTTTATCAAAAAAATTTAAAACTTTATTCAATAAAACACGAAGCTACGGAGTACAAATCTAGACCGTTATCCTATGTTCTGGAGACGTTAAGCAAACCTCAGTTTTGAGCTTTTATTAATTGGACTTTGGACTCATTGAGCTTTTGGCTCTTATGTAAATAGAGAGAGATCTCGATCTTGAAGAGATTGAGAGAGTTCGGCCAGGATTTGTGTAACGTCAGCAGTTTTAACCCCAATGATGGGAATAACGATTCTGGCGAATTGTTTATGATATTTAATACATTCGTGCGAAGCCAGAATTGTTATTGTCACCATTTGATTTTTCGATAATGTTTACATTATTTTTGTGGGAAAAGAAATCTTTAACATAAATAATAAGTGTGGTGTAATGTATGCGTACATATGTATCTACAAATGTCACTATATATATATTTTTGTATTCTGTGTGAGTTAAATCCTGATTCCGGTTATTGGTTGATCTGGAATTATCATATTTACTTTTATTAGTTACTTTCTTTCTTTTATATTTTGATTTATGGTGAGTTATTTTTCTACCTCTGTTTACTTTTTCATAATGCTTTTCATCTATTTGTGTTATGTTTCCTGTTTGTTTAAATGGGTTTGTGGATTTGAATCTCACTAAAGGTGATTCCCTATTTCTAGTATCTATTCGAATCTTTTTTCAGTAAGTCTTTCTATTTGTCTTTTCATATTTTTAGCTGTGTTTCATACTCAGGTGTTCCTGCATAAATGAAAATATCTGCTGGTGTTCTACCAGTTGAATTATGTTGGGTTTTATGATTATAAGTGTAAAGTATTACTTCAAATCTATTTAATTTATTTCCATGATTAGTGTCAGAATTAACAATTCTTAATTTTTCATTTACTGTTTTATGGAATTTTTCTATGTCGGAAATACCGGTTTTGCTAGTTGTGATGGATATATTTACGTCTTCTGATTTTATCCACATTTGTAGGAGCACAAGAAAGCTGAGTCTTTATCTGCTTTTATTTCTATTGGTTTACCCATGTTATTAAATACTTTTAAAAGAGCTCTTTTGGCTTCTAACCAATCTCGTCCATTTACTTAAAGTTGCATAAATAAAGTTGCATATTTGTAATATAAGGTATACAAGATAGAAATTGTTTATTGTCTACCATATAAAAATCAATGACATATTTTTCTCTGGGTAATAATATTTTTCTTTAAATAATAATATAATTTTCTCTACTCGTGGATGCAATAACTTTTCGTGTGTATTAATAATAAATTCTGTGTGGTCAGTTTTAATGAGCGACATAAATACATATTCTAACTCTCTTAACTTACATTTGGAGCTCTGAGCTTGTAATTCTCTTATCTTACATCGCCAGCTCTAAGCATAAAACGTTTGTAAGTTACATGTTAGACTCAAAGTTTCGCATGCATGCATAAAGTTTTTACACTATGCTTGAGTTCGTTTCGGATAAAGCTCACTCAGCGCATAGGTATCGCGAGCTTTCACTCAATTACATGTGGCAAAAGATCGTACGATAATGCAGTTATTTGAGAGGTCGCTATGTCTGCAAGGGAGAGTGAATGAGTGGAATATTTTGGATAGGTGTTTTGTCTTGTTCTATTTTTCAAAAAGCAAGCAATTGAGTGGTCAGCAGCTTTTGGACATTGATACCTTTTGATCATTTAAGAAAAGTGATCGGCTCAAACCAGAAGTGTGCAAAGTGGTGTATATAAAATTTTTAAAAAGTGCAGAAACGTGTTATCTTCAATAAATTATTTTATACATGTATGTATATATATATTGTAAGGAAGTTTCTAAGGCCGGGGTATGTCTCAGTCCGGCCAAGGGCTACTCACAGAAAATTTATTGAGCCAGGGTTTTGGGGAACCGGGCTAGTGACTAGCGCGTCCGGGCGACGAGCGACTCAGTGGGTTCTGTACGCGATTTCTGTTCAATAGAGGAGTACAGGCTGCCACTTTTGCACAGAGATCTGGACCACCAACACCAACCAACACCACCACGAGGACTACCAGACGAGGCCGTGGTAGTCGTCGGCGCGGAGTTGCTTGTGTATGCACTGTACAGAGAAATCACCAGAGATGAGCAACAGCGGGTGAATGCGATGCGCACGATTGATCACGGCTTTCATCCAATAGGAGAGTACAGGCTACTACTATTGGAGGAAATCCGGATCATCAACACCAGTCAACACCACCACGAGAGCTACCAGACGAGGCCTTGGTAGTCGTCGACGCGGAGTTGCTTGTGTATGCACTGCACAGAGAAATCAACAGAGATGAGCAACAGCGGGAGAATGCGATGCGCACGATTGATCACGGCTTTCATCCAGTAGGAGAGTACAGGCTACTACTATTGGAGAAAATCCGGACCATCAACACCAGTCAACACCACCACGAGAGCTACCAGACGAGGCCTTGGTAGTCGTCGACGCGGAGTTGCTGGTGTATGCACTGCACAGAGAAATCAACAGAGATGAGCAACAGCGGGAGAATGCGATGCGCACGATTGATCGCAGCTTTCATCCAATAGGAGAGTACAGGCTGATACTATTGGAGAAAATCCGGACCATCAACACCAGTCAACACCACCACGAGAGCTACCAGACGAGGCCTTGGTAGTCGTCGACGCGGAGTTGCTTGTGTATGCACTGCACAGAGAAATCAACAGAGATGAGCAACAGCGGGAGAATGCGATGCGCACGATTGATCGCAGCTTTCATCCAATAGGAGAGTACAGGCTACTACTATTGGAGAAAATCCGGATCACCAACACCAGTCAACACCACCACGAGAGCTACCAGACGAGGCCTTGGTAGTCGTCGACGCGGAGTTGCTGGTGTATGCACTGCGCTGGTCACTCGGCACACTGGGGAGGAATGCACACTACCACTTATGTTTTCATTGTATTTTGTTTGCGTTTTATTGCTACTCTCTAGGGGTGCATGTATATGTGTATATATACATGTATATATATAAAGAAGAAAACAAATGTATACTAGGCCGCCTATCCGCACGTGAGCTGTCACTATTTTCGATTAACCTTAAGGCTCACCGCGTGGGTCCTAGCGTTGCTTATGTTGTTCCGTTGCGTGGTTCCGTTGCGTTGTGTCGTTGCGTTGTTCCGTTGCGTTGTTCCGTTGTGTTCCTATGCCTGGTCGTATGGGGGTATCCGTGGTCCTGTGTCGTTTTCCTGGGTCTCTGATTCCGTCGCGAAAATACTTTTCATTAGCGTTGTGCGTCCACTCGATTTCAATTCCGAACTCTCACTGAACTCCGCGACAATTAATTGTCGCGTTGTTCGCCAAAATTTTCCCTCTGCCGGCGTCGTTTTTGTTGCTTTGCCCTTGGCACACATATTTTGGCCGCCGATGCAACGGGTCTTTTCCCGGCGTCGATCGATGGTGCCTGGTACGAAATTATACGCAGCGCTGCTTACGCCTCGGCTTCTTGTCTGTGGCCTACTTTTTGTCGCGTGCCAACTCCCTCAAGTCGACGCAGGTGGCTTGCCGTCCCTTGCTCTCTGCCGCTATTGTCTCTGCTGCACTGCTCTGGCGTCGCGGCTTATGCTGTGTGCGTATTTTCCGTCTTGTTGCTTCGACGTCAGCCATGTACTTGTATGGGTGCGCTGTGTAGCGGCTGTTGTCTCTCGCTCTCTCTGCCTAGCCTCTGTCGATCCATGCATTGCACTGCGCATGTGTCGTCGCTCTTTGTTTTCGTCTCTCCGTGTCTGATCTCGCTGTGAGTACGAGTGCGACAAGTGTGCCTCGTTCTCTGTCTCGCTGCCGTTTTGCTGGCTGCTTCCAGTGAGAACATTACTCGCCGTTTAGTTTTGCACACTGCCGGCTGGCAGTTATGGGACTGTGCTTGTTTAAATTCTTAACCGTGCGTACTGGCAGTTTTCGGCCAGTGCGCTAGATTGTGCGCTCATTTATGGGGCGTCACACCCCCCCTTTTTCTTCCGGGTGATGAGGCGTGATGGTGACCTGGGCCGAGCAATTGATGCTCACGTTGAACCACAGGTCCCCCACGGTCCGCCGGAAACGCACCCGCTTCCCTTGGTGGTTACGGAGTCTTGCCGTGAGCGCTTCCGCCAAGTCCAATGGGAGGAGTCGGTCCCCCGTGAATACCCTCCAGTCTTCCGGCGCGACCACAAGGGGAATCAGCTCCCGGTCTAGCTCCATCGGCCCTGCAGCTGCCGTCTCGGTCGCTTGCTGCAGTTGGGCGTTGGCCGACGTGCTAGGCAGGTCATCTCCTAGCAACCTTCTTCCTTCCGACGTGTTCATCGTCGATCGCGCGTGGCGCACTAGCTCCATCGGCCCTGCAGCTGCCGTCTCGGTCGCTTGCTGCAGTTGGGCGTTGGCCGACGTGCTAGGCAGGTCATCTCCTAGCAACCTTCTTCTTTCCGACGTGTTCATCGTCGATCGTGCGTGGCGCACTAGCTCCATCGGCCCTGCAGCTGCCGTCTCGGTCGCTTGCTGCAGTTGGGCGTTGGCCGACGTGCTAGGCAGGTCATCCGCCTCCTTGCGTGGGGGTGTGTCCTCGTCCGAGCTGATGGCTCGAACTGCGGGTAGCTCCGGGGTTCCGGGGTTCTTGGCGCCTCGTCGTCGGTCCACTCGCCCGTCGAGTCCTCGTGCCGGACCCACGATAGGTATGCGGGTGGCCCCTCGACTTCGCCGATGAGCGACCGAATGTCCTCGGCGCGAGCTGCCGTCATCGGGTGGTTCTCGGTGGCGGCCACTGCTCCCGGGTCTCCTGAGCTGAGCCACGACCCGTAGGCCGGAGGTGGATCGGGCCATTCGAACGTTTCGCCTCCCGGAATGTCGAGGACGTCGTAGTCCTCTGACTCGCCCTCGTCGCTGTAGGTGTCACCGTCAGAGCCACTTGTATCCGCCCCACTGGTGCTTAGTGGGCTATACACCTCGGCCTCCCTGTCGTCGTCATCGTTGCCATCGCCGCCGTTGGTGTCGTCGCTGCCGTCAGCCCCTGTGCCGAATTCGTCCTCCTCGGCTTCCTCGCTGACGCGCTCGTTGCCAGCATCCTCGACGCCCTCCGCACTATCCTCGTCCTCACCGTCCTCGTCCTCCATTGGGACAGGAGTCCCCTCGTTTGCTGAGGTCTCCGTTGTCTCCCTCCGAGCTCGAGGTGGCGTGATGGCTCGGTGGGCGAGATTTGCGAACCTGCCGTCAAAGAACGGTGGTTCCGGCTCCGGGTCCTCCCCCATCCTGGCGTCTTCGTCGGCCTCCGTCATTACGCCTCGTGGTGACGCCGGGCCTGCCAGAAGCTCACCGGTCTCGATGCCCTGTAGTAGCCCGCCTTCCAGCTCCTGCCGTAGCACGTTCAACGTAGCTGGACTCAATCCCAAGCTCAACGTCGACGGGGGTCGTGGTGGCGTCACTAAGTCAATCGTCTCCTGCCGTAGACTACGTGGTGAGGTACCCGTCACTCCGAGGCAAACGTCCATTACACGAGGGACGGATGCGGCGACCTGTTCGGCCTGCGCTCTCGGGTGACGGGTGCTTGGCGAACCAGCCAAGGTTGTCGTCGGGCGCTTGCTCTTCGGGGTGGGCGTCATATTGATCTGTAAACGGAGATGATTATAGTTACGTGTTTATGGCCTAGGAGTACTGCCTAGCGTGCGGATAGGATTTGGGCTGACGAACGATCTGGGTTATTTTAACTGGACTCAGGTTCCGCTTGGTGAATCGTCCGATTGATCCGGTGATTTCCCATGGTATGATTTAAGGTCTGTTATGCTCGCTACCCGACGCTCTTTAGTCGCGACGCTCTGTATGCGTACGATTGTTGGAGAAACAATTTTCACAACCCGGTATGGCCCATCGTAACGAGGCGCGAGCTTAGCAGCAAATCCATCAGCCGCTTTTGACAGGTGATGTTGTCGCAGCAACACCAAATCCTTCAGCATCGGTCTCCATTCCCGTCGGCGCAGATTGTAGTGACGACTTTGGTCTTGAGCGGCTTGCTGGAGGTTCCCCTTTGCCATCCTAAAAATTTCCCGCAAGTGCTTCGCCTTATCCTCCGGTGTTCTTCCTTCACAAGTGGGTCCGGGGTTAACCTCGTTGTACAACGATCCTGGCAGCCTAGGCTCGCGTCCTTGCACCAAGTATGCCGGACTATATCCACTGCTATCTGATGTGCTGGAGTTGATTGCTAAGCTTAGCTCCGGTAACAAAGCATCCCAGTTGCTTTGCTCACCATCAAGATATTGCGCTATCATCGTCTTGATGGTCCTATTTGCCCTCTCCGTCGGATTTTGCTGAGGCGTATATGGTGCGGTATGCTGCAGCTCCATTCCCATTCGTTTACAGAACGACTTGAACTCCCGACTAGTGAACTGGGTTCCGTTGTCGCATACAAACGTCTGAGGTACGTCGAACCGAGCCAAGATGCGCTCCCTGAAAGATCGCTCCAGCTGCGCCGTCGTAGCCTTCCTCAAAGGGACCAGTTCCACCCATTTGCTGAAGTGGTCGAAAAAGACTAGAAGCATTGTATGGCCTAGCTTCGATCTAGGCAATGGTCCCACTAAATCCGCGCAGAGTACCTCGAATGGCTCCTGGACATCTCTCGTGCGCATCTGTCCTGGTGGCTTCAGCTGACTGACCTTGAACTTCTGGCATGTTTCGCAGTTTCGCACGTACTTGGCCACATCCCGAAATAGCCCTGGCCAAAAGTATCTCTGCAAGACCCTTTTCGTAGTCCGGCGGATGGTTGATCGTGGCATTCCTCCAAGACCCTTTTCCGCAATTCTTTCCCCACGCAGAGTTTCCAAGGCACGCATTCTTCGTCGTCAGTGCTTCGGTTAGATCGCCGGTAAAGCTGACCTTCCTCTTGCACGTAGTCAGGGTACTTCTCCGGTTCCTTCTGTATGGCTTCTCTCAACCGGTTCACCCACTTGCATTGCACGTGTTCCTCGGTCAGCTGCTGTAGTGTCTCTAGCGGTTGTCTAGACAGAGCGTCGGCCACGACGTTCTGGCTCGCTCGACGATAATGCACTACGAACCGGTACTGTTGGAGTTCGAGTGCCCATCGCGCAATCCTTCCCGTGGGGTTGTCAATGGAATTAAGCCACTTTAGCGCCAGATGATCCGTGATAACGTCGAACTCGTAGTCCTCCAGGTAGCAACGTAGCTTACGAATCGCCCAAACGATGGCGAGACACTCCTTCTCAGTAGTGGAATAGTTCTCTTCGGCCGATGATAACCGTCGACTAGCATAAGCGATAACTCGTTCCGTCCCTTCAATTCGTTGTGTCAGCACGGCGCCGAGTCCATAATCGCTGGCATCCGTCTGTAGCACGAAGCGCTCCGTAAAGTCGTGCCGAACGGCATCACCTTCCAGTGGTACAGGCCCCGGCCAGGAACGGTGAACGCCGTGCACTCTCTACTATCCTTCGTTATGGGTATTTGCCAATACCCGTTCTTCAGGTCCAGCGTTGTGATGTATTTCGCGTTCCGAAGCTTCTCCAGGATATGGTTGATCCTTGGTAGTGGGTACGCATCCGGAATGGACTGCGCATTAAGCTGCCGATAATCGATGCACATCCGCACCTCTCCGGTCTTCTTTCCCACCTGTGTGGGCTTCTTGAAGGCTCTATCCGTCCGTCCCGAAGCAACTCGACCACCTGATCGTCGATTATCCGTTGCATGGCTGGATTCTTCGGGTAATACCGCTGCTTGATGGGGCGGTTGTCCCTCAACAGTGACTTCGTCGAACTTGGCCAATTCACGTCGCAAAAAGTCCTCCACCCACTCGCGTTCCGTGTCCGGTACCTGGTCCCCAGATATGGTACTCAAAAGGTTAGCTGTGTGGAGGTCTTCCTCTGTAGTCTCCCTCCGTGGTTTCCGGAACGGGTTGTTCCTCCTGGCTTCCTCGCAAATTGGAGGTAGTACCGGGCCTCTCGTTATACCGTTGTGTACGGTATGTATACTCCGTGCACTAGGTGCAATGCTTGCTTCCGTGGTACGTGGTAGTTGGAGTTGGGCCTGCCCGCACTCCAAGCGCATCTCTGTTCCGCACAAGAAATCCATTCCTAATATTACTTCGTCGATGATTGTTGGTAGCACCAGCACTGGTAGGGTCGAGTGTCGCTGTCCCAGCTGCACACGAACCATTAGTGCTTCCGTCACTTCTCTTCTCGATCCATCAGCCAAACATATCCTGCTCCGGACAGTGCGTCTATTGGACGGAGTAGCGATGCGTTGTGCCACTTTTGCGCTCACGAAGCTCCTCGTCGCCCCTGTGTCAATCGTAGCTACCAAGGCCTGGTCCTCAATCCGCACGGTAGCTACGATTCTCCCTCGCTCGAATCTCATTGTTGTTGTTAGTGGCGTGTGGGTTGCGCTGTCTCCAGCCGTTCGGCCGGCGGCTGGGAGCGCGCTTCGTTTCCCGATGCCTGACTTCGACAACAATCCACTGTCCGGACACCTCGTAATACCCTCGGCCACAATCCCAGCAAAAGTTCAGACGAGCATTTTGGCATTCTCGGCTAAAGTGTCCCACTTGGCCGCAGTTTCTACAAGCGCTACGGATGTCAATGCATTCCTCCGCTTCTTGTATCCGCTGATTGTTCGCCTCTGCACTGCTGCTTGGCTTTGTAGTGCTCTACAAACGCCGATGTCCCATGCTGCTCTTAGAGCGCGCGGCTTCTCGTGCCTTCACGTCCTCGAAAGTCGTGATCAGCTTGGTCAACTGGGCCAACGTGGAGAACTCGTGTCGCCGCGTGTAGAGCTGGTACTCGGGAAGCAAGTTCTCGTAGATCCGACTTAGTTCCTGATCCTCTGTGTATGCGGCACGACGCATCATGACCCGGATGCTGAGTAGATACGAGGTAAAATGCTCGCCAGGACGTTGCATCCTATCTCGTATTTCGTCCTCCAGAATTTGGAAATAGCGCGGTGGCAAGAAGAATTCTAGGAAATCCCTTCTGAACTCGCGCCAAGTCCCCTCGTACATCCTGGTTACTCGGAACCAGTCGGCCGCTGCTCACGTCAGCAATCCCGCGATTGCTGGCATCAATTGCTGCTGCGTATCAATTTGATAGATTGCTATCATATCCTCCAGATGTTCGATGAAACGCAACGGGTCAGCAGCTCCTCCGTCAAAGAAGACGCCCCATTTCCGAAGTCGATCCACAAAACCGAGTTGCAGACTACGTTCGTTTTGTGGACCGGTGCTGCGAGAGTGATCTTCGCGAATCCTCGTTGAATCATTGCTGCTCAGTGTAGACACAGGGACCCGTAACGTCGGCTGATGTGTGAGCCCTTGCACAATACTTGCGGTGGCAGCGTGGCTCGTCCCTGGTAAAACTAGTCCATCTCCCGGTGCCGGGGATACCCTTCGGGACCTGGGTTTATTTTCCGGCGTTGGACCCGCTCCGAGGGTAAGCTCCAGCTCGGCGAGCCTCTGCACGGCTTCCTTGGGTAATTCCGGTTGACTTGCGAAAGCAGCGAGACGGCTCCGCAATTCTTCCACGGTGCCTTCTGGATCCCGGCCGAACTCCTTCAAGATCGATTGTAGCTCGCTCTTACGGCGGTAGGATATCCATTGCACACCCATGGTTTTTATACTGCTTGGTTGTTAGTATTAGTCCTTGTTATATTCCTGGTACCAATCCCTGTGGTATTCTGTGTGATAATCCCTTTGTAATAATCCGCGAAATGATCCTGATGATAATCCTTGCTGGTTGTGTTGTCGTTCTTGCTCTGCTGCTATTTGCTGATGTTGACTCCTCAAGTGCTTGCTAACGACTGTCCCCGTAGGACCCTGTCGTATCGCTTATGTAGGCGTCCGCTTAAGCTGCGTCGACGTCGGCAGCGACGCGACGCAGGGTACTCGTGGCCGTCGGGTCACCTGCTCGTGGATCGTATTTGGGTAGCCGTGGAACAAAGAAAGCTTCGGAGACATTAAATATACCGCTGCGATGCGTGAAACTCTGATATCCCGCGAAATCAAATGCCCTATTTCCCTCTCTCTCCAACTTCGTCTCCCTAAGACAAACTGATGACGTTTTAAGTCATAAAGGATGGAATATCTCAAATTTTCTACTCAAGGTCCCTGCTCGGGCGCCATCTGTAAGGAAGTTTCTAAGGCCGGGGTATGTCTCAGTCCGGCAAGGGCTACTCACAGAAAATTTATTGATTTGGACTGGGAACGCCTGGTGAAATCGAGATGCAGCGACACGATGATGGGCTGGTCGCTACCTAACGGGGAAAAGGAGCCAGAGTTTTGGGGAACAGGGCTAGTGACTAGCGCGTCCGGGGGACGAGCGATTCAGTGGGTTCTGTACGCGATTTCTGTTCAATAGAGGAGTACAGGCTGCTACTATTGCACAGAGATCTGGACCATCAACACCAATCAACACCACCACGAGGACTACCAGACGAGGCCTTGGTAGTCGTCGGCGCGGAGTTGCTTGTGTATGCACTGTACAGAGAAATCACCAGAGATGAGCAACAGCGGGTGAATGCGATGCGCACGATTGATCACGGCTTTCATCCAATAGGAGAGTACAGGCTACTACTATTGGGGAAAATCCGGATCATCAACACCACCACGAGAGCTACCAGACGAGGCCTTGGTAGCCGTCGGCGCGGAGTTGCTTGTGTACGCACTGCACCGAGAAATCAACAGAGATGAGCAACGGCGGGTGAATGCGATGCGCACGATGGATCACAGCTTTCATCCAATAGGAGAGTACAGGCTACTACCATTGGAGAAAATCCGGATCATCAACACCAGTCAACACCACCACGAGAGCTACCAGACGAGGCCTTGGTAGTCGCCGACGCGGAGTTGCTTGTGTATGCACTGCACAGAGAAATCAACAGAGATGAGCAACAGCGGGAGAATGCGATGCGCACGATTGATCGCAGCTTTCATCCAATAGGAGAGTACAGGCTACTACTATTGGAGAAAATCCGGATCATCAACACCAGTCAACACCACCACGAGAGCTACCAGACGAGGCCTTGGTAGTCGTCGACGCGGAGTTGCTTGTGTAAGCACTGCACAGAGAAATCAACAGAGATGAGCAACAGCGGGAGAATGCGATGCGCACGATTGATCGCAGCTTTCATCCAATAGGAGATTACAGGCTACTACTATTGGAGAAAATCCGGATCATCAACACCAGTCAACACCACCACGAGAGCTACCAGACGAGGCCTTGGTAGTCGTCGACGCGGAGTTGCTTGTGTATGCACTGCGCGGGTCACTCGGCACACTGGGGAGGAATGCACACTACCACTTATGTTTTCATTGTATTTTGATTGCGTTTTATTGCTACTCTCTAGGGGTGCATGTATATGTGGATATATACATATATATATATATAAAGAAACAAAAATGTATACTAGGCCGCCTATCCGAACGTGAGCTGTTAGTATTTTCAATTAACCTTAAGGCTCACCGCGTGGGTCCTAGTGTTGCTTATGTTGTTCCGTTGCGTGGTTCCGTTGCGTTGTGTCGTTGCGTTGCTCCGTTGCGTTGTTCCGTTGCCTTCCTATGCCTGGTCGTATGGGGGTATCCGTAATCCTGTGTCGTTTTTTCCTGGGTCTGTGATTCCGTCGCGAAAATACTTTTGCTTAGCGTTGTGCGTCCACTCGATTTCAATCCCGAACAATCACTGAACTCCGCGACAATTAATTGTCGCGTTGTTCGCCAAAATTTTCCCTCTGCCGGCGTCGCTTTTGTTGATTTGCCCTTGACACACATATTTTGGCCGCCGATGCAACGGGTCTTTTCCCGGCGTCGATCGATGGTGCCTGGTACGAGATTATACGCAGCGCTGCTTACGCCTCGGCTTCTTGTCTGTGGCGTACTTTTGTCGCGTGCCAACTCCCTCAAGTCGACGCAGGTGGCTTGCCGTCCCTTGCTCTCTGCCGCTATCGTCTCTGCTGCACTGCTCTGGCGTCGCGGCTTATGCTGTGTGCGTGTTTTCCGTTTTGTTGCTTCGACGTCAGCCATGTACTTGTATGGGTGCGCTGTGTAGCGGCTGTTGTCTCTCGCTCTCTCTGCCTAGCCTCTGTCGATCCATGCATTGCACTGCGCATGTGTCGTCGCTCTTTGTTTTCGTCTCTCCGTGACTGATCTCGCTGTGAGTACGAGTGCGACAAGTGTGTCTCGTTCTCTGTCTCGCTGCCGTTTTGCTGGCTGCTTCCAGTGAGAACATTACTCACCGTTTAGTTTTGCACACTGCCGGCTGGCAGTTATGGGACTGTGCTTGTTTAAATTCTTAACTGTGCGTACTGGCAGTTTTCGGCCAGTGCGCTAGATTGTGCGCTCATTTATGGGTGGTCACAATATATTTAAATAGATATATATAGTGACATATGTAGATACATACGTACCTAAACCCATACACCACATACACCACATACACCACATACACAACACTTATTATTTATGTCAAAGATTTCTTTCGCACCAAAGATTAATGTAAACACTCTCAGAAAATCAAATGGTGACAATAACACCACAAGAACTTAATGTAAACACTTTCGAAAAAATCAAATGGTGACAATAACAATTCTGGCTTCCCACGAATGCATTAAATATCATAAACAATTGCCAGAATCGTTATTCCCATCATTGGGGTTAAAACTGCTGACGTTAAACAAATCCTAGCCGAACACTCTCAATCTCTTCAAGATCGAGATCTTTCTCTGTTTATATAAGAGCTAAAAGCTCAAAGAGTCCAAAGTCCAATAAATGAAAGCTGCAAACCGAGGTTTGCTTAACGTCATCAGAACATAGGATAAGCAGTCTAGTTTTGTACTCCGAAGTTTCGAGTTTGTTAAATAAAGTTTATATTTTTTTTTTTTAATAAGCTAATCGTCGAAACATCTTATTGGCGCAGCCGGTAGGATATTGATAATAAATATCCTCGTAATAAAGTAATCGTCCTTTATTTTCAATCCATTGAAAAGGAATCCTTGTACGACCAAGGAATTTCTAGGATTTGAGCTCGCGAATTTTCCGCGGCAAGGAAACGGTTAAAACATTACAATTTTGGAAAAACTATTATCTTAATATCCGCCAAAGAACCTAAGCGTGTGTGACTCATAACCCAATTATCAGTCGTGGCCCATATTTAAATGTGCGACCGCCACCAAAGATAATTGCTATTAAAAGAAAAACCGCGCAAAACACCAAACAGTGTTCAACCAAAAAATAGATCCTCTGGACTATTTGAACAACTGTAATTAAAGAGCTTATATCTGGGCTTTACACATCAATTTATTGATCCCTGTAAACGTAAGTCTCTTATAATTCAACAAAACAATTCAACAAAAGTGACAATTAAAACAAAAAGTGACAGTTAAACAAAAAACCTGAAGTGACAATTGCCAACAAATAAAACAAATCTACAACAACACCATGGCAACCAACCCACCAATGGAACTATCAGAAATACATCTGAAACAAGCGCTTGGACAAATTCGACAAGTGCCAGTGTTCGACGGAAAAACCGTGGAACTAACTGCATTCATAAGGAGGATTGATTTCATCATGCAGTTATATCCAACACAGGATGTGAGACAACATAGTGTCCTATTCGGAGCAATCGAGATGCAGACCACCGGATCCGCACAACGAGTGTCGCAGCTGACAGCAGCCACAACCTGGGGAGAGTTGAGGAGCGCCCTTATCGACGAATTCAAAACACAGACCCCTTATGAAGAGCTTCTACGACGTCTCTATAACACCAACTTTAATAATAGTATCCGTAAGTTTGTTGAAGATCTAGAGTATAAATCCTTTGTAATATCTAATAAGTTAATGTTAGAGAATCAGGTCCAGAATACTCTATTGTACACTAATGCAATGAATAATACTATTAAAGACGTTATTACCAAAAAATTACCGGACCGAATTTTTATGACATTAGCACGATATGACATTACAACAGTCTCAAAATTAAAACAAGTAGCTCAACGCGAAGGATTGTACGAAAATGGTTATAACGAACGTAATAACCAAAGCAATGACAATTCTAAGACAAATAAAACACAAAGCACTGAAAACCGTGGAAAGGGAAGTAATCAGAATTATTACCCTACTCCAAATTATTCAAATAACGCTAACTCAAATCATAAACCAAAAGAAAATGCTGAGGCATTACATAAAGAATTCAAACAAAACCTCGATCAAGCTAGATCACAAAACCCAATGAATTACCAAAATCAGAGTCAAAGACCTCCCAATCATTCTCATAAAAGACAGAGAGAAACTAGTGGCCATTCTAAAATGGACACATCAGAAAATTTTCATCAAGAAGCCTCGGACAACGAAGAACCAATCCCTTCATCAGATTAATTATGAATGGACAAAATTTTAACTGTGTAATTGACACAGGTTCATCCATAAATCTAATTAAAGAAAACTTTCTAAAATTTCCTACAAAAACTTGTCAATTGAACGTACAAACAATAAATGGTATTGTTCAATTAAAGAATTGTGTATCTTTTGCCCCTAGTAAACTATGCCCTACCCATCAAACATTTTATTTACACAACTTTTCTGATAAATACGATATCTTATTAGGTAGAGAATATCTGGAATCTTGTGAAGCAAAAATTGATTATAAACAAAAAACAGTTATTCTAAACGATCATCTATTCTCAATGAGATATGACCGTGAGAATTCTGTCAAGGACAAGACCGCATTTCAATGCCTTGATCCGCCCCAAACAAAAGACATAGCAATAAATTATGCTATCAACAATGAATTAAATGAAACAAATCAATTTCGATTAGAACATCTAAACGATGAAGAAAAATGTAAACTAACCAAAATTCTTTTCGAGTTTAGTGACATTCAGTACAAAGAAAGTGAAAATTTGACTTTCACCAGTACAATTAAGCATGTCATCCAAACTAAACACGAAGACCCAATCCAAAAGCGTCCATACAAGTATGCGCAAACATTCGACGAAGAAGTCGAAAAACAAATCAAAGAAATGATTGAACAAGGTATAATACGTAAATCAAAATCACCTTATTGCTCACCAATTTGGATTGTGCCAAAGAAACGTGACGCATCGGGTAAAGAAAAGTTCCGTATAGTTATTGACTATCGAAACTTAAATGAAATAACAATCGATGATAAATATCCTATCCCAGTCATGGATGATATACTAGACAAACTTGGAAAATGTCAGTATTTCACTACAATTGACTTAGCGAAAGGATTTCATCAGATACAAATGGACCCACAAAGTATACCAAAAACAGCTTTTTCAACTAAAAATGGACATTACGAATACACTCGAATGCCTTTTGGATTGAAAAACGCCCCAGCAACATTTCAACGTTGCATGAACAATCTATTAGAAGATCTAATTTACAAAGATTGTTTAGTATACATGGATGATATAATAGTGTATTCCACTTCATTGGAAGAACATTTATTATCATTAAAAAGGGTATTTACAAAACTGCGCGAAGCCAATCTAAAATTGCAATTAGATAAATGCGAATTCATGAAAAAGGAAACTGAATTCCTAGGTCACATAATAACAACAGAAGGAATACAACCAAACCCAACTAAAATTTCTGCCATACAACATTTTCCCATACCAAAAACACCCAAAGAAATAAAATCGTTTTTAGGTCTTTGTGGTTATTACAGAAAATTCATTCCTAATTTTGCACACGTTGTAAAACCAATGACTTTAAAATTAAAAAAAGGTGCAACTATAAATATAAAAGAACCCAATTACATTTCTGCTTTTGAAAAATTAAAAGTACTTATAACATCCGATCCAATATTAGTTTATCCAAATTTCGAAAAACCATTTTGTCTTACAACTGATGCCAGTAACATAGCTATTGGAGCTGTTTTGTCTCAAAATCAAAAACCAATTTGTTTCGCAAGTAGAACCTTAAACGAACATGAAATTAACTATGCAGCAATTGAAAAGGAACTTTTAGCTATCGTTTGGGCAACCAAATATTTCCGATCTTATCTCTACGGTAGAAAATTCGAGATTCTCAGTGACCACAAACCACTTGTTTGGCTTAATAATATTAAAGAACCAAATATGAAATTACAACGCTGGAAAATAAAATTAAATGAATTTGATTATCACATTAAATATGTACCAGGTAAAGAAAACTATGTTGCAGATGCTTTGTCTAGAATTAAAATTGAAGAAAACTTGTTAGGAGAAGCTTCCGATGTAACAGTAGCAACAATCCACAGCGCTCAAGAAGATAACCAATATTATATTTCAATCACAGAAAGACCAATCAATTATTTTAAAAGACAAATAGAATTTGTAAAAAGTAACTCAAATAACATAAACGTCATTAATTATTTTCATAAAACAAAAATCTTAATAAATTATGTCGAAATGACACACAACCATGCAAAAGAATTAATTAAAGAATACTTATGTTCAAAAAATAGTGTTATATACTTCAGCAACGAAGCCGACTTTCTTACATTCCAGAATGCTTTCGTTGAAATAATTAGTCCCAATAACATTACAAAAGTAATGAGATCAACCAAAAAACTAATAGACCTTCAGACATATGCCGAATTCAAAGAATTTATTATTAACACACACGAAAAGTTATTACATCCAGGAATAGAGAAAATGACATTATTATTTAAAGAAAAATATTATTATCCAGATTATCAAAACCTAATACAAAACATAATTAACGAATGCAAAGTTTGTAATATAGCAAAAACAGAACACAGAAACACTAAGTTAGCTTTTGAATTAACTCCAGAAATCCATAATCCAAGAGAAAAATATGTCATTGATTTTTATATGGTAGACAATAAACAATTTCTATCTTGTATAGACTTATATTCCAAATACGCAACTTTAATAGAAGTAAATGGTCGAGATTGGTTAGAAGCCAAAAGAGCTCTTTTAAAAGTATTTAATGACATGGGCAAACCAATAGAAATAAAAGCAGACAAAGACTCAGCTTTCTTGTGCTCCGCACTACAAATGTGGTTAAAATCAGAAGACGTAAATATATCCATCACAACTAGCAAAAACGGTATATCCGACATAGAAAGATTCCATAAAACAATAAATGAAAAATTAAGAATTGTTAATTCTGATACTAACCAAGAAAACAAATTAACCAAATTTGAAGTAATACTTTACACTTATAACCATAAAACCAAACATAATTCAACTGGTAGAACACCAGCAGACATTTTCATTTACGCAGGAACACCTGAGTATGATACACAGTTAAATAAGAAAAGGCAAATAGAAAGACTTAATGAAAAAAGAACCGAATTTGAAATAGATACTAGATATAGGGAATCACCTTTAGTAAAATCTAAATCCACAAACCCATTTAAACAAACAGGAAACATAACACAAATAGATGAAAAACATTATGAAGAAGTAAACAGAGGTAGAAAAATAACACACTATAAATCAAAATATAAAAGAAAGAAAGTAACTAATGAAAGTAAATATGATAATTCCAGATCAACTAATAACCCGAATCAAGATGATAACCCATCATAATTTAACAGCTATAATTATAACACTCATGCTACTCAACTTTGTATGCCCAATAAAAGGTCAAAATTTGGAAATCAACCCAATTAACTCCAAAAACGGATATCTTATATTTCAAACAGGAACAATCAATTTACCTATAAAATACGAATACCACTATTTAACTATTAATATAACAAAAACTGAAGAAACTTATAATAATTTAATGGAACAAACAAAAGAATTTGAACCATTAGTAAAAATACAGTACTTAACAGAAAAACTGGACAGAGAAATGAACGGCTTAAGACTAGTAAAACGAAATAAAAGAGGACTTGTAAATTTCATGGGCACATTTTATAAATACCTTTTCGGAACTTTAGATCAAGAAGACAAAGAAGAATTACAATCAAAAATAGATAACCTTTCAGAAAATAGTGTTCAAGTCAATGAACTAAATGAAGTAATAAAAGCTGTTAACAAAGGAATAGAAGTAATGAACAAACTAAGTATGACACGTGAGGCAGAGCAACGACTCGAATTACTAATTTTTAACTTACAAGAATTCACAGAATATGTCGAAGACATTGAGTTAGGTATGCAATTAACCAGGCTTGGTATATTCAACCCTAAATTACTAAAATATGAATCACTAAAACATTTAAACGTTGAAAAAATAATAAATATTAAAACATCAACTTGGCTAAAAACAACTACTAACGAAATTTTAATTATTTCCCATATTCCACGCGAAATTATAAATACTGCACTATACGACATTATTCCATACCCTGACGAAAACAAAGACATTTTGACCGAAACTATACATGACACTTACTACTTACAAAACAACAAAGCATTCACAGCAACCAATAAAAATATAGTTATGAACAAATGTATTACTGGAATATTAAAGCAAGATAAAACAGAATGTAGATATTCAAAATCCCATAAAAATTATGAAATCAAGTATGTAGAACCAAACATTATGTTAACATGGAACTTACCAAAAATTGTATTAAACCAAAATTGTATCAACCGAGAAATTATTATTGAAGGAAACAATATGATAAAAGCTATAAACTGTTCAATCCAATTAGATGAAATTCAAATAACTAATACTATGTTAGATTACACACAAACAGTCTACATAAATAATAATATAACCAAACTAGAACCATTGTCATATGTCCAAACCAAAGAAATTATCCAACAACAAACAAAATTGTACAACACGTTCCAAATTATAACTATAACAACTTTAACAATTATTTTAATCATACTTATATTATACATTATCTTTAAATATAAAAATATCCCAAGAAAAATTATTGTTAATTATAAGAATAAAAAAGAATTAACCCCAAACATACAATCAAATATTCAAAATGATACAGAAATATATCCAAATGTAATTGAAAACGATATCGAAGAAATTGTAATAGATCCAACACTATATCCAAAATTAACCGCCTGAGGACAGGCTCATTTCTTAAGGATGGGGAAGTGACATATGTAGATACATACGTACCTAAACCCATACACCACATACACCACATACACCACATACACAACACTTATTATTTATGTCAAAGATTTCTTTCGCACCAAAGATTAATGTAAACACTCTCAGAAAATCAAATGGTGACAATAACACCACAAGAACTTAATGTAAACACTTTCGAAAAAATCAAATGGTGACAATAACAATTCTGGCTTCCCACGAATGCATTAAATATCATAAACAATTGCCAGAATCGTTATTCCCATCATTGGGGTTAAAACTGCTGACGTTAAACAAATCCTAGCCGAACACTCTCAATCTCTTCAAGATCGAGATCTTTCTCTGTTTATATAAGAGCTAAAAGCTCAAAGAGTCCAAAGTCCAATAAATGAAAGCTGCAAACCGAGGTTTGCTTAACGTCATCAGAACATAGGATAAGCAGTCTAGTTTTGTACTCCGAAGTTTCGAGTTTGTTAAATAAAGTTTATATTTTTTTTTAATAAGCTAATCGTCGAAACATCTTATTAAAAAAAAATTAAAAAAAATATATATATACATATATATTTGTACTGTCTTTGAAGTATGAATATATAATATATATTGTTCTGATTGGTGATAATAACAGCCACATTATTTAGTGCAGTGTTCTCCTCGCCCGCCGCCTGTAGTGGTCAAAATATATATATATATATATATATATATATAAATATATATATATTGCGGCATATCACTAGGCAGTTTCGTTGGATATTTTTCAAGTCGACATTCTAAACCAGCTGTCACTTCGGAGCCGTATTTGTTAAATACATCTGTGGAAAAGGCACTCGGACCTTTTCCAAGAGAAAGTATTCATCTTCGACGGAGACTACAGAGAAGTAAATTCCCTCTCGTAGTTGGTGGTTCATCCTAACCAAAGAATGAACAGGGCTACTTAGGCTTGGAAGCCGTCTTGTCGTCTAGTCCCCAAGAGACAATACACCTCAAGGAGGAAGATAAGTAGCCAGCTGAATCAGCATTAAGCTAGGATACAAAATGCTGTTCATGCTGACCCTTTTATAGTGGTTTTTGTTACTGCTACCCTCGCTATTTTGGATTGATGTGTACTGCTGTTTGTTCAACATCGACGGAATCTGTTAATTTTTTTATATTCTTTCATTTATTTTACATACTAAATGATGAACGAACATCGGATTCATTGAAACGTTTAATATTTTCTATACATTTATAATATGTGTATATGGATACATATATATATACAATTCCAGCACAGAAATTAGTTTTCCTTACAGGTATTCATTTAACCGTCATCATTGAGCTCAAGGATATCGGAGTGAGTACGTATTGTAATGTTTAATCATGAAAGAGAATTAAACTTGTCGAATTATTAAATCGGGAATTGTATGTATATTTTCTATATTTACTGTCAACGCCAAGAAAAATATCCGATTTTCGATAGATCATTTATTTCACAATTGAATTACATTTCTTCTGTAATTTGTATATTTTTTTTTAAATCAATAAGTCGTGTACTCAATTGTAAATCTCGATGAAAATTAATATGAATATGAATTATTTAAATTTTATAAGAATCATCCCCGTTCATAATGAAAAATTGTTTAAATATATTTAGAACGTAAAATGAATTTCTAATCTTTTTTCTTATTCGCCCCGAGTAAATGGTGAATTGTTCCAATAAGATGACAGCTCGTAGTTTCTAAAAAGGATCCACCGAGACATATAGGCAGGGAGGGTAGAGAAGGAGTCAATATCAACTGATCTCCATATTTCCGCAAAGATGTAACTGATCTACTGTCGGTATTAATATTATTTTATTCATTTCCATTTCTTTTAAATATCGCAAAGTGTACCTAAAAAAAATTATGTTAATGTGTGTTTTCATGGGAAAAAAAGAGAGAGGAGAGAAGAACCCCGACAATCCGGCGAGCTAGATAGAGCATAGCTAGAGGTACACATTTATTCGAAATCTCGCCATGCTTATGAGGTTGGAAAATTCGTATCCCTTTATGAATATGGACATTTGTACCACCCCCCACCAATACCACACTTACACCATTACAATTCTTTGAATTCGGCATATGTTTGGAGGTCTATTAGTTTTTATTGTGAATAGCGTAATTTACTTCTATGTCATTTGTTTGGGGTGGATCAAGGCATTGAAATGCGGTCTTGTCCTAGACAGAATTCTCACGGTCATATTTCATTGAAAATAGATGATAGTTTAGAATAACTGTTTTTTGTTTGTAGGGCAGAGTTTGCTAGGGGCAAAAGATACACAATTCTGTAGTTGAACAATACCATTTATTATTTGTACTTTCAATTGGCAAGGTTTAAAAGGAAAATTTAAAAAGTTTTGTTTCATTAGATTTATGGATGAACCTGTGTCAATTACACAGTTAAAATTTTGTCCATTCATAACTAATCTGATGAAGAGATTGGTTCTTCGTCGTCCGAGGCTCCTTGATGAGAATTTTCGGATGTTTCCATCTTAGAGTGGGCAAAGGTACTTTCTCTCTGTCTTTTATGAGGGGGATTATGACTCTGAGTATGGTATATCAGGGAGTTTTGTGATCTAGCTTGATTCAAGCTTGGTTTAGTTTGAACTCCTTTTGTAATGCTTCAGCATTTTATTTTGGTTTATGATTTGGGTTAGCGTTATTTGAGTAATTTGGATTAGGGTAATAATTCTGACTATTTCCCTTTCCACGGTTTTCATTGCTTGAATTGCTTTGGGTTATATTCGTTTTGGAATTGTCATTGTTTTGGTTATTACATTCGTTATAACCATTTTCGTACAGTCCTTCGCGTTGAGCTACTTGTTTTAGTTTTGAAACTTTTGTAATGTCATATCGGGCTAATGTCATAAATATTCTGGCCGGTAATTTTTTTGTAATAACGTCTTTAATAGTGTTACAATATAGTTTTATGGGCCTGATTTTCTAAAATTAATTTATTGGATATATTACAAAAGATTTATACTCTAGGTCCTCAACAAACTTACGGATACTATTATTAAAGTTGGTATTGTAGAGACGTCGTAGAAGTTCTTCATACGGAGTTTGGGTCTTAAATTTATCGATGATGGCACTCCTTAACTCTCCCCAGGCTGTGGCTGCTGTCTGCTGCGACACTCATTGCCCCGATCCGGAAGTCTGCATCTCAATTGCTCTAAATAAGACACTATGTTGTCTCACATCCTGTGTTGAGTGTAGCTGCATTTCCGTCGAATTTGGCACTTGTCGAATTTGTCCAAGCGCTTGCTTTAAATGCATTTCGGATAATTCCATTGGTGTGTTTGTTGCCATGATGTTGTTGTTGTTTATGGTTTGTGTAGTAGTAGATTGTTTTATTTTGTTGGCAGTTGATTATTTTCACAAAATAATTATTTTTAATCAGTTCAGGTTTTTGTTTGTCACTTTTGTTGAATTGTAAGAGACTTACGTTTACAGGGATCTATTAAATGATTTGTAAAGCCCGGAAATAAGCTCTTTATTACATGTGTTCAAAAAGTGCAGAGGATCTATTTTTTAGTTGAACACTGTTTGGTGTTTTGCGCGGTTTTCTTGGTAATACTAATTACATTTAAAATATGGGCCACGACTGCTAATTGGGTTTTAAGTCACACACGCTTAGGTTCTTTGGCGGATATCAAGATAATAATTTTTCCAAAATTGTAATGTTCTTTAACCGATTTCCTTTCTGGGGCAAATTCCTAGAAATTCCTTGGTCGTACAAGGATTTCTTTTCAATGGATTGAAAAAAAGGACGATTACTATTACGAGGATATTTATTACCGATATCCTACTGGCTGCGCCAATAACGTAGTTCGACACTTGGTTTATCAAAAAAATTTAAAACTTTATTCAATAAAACACGAAGCTACGGAGTACAAATCTAGACCGTTATCCTATGTTCTGGAGACGTTAAGCAAACCTCAGTTTTGAGCTTTTATTAATTGGACTTTGGACTCATTGAGCTTTTGGCTCTTATGTAAATAGAGAGAGATCTCGATCTTGAAGAGATTGAGAGAGTTCGGCCAGGATTTGTGTAACGTCAGCAGTTTTAACCCCAATGATGGGAATAACGATTCTGGCGAATTGTTTATGATATTTAATACATTCGTGCGAAGCCAGAATTGTTATTGTCACCATTTGATTTTTCGATAATGTTTACATTATTTTTGTGGGAAAGAAATCTTTAACATAAATAATAAGTGTGGTGTAATGTATGCGTACATATGTATCTACAAATGTCACTATATATATATTTTTGTATTCTGTGTGAGTTAAATCCTGATTCCGGTTATTGGTTGATCTGGAATTATCATATTTACTTTTATTAGTTACTTTCTTTCTTTTATATTTTGATTTATGGTGAGTTATTTTTCTACCTCTGTTTACTTTTTCATAATGCTTTTCATCTATTTGTGTTATGTTTCCTGTTTGTTTAAATGGGTTTGTGGATTTGAATCTCACTAAAGGTGATTCCCTATTTCTAGTATCTATTCGGTTCTTTTTTCAGTAAGTCTTTCTATTTGTCTTTTCATATTTTTAGCTGTGTTTCATACTCAGGTGTTCCTGCATAAATGAAAATATCTGCTGGTGTTCTACCAGTTGAATTATGTTGGGTTTTATGATTATAAGTGTAAAGTATTACTTCAAATCTATTTAATTTATTTCGATGATTAGTGTCAGAATTAACAATTCTTAATTTTTCATTTACTGTTTTATGGAATCTTTCTATGTCGGAAATACCGGTTTTGCTAGTTGTGATGGATATATTTACGTCTTCTGATTTTATCCACATTTGTAGGAGCACAAGAAAGCTGAGTCTTTATCTGCTTTTATTTCTATTGGTTTACCCATGTTATTAAATACTTTTAAAAGAGCTCTTTTGGCTTCTAACCAATATCGACCATTTACTTAAAGTTGCATAAATAAAGTTGCATATTTGTAATATAAGGTATACAAGATAGAAATTGTTTATTGTCTACCATATAAAAATCAATGACATATTTTTCTCTGGGTAATAATATTTTTCTTTAAATAATAATATAATCTTCTCTACTCGTGGATGTAATAACTTTTCGTGTGTATTAATAATAAATTCTTTGAATTCGGCATATGTTTGGAGGTCTATTAGTTTTTTGGTTGATCTCATTACTTTTGTAATGAGGCTAATTATTATGTATTGGGACTAATTATTTCAACGAAAACAATCTGGAATGTAAGAAATCGGCTTCGTTGCTGAAGTATATAACAAATTTCTTTGAACATAAATATTCTTTAATTAATTCTTTTGCATGGTTGTGTGTCATTTCGACATAATTTATTAAGATTTTTGTTTTATGAAAGTAATTAGTGACGTTTACGTTATTTGGGTTATATTTCACGAATTTTATTTGTCATTTAAAATAATTGATGGGTCTTTCTGTGAGTGAAATGTAATATTGGTTATCTTCTTGAGCGCTGTGGATTGTTGCTGCCGTTGCATCGGAAGTTTCTTCTAACAAGTTTTCTTCTTTAATTTTAGATAAAGCATCTGCAACATAGTTTTCTTTACCTTTATCGAAAAGAATTTTGTTCAATTCGCATTTTTCTTCATCGTTTAGATGTTCTAAGCGAAATTGATTTGTTTCATTTAATTTATTGTGAATAGCGTAATTTACTTCTATGTCATTTGTTTGGGGTGGATCAAGGCATTGAAATGCGGTCTTGTCCTAGACAGAATTCTCACGGTCATATTTCATTGAAAATAGATGACAGTTTAGAATAACTGTTTTTTGTTTGTAGGGCAGAGTTTGCTAGGGGCAAAAGATACACAATTCTGTAGTTGAACAATACCATTTATTATTTGTACTTTCAATTGGCAAGGTTTAAAAGGAAAATTTAAAAAGTTTTGTTTCATTAGATTTATGGATGAACCTGTGTCAATTACACAGTTAAAATTTTGTCCATTCATAACTAATCTGATGAAGACATTGGTTCTTCGTCGTCCGAGGCTCCTTGATGAGAATTTTCGGATGTTTCCATCTTAGAGTGGGCAAAGGTACTTTCTCTCTGTCTTTTATGAGGGGGATTATGACTCTGAGTATGGTATATCAGGGAGTTTTGTGATCTAGCTTGATTCAAGCTTGGTTTAGTTTGAACTCCTTTTGTAATGCTTCAGCATTTTATTTTGGTTTATGATTTGGGTTAGCGTTATTTGAGTAATTTGGATTAGGGTAATAATTCTGACTATTTCCCTTTCCACGGTTTTCATTGCTTGAATTGCTTTGGGTTATATTCGTTTTGGAATTGTCATTGTTTTGGTTATTACATTCGTTATAACCATTTTCGTACAGTCCTTCGCGTTGAGCTACTTGTTTTAGTTTTGAAACTTTTGCAATGTCATATCGTGCTGTCATAAATATTCTGGCCGGTAATTTTTTTGTAATAACGTCTTTAATAGTGTTACAATATAGTTTTATGGGCCTGGTTTTCTAAAATTAATTTATTGGATATATTACAAAAGATTTATACTCTAGGTCCTCAACAAACTTACGGATACTATTATTAAAGTTGGTATTGTAGAGACGTCGTAGAAGTTCTTCATACGGAGTTTGGGTCTTAAATTTATCGATGATGGCACTCCTTAACTCTCCCCAGGTTGTGGCTGCTGTCAGCTGCGACACTCATTGCCCCGATCCGGAAGTCTGCATCTCAATTGCTCTAAATAAGACACTATGTTGTCTCACATCCTGTGTTGAGTGTAGCTGCATTTCCGTCGATTACTGGCACTTGTCGAATTTGTCCAAGCGCTTGCTTTAAATGCATTTCGGATAATTCCATTGGTGTGTTTGTTGCCATGATGTTGTTGTTGTTTATGGTTTGTATAGTAGTAGATTGTTTTATTTTGTTGGCAGTTGATTATTTTCACAAAATAATTATTTTTAATCAGTTCAGGTTGTTGTTTGTCACTTTTGTTGAATTGTAAGAGACTTACGTTTACAGGGATCTATTAAATGATTTGTAAAGCGCGGAAATAAGCTCTTTATTACATGTGTTCAAAAAGTCCAGAGGATCTATTTTTTAGTTGAACACTGTTTGGTGTTTTGCGCGGTTTTCTTGGTAATACTAATTACATTTAAACAGCTACGGAGTACAAATCTAGACAGTTATCCTATGTTCTGGAGACGTTAAGCAAACCTCAGTTTTGAGCTTTTATTAATTGGACTTTCGACTCATTGAGCTTTTGGCTCTTATGTAAATAGAGAGAGATCTCGATCTTGAAGAGATTGAGAGAGTTCGGCCAGGATTTGTGTAACGTCAGCAGTTTTAACCCCAATGATGGGAATAACGATTCTGGCGAATTGTTTATGATATTTAATACATTCGTGCGAAGCCAGAATTGTTATTGTCACCAATTGATTTTTCGATAATGTTTACATTATTTTTGTGGGAAAGAAATCTTTAACATAAATAATAAGTGTGGTGTAATGTATGCGTACATATGTATCTACAAATGTCACTATATATATATTTTTGTATTCTGTGTGAGTTAAAGAACAAGTTTTTCATATTATTTCATATTTGGAGAGTATTTTTGACCGATCGGCCCTATAAGATATAGTTGTCCGATTTGGATCAAACTTGATCAGTACATGTACTTACTGGACATGTACTTTCCATTTAAATTTGGTTCAGATAGCATAGCTATACTAAAACATTCTTGTTATATCTGTATATTTACCTTCATATGAAGATAGAACGCCCTAAAGTGGATGTGTCAAAAAACAAAAACAAACTTGTAATGCTTGGGTATCATACCTTTCATTTGCGACCCCTTTCGAAAGTCTCTAAGATCCTTTAGTTCATACAGACGGACAGACGGACATGGCTATATCGACTCGGCTGTTGATACTGATCAAGAATATATATACTTTATGGAGTCGGCCACGCCTCCTTCTGCCTGTTACGCACACTCTTTTTTAGAGTACGGGGTCTAACTAGCCCGACGGTAGTACTCTTAATGGCGCTGTGGCAGAAAATAAGGTTTCCAGATTTGAAAATAGAAGTTGGCATCGGCAGAGCATTAACGACTATTAATTAGTGCTGCAGGTAGGGTTGTGGTTTGTTTGACGTATATGTGCCAAAATAATTTTTTTTTCATTTCAAAATATATATTTTAAATTAATTACATGTTTTTTGAACAATTAAGAATGCCCACAGTCGAGCAATTCGACCGAAATTTAAATCGAAATTTTAAAATTTAAAAGTTTATATTTACATTTTGAATTGATATTAAATTAACGATTCTCATTGTCAGCATTCGAACCTGCGTTCGCGGGCAGCGCTGACGCACACATGAAGCTTAAACATTCTATGATATGCTATTAAGTTTCTATCTCGCTTGCACACACTCATTGACATTGCGCTAAAATGTTAACTTTGTTACTGATTGTCTATCTGTATAAAGTCAGATTTTTATGCAACTTTCAGGATAGTTTGATATAAAGAAAAATAAATCAACTTTAAAATTAATTAAAATCACAAGATATTTTAAAAATAGGATAAATTTAACATAAGTTTTTAATATAACTAAATATTTTGGCATCGGAAGATGTCATTCTTATAACCTGACCAGGGATGCTTAAATGAACGGAATGAATGGTATTGGCATCTGTCTCATTGAGGCAGACCGATAACAATGGCCTTGGGAAAATTACGCAACTACTTATATGGTGCCAAAGATATCATAATCTTTACGGACCATCAACTTCTCACCTTCGCGATGGCTGAAAAACCCACTAATGCTAAGATTAAAAGGTGAAAAGTTATTATTGATGAATATAACGCAACAATTTTCTACAAGCTGGGTAAAGAAAATCTTGTGGCTTATTCCTTATCCAGACATGCGACCATTCACAGCGAACTGTCACACGGTGGAAACAACTGACAGACCAGTTAACTGCTTTAAAAACCAAATAATTTTGGAAGAAGCTAGTTTTCTCTTGCAGCGGACAATAATTCTCTTTGGTAAAAAGATACGAATTCGGTAAACGAAATTCATTGCAACCTACGCACAATGCCTAGTTTTCAGCGTGATTTAAAAATAAGCTTACCATGAACCAAGTTTTGGCATTGCAAACACTATGTGTCTGATGTCACTGACAGATTTGAACTGCCGAACACAATCGCGTACACAGGGCCGCCCAGGATAATGTAAACCAAGTAATTCCCATCAACCAAGTTTTGCATTCCAAACACTATGTGTCTGATGTCACTAACAGATTTGAACAAGTATAAATAGTTACTGCCTAACACAATCGCGCACACAGGGCCGCCCAGGATAATGTAAACCAAGTAATTCGTGACTATTGCTTTTCTAAGATGCAGCGACATAAGTTGTTACAAATTGCAAAAACAAGACATTGGCACTACACCAATTCCGTCGCATGCTGGCGAAATGAAGCATATAGACAAAAAACTGTTTCTTACAGGCATAGACAAATTTTCAAAATTCGCCGTCGTTCAACCGTTCCAGTCTCGAACCATTGCTGATATAAAGATACTCATCATTCAGATATTAAATTTTTTATCAGACAAAAATAATTTATTTATTTCAACTCAGAGACAATAACTTCGTTTTGCCTACAACTTAGACGTTGTAAATGCTCCCACACTTCACAGTACCTCAAATGGACAGAGCGCTTCCATACACACTTGGTGACAATGCTAGGAGCTAAAGAAAAACGACGGAAAAGCTAGCAACAGGGGAGTACAAAAGGTGGATCCACTCAGTAACAGACCAAAAGCCTATAGACATCATTCATGCCACGCCAATTAAATTTATAGAATCAATTAGGAACAGAATTGAAAGGCACAAAAGTCCATGCTTAATAGGTTTAACCAAAACAGGCAGAACAGAGTATTTGAGGTAGGCGAAAAGGTATTTGTGAAAAATAACAAGGCTTGGCAACAAATTGGCAACAGTTGTTTACAAGTAACACTCGCACGCTAGTTAAATAGTTTATAAGCTACCCTCGCGCCATGAACATTGAACCCTCAATCGGGCATGCGACAGATGCGGCAGTTTAATGCCGTACTACAAAGTCAGCGTGATAACTCTTGTTTATGCATTGAGTTCAGTGGCTTATCACTTATGCTGAGTCGGCACTGCCAGCTGCAGACTTTGTATGACTTATGCTTCGCTTTTAACCAAGTAATGGTTAAGCTTTTATATTCAAGTTCAGTAATCAACATTCAAGAGAAATAAATATTCTTGATCGGGCCCTTGACGAATTTAAGTACTTATAATTTAATTACTTCTGAGTTTCTAGGCCAGTGGCAAGCGAGTTAAATCAAACTTCACAACGTAAACTTCAAAAATTGGAACAACTTACCGATCCATATGGACGGACGGAAAGACAGCCTGACAGACAGACAGACGGACAAACGGGCAGACGGACATTGCCTTATCGACTCGGCTATTGAAGCTGATCAAGAATATATATACTTTATGGGGTCTGCTACGCCTCCTTCTCCCTGTAACATACATTCCAACGTTTACAATATACCCTTTTATTCTACGAGTAACGGGTATAATGATTCGAGACGAAAAATACTCTGTGTGTGTTTTGGGTATTTTTACATGCAGCGTATCGCTGCAGTTCTGTTATGTATTTAAATTAAATTGTTGTCTTGTCCCACGTTGCTGTAGATGATCTCCAGAACTGCAGCTGTTGATGTGGGAGCAAAAGTTCCGTAAGGTTCCGTTTTTAGACCCCGTACTCTAAAAAAGAGTAGTTTGATTTCATATGTCTCTAAACGAATGTTGAATTACAAAACTCTACTGTATGAATAAATTCCTTAAAAACGGCATTGAAGTTTAAAAGTTTTTTTTTAGCTCTTTTGAGAAATGAGGGCGTGGCAGCTAAAAATTTTTAATGGCATACCTGCTTACCAGAAATAGTGTTCCTAAGTGCCATAGTTACTGAGTTATTGGCCTAAAACTACAATTTTTTTTCGTGGTGTGTCTGGTTTTCAGCTCATTGGGAGCGGTAAGGGGCGTAGAAACAATTTGAAATAAACTTGATCTGCCTGACATAATAACGGACTTTCATTCTTTCTTGTTTACTTTGTATGACCAACAATAGGTCAAAAATTGGAAATCAACCCAATTAACTCCAAAAACGGATATCTTATATTTTAAACAGGAACAATCAATTTAAAACCAAACCATAAAATACGAATATCAGTATTTAACTATCAATATAACTCCAAAAACGTATATCTTATATTTCAGACAGGAACAATCAATTTACCCATAAAATACAAATATCAGTATTTATCAATATAACAAAAACCGAAGAAACTTATAATAATCTAATAAAACAAAAAAAAATTTTGAACCGTTTGTAAAAATAAAGTACTTAACAGAAAAACTGGACAGAGAAATGAACGGTATAAGACTAGTAAAACGAAATAAAAGAGAACTCGTAAATTTCATATGAATATAAATATAAAAATAATTTATAAATATCTTTTCGGAACTTTAGATCAAGAAGACAAAGAAGAATTACAGTCAAAAATCAAAAGCTGTCAACAAAGGAATAGAAGTAATGAACAGTCTAAGTATCACCCATGAGACAGACCAACGACTCGAATTACTAATTATACCCGTTACTCGTAGAGTAAAAGGGTATATTGTAATCGTTAGAATGTATGTAACAGGCAGAAGGAGGCGTGGCAGACCCCATAAAGTATATATATTCTTGATCAGCATCAATAGCCGAGTCGATATAGCCATGTCCGTCCGTCCGTCCGTCTGTCCGTCCGTCCGTCCGTCCGTCTGTATGAACAAAAGGATCTCAGAGACTATAAGAGCTAGAAAGATGATAGAAGTCGCAAATGAAAGGTACAATACCAAAGCAGTACAAGATTGTTTTTGTTTTTTGACGCGCCCACTTTAGGGCGTTTTATTTGCATATAAAGGTAAATGTACAGGTAAACGTAGAATGTTTTAGTATAGAAAACTTTTTTGTTAGCTATGCTATCAGAACCAAATTAAAAGTACATGTTTAGGAAGTACATGTAACGACCAAGTTTAAGCCAAATCGGACAACTATATCGTATAGCTCCCATAGCGCCGATCGGTCAAAAATACGCTCTAAATATGAATTAGTATGAAAAACTTTTGCGTTAAATAAGCTTTATTAATCAAACTCACACAGAATACATCTGTCAATAATATAGTGACATATGTAGATACATACGTACCTAAACCCATACACCACATACACCACACTTATTATTTATGTTAAAGATTTCTTTCCCACAAAAAAGTAATGTAAACACTATCGAAAAATCAAATGGTGACAATAACAATTCTGGCTTCCCACGAATGTATTAAATATCATAAACAATTCGCCAGAATCGTTATTCCCATCATTGGGGTTAAAACTGCTGACGTTACACAAATCCTGGCCGAACTCTCTCAATCTCTTCAAGATCGAGATCTCTCTCTATTTACATAAGAGCCAAAAGCTCAATGAGTCCAAAGTCCAATTAATGAAAGCTCACAACCGAAGTTTGCTTAACGTCATCAGAACATAGGATAAGTAGTCTAGATTTGTACTCCATAGCTTCGTGTTTATTGAATAAAGTATTATATTTTTTTGATAAACCAACTGTCGAAACATCTTATTGGCGCAGCCGGTAGGATATCGTTAATAAATATCCTCGTAATAAGTAATCGTCCTTTTTTCAATCCATTGAAAAGAAATCCTTGTACGACCAAGGAATTTCTAGGATTCGAGCACGCGAATTCGCCGCGGCAAGGAAACGGTTAAAACATTACAATTTTGGAAAAAATATTTTCTTGATATCCGCCAAAGAACCTAAGCGTGTGTGACTCAAAACCCAATTATCAGTCGTGGCCCATATTTAAATGTGCGACCGCCACCAAAGATAATTGCTTTTACAAAGGAAAACCGCGCAAAACACCAAACAGTGTTCAACAAAAAAAATAGATCCTCTGGACTATTTGAACAACTGTAAATAAAGAGCTTATATCTGGGCTTTACATATCAATTTATTGATCCCTGTAAACGTAAGTCTCTTATAATTCAACAAAAGTGACAACTAAAACAAAAATCCTGAAGTGACAACTGCCAACAAAATAAAAATAAAATCTACAACAACATCATGGCAACCAACCCACCAATGGAACTATCGGAAATACATCTAAAACAAGCGCTTGGACAAATTCGACAAGTGCCAGTATTCGACGGAAAAACCGTGGAATTAACTGCATTTATAAGGAGGATCGATTTTATTATGCAGTTATATCCAACACAGGATGTGAGACAACATAGTGTCTTATTCGGAGCAATCGAGATGCAGACCACCGGATCCGCACAACGAGTGTCGCAGCTGACAGCAGCCACAACCTGGGGAGAGTTAAGGAGCGCCCTCATCGACGAATTTTAAACACAAACTCCGTATGAAGAACTTCTACGACGTCTCTATAATACCAACTTTAATAATAGTATCCGTAAGTTTGTTGAAGATCTAGAGTATAAATCTTTTGTAATATCCAATAAGTTAATGTTAGAAAATCAGGTCCAGAACACTCTATGGTATACTAATGCAATGAATAATACTATTGATGACGTTATTACAAAAAAATTACCGGACAGAATTTTTATGACATTAGCACGATATGACATTACAACAGTTTCAAAATTAAAACAAGTAGCTCAACGCGAAGGATTGTACGAAAATGGTTATAACGAACACTGACAATTCCAAAACGAATAAAACACAAAGCAATTCAAGCACTGAAAACCGTGGAAAGGGAAGTAAACAGAATTATTACCCTACTCCAAATTACTCAAATAACGCTAACCCAAATCATAAACCAAAAGAAAATGCTGAAGCATTACAGAGAAATTCAAACAAAATCTTGATCAAGCTAGATCACAAAACCCAATGAATTACCAAACTCAGAGTCAAAGACCTCCCCAATCCCTCTCATAAAAGACAGAGAGAAACTAGTGGCCACTCTAAGATGGAAACATCAGAAAATTTTCATCAAGGAGCCTCGGACAACGAAGAACCAATACCTTCATCAGATTAGTTATGAATGGACAAAATTTTAACTGTGTAATTGACACAGGTTCATCCATAAATCTAATGAAAGAAAACTTTTTAAAATTTCCTATAAAACCTTGCCAATTGAACGTACAAACAATAAATGGTATTGTTCAATTAAAGAATTGTGTATCTTTTGCCCCTAGTAAACTATGCCCTACCCATCAAATATTTTACTTACACAACTTTTCTGACAAATACGATATCTTACTAGGTAGAGAATATCTAGAATCCTGTGAAGCAAAAATTGACTACAAACAAAAAACAGTTATTATAAACGATCATCTATTTTCAATGAGATAAGACCGTGAGAATTCTGTCAAGGACAAGACCGCCTTTCAATGCCTTGATCCGCCCCAAACAAACGACATAGCAGTAAATTACGCTATTAATAATGAATTAAATGAAACAAATCAATTCCGATTAGAACATCTAAACGATGAAGAAAAATGCAAACTGACCAAAATTCTTTTCGAGTTTAGTGACATTCAGTACAAAGAAAGTGAAAATTTGACTTTTACCAGTACAATTAAGCATGTCATCCAAACTAAACACGAAGACCCAATCCAAAAGCGTCCATACAAGTATGCGCAAACATTCGACGAAGAAGTCGAAAACCAAATCAAAGAAATGATTGAACAAGGTATAATACGTAAATCAAAATCACCTTATTGCTCACCAATTTGGATTGTGCCAAAGAAACGTGACGCATCAGGTAAAAAAAAATTCAGTATAGTTATTGACTATCGAAACTTAAATGAAATAACAATCGATGATAAATATCCTATCCCAGTCATGGATGATATACTAGACAAACTTGGAAAATGTCAGTATTTTACCACAATTGACTTAGCGAAAGGATTTCATCAGATACAAATGAACCCACAAAGTATACCAAAAACAGCTTTTTCAACTAAAAATGGACATTACGAATACACTCGAATGCTTTTTGGATTGAAAAACGCCCCAGCAACATTTCAACGTTGTATGAACAATCTATTAGAAGATCTAATTTACAAAGATTGTTTAGTATACATGGATGATATAATAGTGTATTCCACTTCATTGGAAGAACATTTATTATCATTAAAAAGGGTATTTACAAAACTGCGGGAAGCCAATCTAAAATTGCAATTAGATAAATGCGAATTCATGAAAAAGGAAACTGAATTCCTAGGACACATAATAACAACAGAAGGAATAAAACCAAACCCAACTAAAATCTCTGCCATACAACATTTTCCAATACCAAAAACACCCAAAGAAATAAAATCGTTTTTAGGTCTTTGTGGTTATTACAGAAAATTCATTCCTAATTTTGCACACGTTGTAAAGCCAATGACTTTAAAATTAAAGAAAGGTGCAACTATAAATATAAAAGAACCAAATTACATTTCTGCTTTTGAAAAATTAAAAGTACTTATAACATCCGATCCAATATTAGTTTATCCGAATTTCGAAAAACCATTTTGTCTTACAACTGATGCCAGTAACATAGCTATTGGAGCTGTTCTGTCTCAAAATCAAAAACCAATTTGTTTCGCAAGTAGAACCCTAAACGAACATGAAATTAACTATGCAGCAATTGAAAAGGAACTTTTAGCCATCGTTTGGGCAACCAAATATTTCCGATCTCATCTCTACGGTAGAAAATTCGAGATTCTCAGTGACCACAAACCACTTGTTTGGCTTAATAATATTAAAGAACCAAATATGAAATTACAACGCTGGAAAATAAAATTAAATGAATTTGATTATCACATTAAATATGTACCAGGTAAAGAAAACTATGTTGCAGATGCTTTGTCTAGAATTAAAATTGAAGAAAACTTGATAGGAGAAACTTCCGATGTAACAGTAGCAACAATCCACAGCGCTCAAGAAGATAACCAATATTACATTTCACTCACAGAAAGACCAATCAATTATTTTAAAAGACAAATAGACAATAGACAAAAGACAAATATAAAAAGTAACTCAAATAACACAAACGTCATTAATTATTTTCATAAAACAAAAATCTTAATAAATGATGTCGAAATGACACACAACCATGCAAAAGAATTAATTAAAGAATACTTATGTTCAAAGAAAAGTGTTATATAATTCAGCAACGAAGCCGATTTTCTTACATTTCAGAATGCTTTCGTTGAAATAATTAGTCCCAATAACATTACAAAAGTAATGAGATCAACTAAAAAACTAATAGACGTCCAGACATATGCCGAATTCAAAGAATTTATTATTAATACACACGAAAAGTTATTACATCCAGGAATAGAGAAAATGACACTATTATTTAAAGAAGAATATTATTACCCAGATTATCAAAACTTAATACAAAACATAATTAACGAATGCAAAGTTTGTAATATAGCAAAAACAGAACACAGAACACTAAGTTAGCTTTCGAATTAACTCCAGAAATCTATAATCCAAGAGAAAAATATGTAATTGATTTTTATATGGTAGACAATAAACAATTTCTATCTTGTATAGACTTATATTCCAAATACGCCACTTTAATAGAAGTAAATGGTCGAGATTGGTTAGAAGCCAAAAGAGCTCTTTTAAAAGTATTTAATAACATGGGTAAACCAATAGAAATAAAAGCAGATAAAGACTCAGCTTTCTTGTGCTCCGCACTACAAATGTGGTTAAAGTCAGAAGACGTAAATATATCCATCACAACTAGCAAAAACGGTATTTCCGACATAGAAAGATTCCATAAAACAATAAATGAAAAATTAAGAATTGTTAATTCTGACACTAACCATGAAAACAAATTAACCAGATTTGAAGTAATACTTTACACTTATAACCATAAAACCATAAAGATCGAGATCTTTCTCTATTTACATAAGAGCCAAAAGCTCAATGAGTCCAAAGTCCAATTAATGAAAGCTCAAAACCGAGGTTTGCTTAACGTCATCAGAACATAGGATAAGCAGTCTAGTTTTGTACTCCGTAGTTTCGAGTTTATTGAATAAAGTATTATATTTTTTTAATAAACCAAGTGTCGAAACATCTTATTGGCGCAGCCGGTAGGATATCGTTAATAAATATCCTCGTAATAAGTAATCGTCCTTTTTTCAATCTATTGAAAAGAAATCCTTGTACGACCAAGGAATTTCTAGGATTCGAGCACGCGAATTTGCCGCGGCAAGGAAACGGTTAAAACATTACAATTTTGGAAAAAATATTATCTTGATATCCGCCAAAGAACCTAAGCGTGTGTGACTCAAAACCCAATTATCAGTCGTGGCCCATATTTAAATGTGCGACCGCCACCAAAGATAATTGCTATTACAAAGAAAAACCGCGCAAAACACCAAACAGTGTTCAACAAAAATATAGATCCTCTGGACTATTTGAACAACTGTAAATAAAGAGCTTATATCTGGGCTTTACATATCAATTTATTGATCCCTGTAAACGTAAGTCTCTTATAATTCAACAAAAGTGACAATTAAAACAAAAAACCTGAAGTGACAACTGCCAACAAAATAAAAATAAAATCTACAACAACATCATGGCAACCAACCCACCAATGGAACTATCGGAAATACATCTAAAACAAGCGCTTGGACAAATTCGACAAGTGCCAGTATTCGACGGAAAAACCGTGGAATTAACTGCATTTATAAGGAGGATCGATTTTATTATGCAGTTATATCCAACACAGGATGTGAGACAACATAGTGTCTTATTCGGAGCAATCGAGATGCAGACCACCGGATCCGCACAACGAGTGTCGCAGCTGACAGCAGCCACAACCTGGGGAGAGTTAAGGAGCGCCCTCATCGACGAATTTTAAACACAAACTCCGTATGAAGAACTTCTACGACGTCTCTATAATACCAACTTTAATAATAGTATCCGTAAGTTTGTTGAAGATCTAGAGAATAAATCTTTTGTAATATCCAATAAGTTAATGTTAGAAAATCAGGTCCAGAACACTCTATGGTATACTAATGCAATGAATAATACTATTGATGACGTTATTACAAAAAAATTACCGGACAGAATTTTTATGACATTAGCACGATATGACATTACAACAGTTTCAAAATTAAAACAAGTAGCTCAACGCGAAGGATTGTACGAAAATGGTTATAACGAACACTGACAATTCCAAAACGAATAAAACACAAAGCAATTCAAGCACTGAAAACCGTGGAAAGGGAAGTAAACAGAATTATTACCCTACTCCAAATTACTCAAATAACGCTAACCCAAATCATAAACCAAAAGAAAATGCTGAAGCATTACAAAGAAATTCAAACAAAATCTTGATCAAGCTAGATCACAAAACCCAATGAATTACCAAACTCAGAGTCAAAGACCTCCCAATCCCTCTCATAAAAGACAGAGAGAAACTAGTGGCCACTCTAAGATGGAAACATCAGAAAATTTTCATCAAGGAGCCTCGGACAACGAAGAACCAATACCTTCATCAGATTAGTTATGAATGGACAAAATTTTAACTGTGTAATTGACACAGGTTCATCCATAAATCTAATGAAAGAAAACTTTTTAAAATTCCCTATAAAACCTTGCCAATTGAACGTACAAACAATAAATGGTATTGTTCAATTAAAGAATTGTGTATCTTTTGTCCCTAGTAAACTATGCCCTACCCATCAAATATTTTACTTACACAACTTTTCTGACAAATACGATATCTTACTAGGTAGAGAATATCTAGAATCCTGTGAAGCAAAAATTGACTAAAAACAAAAAACAGTTATTATAAACGATCATCTATTTTCAATGAGATAAGACCGTGAGAATTCTGTCAAGGACAAGACCGCATTTCAATGCCTTGATCCGCCCCAAACAAACGACATAGCAGTAAATTACGCTATTAATAATGAATTAAATGAAACAAATCAATTCCGATTAGAACATCTAAACGATGAAGAAAAATGCAAACTGACCAAAATTCTTTTCGAGTTTAGTGACATTCAGTACAAAGAAAGTGAAAATTTGACTTTTACCAGTACAATTAAGCATGTCATCCAAACTAAACACGAAGACCCAATCCAAAAGCGTCCATACAAGTATGCGCAAACATTCGACGAAGAAGTCGAAAACCAAATCAAAGAAATGATTGAACAAGGTATAATACGTAAATCAAAATCACCTTATTGCTCACCAATTTGGATTGTGCCAAAGAAAAGTGACGCATCAGGTAAAAAAAAATTCAGTATAGTTATTGACTATCGAAACTTAAATGGAATAACAATCGATGATAAATATCCTATCCCAGTCATGGATAATATACTAGACAAACTTGGAAAATGTCAGTATTTTACCACAATTGACTTAGCGAAAGGATTTCATCAGATACAAATGAACCCACAAAGTATACCAAAAACAGCTTTTTCAACTAAAAATGGACATTACGAATACACTCGAATGCCTTTTGGATTGAAAAACGCCCCAGCAACATTTCAACGTTGCATGAACAATCTAAAATTGCAATTAGATAAATGCGAATTCATGAAAAAGGAAACTGAATTCCTAGGACACATAATAACAACAGAAGGAATAAAACCAAACCCTACTAAAATCTCTGCCATACAACATTTTCCAATACCAAAAACACCCAAAGAAATAAAATCGTTTTTAGGTCTTTGTGGTTATTACAGAAAATTCATTCCTAATTTTGCACACGTTGTAAAGCCAATGACTTTAAAATTAAAGAAAGGTGCAACTATAAATATAAAAGAACCAAATTACATTTCTGCTTTTGAAAAATTAAAAGTACTTATAACATCCGATCCAATATTAGTTTATCCGAATTTCGAAAAACCATTTTGTCTTACAACTGATGCCAGTAACATAGCTATTGGAGCTGTTCTGTCTCAAAATCAAAAACCAATTTGTTTCGCAAGTAGAACCCTAAACGAACATGAAATTAACTATGCAGCAATTGAAAAGGAACTTTTAGCCATCGTTTGGGCAACCAAATATTTCCGATCTTATCTCTACGGTAGAAAATTCGAGATTCTCAGTGACCACAAACCACTTGTTTGGCTTAATAATATTAAAGAACCAAATATGAAATTACAACGCTTTCAGAATGCTTTCGTTGAAATAATTAGTCCCAATAACATTACAAAAGTAATGAGATCAACTAAAAAACTAATAGACGTCCAGACATATGCCGAATTCAAAGAATTTATTATTAATACACACGAAAAGTTATTACATCCAGGAATAGAGAAAATGACACTATTATTTAAAGAAGAATATTATTACCCAGATTATCAAAACTTAATACAAAACATAATTAACGAATGCAAAGTTTGTAATATAGCAAAAACAGAACACAGAACACTAAGTTAGCTTTCAAATTAACTCCAGAAATCTATAATCCAAGAGAAAAATATGTCATTGATTTTTATATAGTAGACAATAAACAATTTCTATCTTGTATAGACTTATATTCCAAATACGCCACTTTAATAGAAGTAAATGGTCGAGATTGGTAAGAAGCCAAAAGAGCTCTTTTAAAAGTATTTAATAACATGGGTAAACCAATAGAAATAAAAGCAGATAAAGACTCAGCTTTCTTGTGCTCCGCACTACAAATGTGGTTAGAGTCAGAAGACGTAAATATATCCATCACAACTAGCAAAAACGGTATTTCCGACATAGAAAGATTCCATAAAACAGTAAATGAAAAATTAAGAATTGTTAATTCTGACACTAACCATGAAAACAAATTAACCAGATTTGAAGTAATACTTTACACTTATAACCATAAAACCAAACATAATTCAAATGGTAGATCATCAGCAGATATTTTCATTTACGCAGGAACACCTGAGTATGATACACAGCTAAATACGAAAAGACAAATAGAAAGACTTAATTGAAAAAGAACCCAATTTGAAATAGATACTAGATATAGGGAATCACCTTTAGTGAGATTCAAATCCACAAACCCATTTAAACAAACAAGAAACATAACACAAATAGATGAAAAGCATTATGAAAAAGTAAACAGAGGTAGAAAAATAACTCACCATAAATCAAAATATAAAAGAAAGAAAGTAACTAATAAAAGTAAATATGATAATTCCAGATCAACCAATAACCGGAATCAGGATGATAACTTCTCATAATTTAACAACTATAATTATAACACTCATGCTACTTTACTTTATATGGCCAATAACAGGTCAAAATTTGGAAATCAACCCAATTAACTCCAAAAACGGATATCTTATATTTCAAACAGGAACAATTAATTTTCCTATAAAATACGAATATCATTATCAATATAACAAAAATTATAAATACTGCACTATACGACATTATTCCATACCCTGACGAAAACAAAAACATTTTGACCGAAACTATTCATGACACTTACTACTTACAGAACAACAAAGCATTCACAGCTACCAATGAAAATCTAGTTATGAACAAATGTATTACTGGAATATTAAAGCAAGATAAAACAGAATGTAGATATTCAAAATCCCATAAAAATTATGAAATCAAGTATGTAGAACCAAACATTATGTTAACATGGAACTTACCGAAAACTGTACTAAACCAAAATTGTATCAACCGAGAAATTATTATCGAAGGAAACAATATGATAAAAGCTATAAATTGTTCAATCCAATTAGATGAAATTCAAATAACTAATACTATGCTAGATTACACACAAACAGTCTACATAAATAATAATATAACCAAACTAGAACCATTGTCATATGTCCAAACTAAAGAAATTATCCAACAACAAACAAAATTGTACAACACATTCCAAATTATAGCTATAACAACTTTAACAATTATTTTAATCGTACTTATATTATACATTATCTTTAAATATAAAAATATTCCACAAAAAATTATTGTTAATTATAAGAACAAAAAAGAATCAACCCCAAACATACAATCAAATATTCAAAATAATACAGAATTATATCCAAATGTAACTGAAAACGATATCGAAGAAATTGTAATAGATCCAACACTATATCCAAAATTAACCGCCTGAGGACAGGCTCATTTCTTAAGGATGGGGAAGTGACATATGTAGATACATACGTACCTAAACCCATACACCACATACCACACTTATTATTTATGTTAAAGATTTTTTTCGCACCAAAGATTAATGTAAACACTCTCAGAAAATCAAATGGTGACAATAACACCACAAGAACCTAACACTTTCGAAAAAATCAAATGGTGACAATAACAATTCTGGCTTCCCACGAATGCATTAAATATCATAAACAATTCGCCAGAATCGTTATTCCCATCATTGGGGTAAAAACTGCTGACGTTAAACAAATCCTAGCCGAACACTCTCAATCTCTTCAAGATCGAGATCTTTCTCTGTTTATATAAGAGCTAAAAGCTCAAAGAGTCCAAAGTCCAATAAATGAAAGCTGCAAACCGAGGTTTGCTTAACGTCATCAGAACATAGGATAAGCAGTCTAGTTTTGTACTCCGAAGTTTCGGGTTTGTTAAATAAAGTTTATATTTTTTTTAATAAGCTAAGTGTCGAAACATCTTATTGGCGCAGCCGGTAGGATATTGATAATAAATATCCTCGTAATAAAGTAATCGTCCTTTATTTTCAATCCATTGAAAAGAAATCCTTGTACGACCAAGGAATTTCTAGGATTTGAGCTCGCGAATTTTCCGCGGCAAGGAAACGGTTAAAACATTACAATTTTGGAAAAACTATTATCTTAATATCCGCCAAAGAACCTAAGCGTGTGTGACTCATAACCCAATTATCAGTCGTGGCCCATATTTAAATGTGCGACCGCCACCAAAGATAATTGCTATTAAAAGAAAAACCGCGCAAAACACCAAACAGTGTTCAACCAAAAAATAGATCCTCTGGACTATTTGAACAACTGTAATTAAAGAGCTTATATCTGGGCTTTACACATCAATTTATTGATCCCTGTAAACGTAAGTCTCTTATAATTGAACAAAACAATTCAACAAAAGTGACAATTAAAACAAAAAGTGACAGTTAAACAAAAACCTGAAGTGACAATTGCCAACAAATAAAACAAATCTACAACAACACCATGGCAACCAACCCACCAATGGAACTATCAGAAATACATCTGAAACAAGCGCTTGGACAAATTCGACAAGTGCCAGTGTTCGACGGAAAAACCGTGGAACTAACTGCATTCATAAGGAGGATTGATTTCATCATGCAGTTATATCCAACACAGGATGTGAGACAACATAGTGTCCTATTCGGAGCATACGAGATGCAGACCACCGGATCCGCACAACGAGTGTCGCAGCTGACAGCAGCCACAACCTGGGGAGAGCTGAGGAGCGCCCTCATCGACGAATTCAAAACACAGACCCCGTATGAAGAGCTTCTACGACGCACAATGGGGCAGCCGGCGGAAAAACGTGGCAAAAATCATTTTTGTGATGGTAGCGTACGACAAAAAGAAAAATGGCGTTTGGTTAAAAAATGATCATGGGTGATAAATCCGAAATTTTTTTTAAATCGGTTGAAAATTGTGGGTGCTAGAGTCCCTCAAAGTTGACCTATTTCCTGAAATGTGCCAAAATACATAAATTTTCCGCGCAAAGTATCGACTTTAAAATTGAATTTTGGGAGAAATAATCGATCAATCTTAAAGTTGTTATTTTTTTATTCAAATATAATTAATTCTTTATTAAATTCAGTAAAAAATGTAATTTTCGTTTTACAACTGAATATTCCAAAAAGTTTAAAAAATATACTATTTTTGGGCAGTTTTTTTAATTTAGCATGGACATAACTTCTAATGTTCACCGATGTTCACGAGGAGACTATATACATATGATAGAATGAACCTTCTTCTAATATGCCTATATAATTTCCTTTGCCCTAGTTTGCCCGTTTAGAATTAAAAGTCATAAAACGAGCGCAACCTCGTGCTAAAAATGCGCGTTTTATGTATGGAAGAAGAAGAGCCCATGCAAATATGGGTATTTCCTGAGTGGGAATTTAATAAAAAAATTGTGTAAAATCATTTTGTAAATAATACCTGAGTTAGTTAAATTTAACAAAAATTATTTTTTATGCGTTTTACCAGTCTTGAGACATTTTGGCTACAGGTAACTAAATAAATTGTTCTTTTAAGGTACAAAAATAGATTTTCGAGTTTGGCTGATTCCATGAGGGAGAAATAATTCAATGAGATTTCTTAACTGCATTGTAAATATAAGTACCCTGATTTCTTTTGTTGAAGCGAGCTTATTCGATTAATTTTGACTTAATTTAATGAGATTAGTTTTAGAAAAAATGTATACTTCGTTAGCATTTAAGCAGCATCTTCAAATGCACGTATTTCCAAAAAATTTTAAAGATAATAGTTACAGTTCCAAAATACTAAGTTTATTATATGTTACAACAAATATTTGAACTCATTTTAATGAAAATTGGCCACTAAAAAAAATTTGAAATATAACCTCAAAATAATTCAACCAAAAATGTTGGTAACAAAATTAAGTAAATTAGTAAAGAAAACGAATTAAAACATATTGATATGTTATGTTTATGTTAAAACAATATTAAAAATATTACTTTGTGATAAAAATAAGTATTTTAAATTTTTATTTTATACGTCTAATATGGGCAGAAATATTAATGAACTTTGACCTTAAATTTTGAAGCACCCTGTTGACGGATCACCCTGTTCAGACATTCATTCTAAAGCTTAATAAGTTATCTGTTAAATGCTTTTTAATTTGTTCAAATACCTCCCCTGGTTCAAAAGATATGATTTTTGCAAAATTTTTCGGCCCGCTGCCCCACTGTGCGACGTCTCTATAACACCAACTTTAATAATAGTATCCGTAAGTTTGTTGAAGATCTAGAGTATAAATCCTTTGTAATATCTAATAAGTTAATGTTAGAGAATCAGGTCCAGAACACTCTATTGTACACTAATGCAATGAATAATACTATTAAAGACGTTATTACCAAAAAATTACCGGACCGAATTTTTATGACATTAGCACGATATGACATTACAACAGTCTCAAAATTAAAACAAGTAGCTCAACGCGAAGGATTGTACGAAAATGGTTATAACGAACGTAATAACCAAAGCAATGACAATTCTAAGACAAATAAAACACAAAGCACTGAAAACCGTGGAAAGGGAAGTAATCAGAATTATTACCCTACTCCAAATTATTCAAATAACGCTAACTCAAATAATAAACCAAAAAGAAAATGCTGAGGCATTACATAAAGAATTCAAACAAAACCTCGATCAAGCTAGATCACAAAACCCAATGAATTACCAAAATCAGAGTCAAAGACCTCCCAATCATTCTCATAAAAGACAGAGAGAAACTAGTGGCCATTCTAAAATGGACACATCAGAAAATTTTCATCAAGAAGCCTCGGACAACGAAGAACCAATCCCTTCATCAGATTAATTATGAATGGACAAAATTTTAACTGTGTAATTGACACAGGTTCATCCATAAATCTAATTAAAGAAAACCTTTTAAAATTTCCTACAAAAACTTGTCAATTGAACGTACAAACAATAAATGGTATTGTTCAATTAAAGAATTGTGTATCTTTTGCCCCTAGTAAACTTTGCCCTACCCATCAAACATTTTACCTACACAACTTTTCTGATAAATACGATATCTTATTAGGTAGAGAATATCTGGAATCTTGTGAAGCAAAAATTGATTATAAACAAAAAACAGTTATTCTAAACGATCATCTATTCTCAATGAGATATGACCGTGAGAATTCTGTCAAGGACAAGACCGCATTTCAATGCCTTGATCCGCCCCAAACAAAAGACATAGCAATAAATTATGCTATCAACAATGAATTAAATGAAACAAATCAATTTCGATTAGAACATCTAAACGATGAAGAAAAATGTAAACTAACCAAAATTCTTTTCGAGTTTAGTGACATTCAGTACAAAGAAAGTGAAAATTTGACTTTCACCAGTACAATTAAGCATGTCATCCAAACTAAACACGAAGACCCAATCCAAAAGCGTCCATACAAGTATGCGCAAACATTCGACGAAGAAGTCGAAAAACAAATCAAAGAAATGATTGAACAAGGTATAATACGTAAATCAAAATCACCTTATTGCTCACCAATTTGGATTGTGCCAAAGAAACGTGACGCATCGGGTAAAGAAAAGTTCCGTATAGTTATTGACTATCGAAACTTAAATGAAATAACAATCGATGATAAATATCCTATCCCAGTCATGGATGATATACTAGACAAACTTGGAAAATGTCAGTATTTCACTACAATCGACTTAGCGAAAGGATTTCATCAGATACAAATGGACCCACAAAGTATACCAAAAACAGCTTTTTTAACTAAAAATGGACATTACGAATATACTCGAATGCCGTTTGGATTGAAAAACGGCCCAGCAACATTTCAACGTTGTATGAACAATCTATTAGAAGATCTAATTTACAAAGATTGTTTAGTATACATGGATGATATAATAGTGTATTCCACTTCATTGGAAGAACATTTATTATCATTAAAAAGGGTATTTACAAAACTGCGGGAAGCCAATCTAAAATTGCAATTAGATAAATGCGAATTCATGAAAAAGGAAACTGAATTCCTAGGACACATAATAACAACAGAAGGAATAAAACCAAACCCAACTAAAATCTCTGCCATACAACATTTTCCAATACCAAAAACACCCAAAGAAATAAAATCGTTTTTAGGTCTTTGTGGTTATTACAGAAAATTCATTCCTAATTTTGCACACGTTGTAAAGCCAATGACTTTAAAATTAAAGAAAGGTGCAACTATAAATATAAAAGAACCCAATTACATTTCTGCTTTTGAAAAATTAAAAGTACTTATAACATCCGATCCAATATTAGTTTATCCAAATTTCGAAAAACCATTTTGTCTTACAACTGATGCCAGTAACATAGCTATTGGAGCTGTTTTGTCTCAAAATCAAAAACCAATTTGTTTCGCAAGTAGAACCTTAAACGAACATGAAATTAATTATGCAGCAATTGAAAAGGAACTTTTAGCTATCGTTTGGGCAACCAAATATTTCCGATCTTATCTCTACGGTAGAAAATTCGAGATTCTCAGTGACCACAAACCACTTGTTTGGCTTAATAATATTAAAGAACCAAATATGAAATTACAACGCTGGAAAATAAAATTAAATGAATTTGATTATCACATTAAATATGTACCAGGTAAAGAAAACTATGTTGCAGATGCTTTGTCTAGAATTAAAATTGAAGAAAACCTGTTAGGAGAAACTTCCGATGTAACAGTAGCAACAATCCACAGCGCTCAAGAAGATAACCAATATTACATTTCAATCACAGAAAGACCAATCAATTATTTTAAAAGACAAATAGAATTTGTAAAAAGTAACTCAAATAACGCAAACGTTATTAATTATTTTCATAAAACAAAAATCCTAATAAATTATGTCGAAATGACACACAACCATGCAAAAGAATTAATTAAAGAATACTTATGTTCAAAAAATAGTGTTATATACTTCAGCAACGAAGCCGACTTTCTTACATTTCAGAATGCTTTCGTTGAAATAATTAGTCCCAATAACATTACAAAAGTAATGAGATCAACCAAAAAACTAATAGACCTTCAGACATATGCCGAATTCAAAGAATTTATTATTAACACACACGAAAAGTTATTACATCCAGGAATAGAGAAAATGACATTATTATTTAAAGAAAAATATTATTACCCAGATTATCAAAACTTAATACAAAATATAATTAACGAATGCAAAGTTTGTAATATAGCAAAAACAGAACACAGAAACACTAAGTTAGCTTTTGAATTAACTCCAGAAATCCATAATCCAAGAGAAAAATATGTCATTGATTTTTATATGGTAGACAATAAACAATTTCTATCTTGTATAGACTTATATTCCAAATACGCAACTTTAATAGAAGTAAATGGGCAAACCAATAGAAATAAAAGCAGACAAAGACTCAGCTTTCTTGTGCTCCGCACTACAAATGTGGTTAAAATCAGAAGACGTAAATATATCCATCACAACTAGCAAAAACGGTATATCCGACATAGAAAGATTCCATAAAACAATAAATGAAAAATTAAGAATTGTTAATTCTGATACTAACCAGGAAAACAAATTAACCAAATTTGAAGTAATACTTTACACTTATAACCATAAAACCAAACATAATTCAACTGGTAGAACACCAGCAGACATTTTCATTTACGCAGGAACACCTGAGTATGATACACAGCTAAATAAGAAAAGGCAAATAGAAAGACTTAATGAAAAAAGAACCGAATTTGAAATAGATACTAGATATAGGGAATCACCTTTAGTAAAATCTAAATCCACAAACCCATTTAAACAAACAGGAAACATAACACAAATAGATGAAAAACATTATGAAGAAGTAAACAGAGGTAGAAAAATAACACACTATAAATCAAAATATAAAAGAAAGAAAGTAACTAATGAAAGTAAATATGATAATTCCAGATCAACTAATAACCCGAATCAAGATGATAACCCATCATAATTTAACAGCTATAATTATAACACTCATGCTACTCAACTTTGTATGCCCAATAAAAGGTCAAAATTTGGAAATCAACCCAATTAACTCCAAAAACGGATATCTTATATTTCAAACAGGAACAATCAATTTACCTATAAAATACGAATACCACTATTTAACAATTAATATAACAAAAACTGAAGAAACTTATAATAATTTAATGGAACAAAAAAAGAATTTGAACCATTAGTAAAAATACAGTACTTAACAGAAAAACTGGACAGAGAAATGAACGGTTTAAGACTAGTAAAACGAAATAAAAGAGGACTTGTAAATTTCATGGGCACATTTTATAAATACCTTTTCGGAACCTTAGATCAAGAAGACAAAGAAGAATTACAATCAAAAATAGATAACCTTTCAGAAAATAGTGTTCAAGTCAATGAACTAAATGAAGTAATAAAAGCTGTTAACAAAGGAATAGAAGTAATGAACAAACTAAGTATGACACATGAGGCAGAGCAACGACTCGAATTACTAATTTTTAACTTACAAGAATTCACAGAATATGTCGAAGACATTGAGTTAGGTATGCAATTAACCAGGCTTGGTATATTCAACCCTAAATTACTAAAATATGAATCACTAAAACATTTAAACGTTGAAAAAATAATAAATATTAAAACATCAACTTGGCTAAAAACAACTACTAACGAAATTTTAATTATTTCCCATATTCCACGCGAAATTATAAATACTGCACTATACGACATTATTCCATACCCTGACGAAAACAAAGACATTTTGACCGAAACTATACATGACACTTACTACTTACAAAACAACAAAGCATTCACAGCAACCAATAAAAATATAGTTATGAACAAATGTATTACTGGAATATTAAAGCAAGATAAAACAGAATGTAGATATTCAAAATCCCATAAAAATTATGAAATCAAGTATGTAGAACCAAACATTATGTTAACATGGAACTTACCAAAAATTGTATTAAACCAAAATTGTATCAACCGAGAAATTATTATTGAAGGAAACAATATGATAAAAGCTATAAACTGTTCAATCCAATTAGATGAAATTCAAATAACTAATACTATGTTAGATTACACACAAACAGTCTACATAAATAATAATATAACCAAACTAGAACCATTGTCATATGTCCAAACCAAAGAAATTATCCAACAACAAACAAAATTGTACAACACGTTCCAAATTATAACTATAACAACTTTAACAATTATTTTAATCATACTTATATTATACATTATCTTTAAATATAAAAATATCCCAAGAAAAATTATTGTTAATTATAAGAATAAAAAAGAATTAACCCCAAACATACAATCAAATATTCAAAATGATACAGAAATATATCCAAATGTAATTGAAAACGATATCGAAGAAATTGTAATAGATCCAACACTATATCCAAAATTGACCGCCTGAGGACAGGCTCATTTCTAAAGGATGGGGAAGTGACATATGTAGATACATACGTACCTAAACCCATACACCACATACACCACATACACAACACTTATTATTTATGTCAAAGATTTCTTTCGCACCAAAGATTAATGTAAACACTCTCAGAAAATCAAATGGTGACAATAACACCACAAGAACTTAATGTAAACACTTTCGAAAAAATCAAATGGTGACAATAACAATTCTGGCTTCCCACGAATGCATTAAATATCATAAACAATTGCCAGAATCGTTATTCCCATCATTGGGGTTAAAACTGCTGACGTTAAACAAATCCTAGCCGAACACTCTCAATCTCTTCAAGATCGAGATCTTTCTCTGTTTATATAAGAGCTAAAAGCTCAAAGAGTCCAAAGTCCAATAAATGAAAGCTGCAAACCGAGGTTTGCTTAACGTCATCAGAACATAGGATAAGCAGTCTAGTTTTGTACTCCGAAGTTTCGGGTTTGTTAAATAAAGTTTATATTTTTTTTAATAAGCTAAGTGTCGAAACATCTTATTATATATATATAGGAAAAAATAAAAAAAAAAAAAAAAAAAAATTATATATTGTTCATTATTTTTCTTAAATTTTGTGTTTTTCTCTTTTTAAAAAAAAATTTTTTTTTTTGTTTCCCTATTCGATCAACACAGTGATCTCCTGGCTAATATTTCGTATGGCTATTCTTAAACAATAATTATACCCGTTACTCGTAGAGTAAAAGGGTATATTGTAATCGTTGGAATGTATGTAACAGGCAGAAGGAGGAGTGGCAGACTCCATAAAGTATATATATTCATGATCAGCATCAATAGCCGAGTCGATATAGCCATGTCAATGCCATTGCGCAGCAGAAAAGCCATCGATGATTATGTTCTTGGTGTGGATGACTTCATATGCGAGCATGTGTTGTTCGTGTTGGCTTTTAATGCATATCAAATGTAATAACGCTGGCTATTAGCCAACTTGACGACGCGCATCAATGGGCAAAAAAGCAAAAAGTACACTTACACGTAAATGAAGCGACTTTGCTGCTGTTCCTATTTGCAGCTCCCGTAATTACGCACAGCACAAAAACAATTTACCAAATCGGTTCTATACCATAATTTTGAAATAGCCCAAGGGAGGGCAAATTGCAGAGGGGAGCTGACTGAGGTGCGTTAACTGTTTGTGGTTGAGCTTTAAACTCAGTGTTGACACTTTGAACCCACCGAGACTTTCAGGTCGCGTACACAACTTACAAGAATTCACAGAGTATATCGAAGAAATTAAGTTAGGAATACAACTAACCAGGCTTGGTATATTCAACCATAAATTACTAAAATATAGCGCTAAAAAAATAATAAATATTTGGACATTAGCTTGGCTAAATTCAACAACAAACGAACAACATATTCCATATCCTGAGAAAAACAAAATATTGCATTCACAGCAAATAACAAGAATTTAGTTATGAACAAATTAACAAATGCATTACCTGAATACTGAATCAAGATAAAACAGAATGTAGGTATTCACTTAACATATTCACATTAAATACTGATAACTAAAACTATGTTAAATTACAAACAGTTACCATAAATAATAATGTATCCAAATTAGAGCAATTATCATATGTCCAAACTAAAGAAATAATCCTACAGTAAACAAAATAAACACGTAAACAAAAAACGAGTTCCCAATTATAGCTATAAAAAATTTAATAATTATTTTAATCGCACTTATATTATACATTATTCAAATACCACTGTTCAAATACCACATCTTACTTATTAAGAAGATATGGGGCGGCTGGTCTTGTGCCTCTTATGATTTGGCCTGGTGGCCATGGACCCCTCAAAAGTCGCTAGCTGTAACCCACCCAAGTCAAATAATTCTCAAATGCTTTAAACAACAATTCTTAGACATTTGTTTTTAAAGTTTTTAAATAAATTCGAAATTATTTCCAATTTGAATAAATATAATAAAAAACAAGTAAGAAAGGCTACAGTCGATCGAGCCGACTGTAAAAGACCCCGTACTCCCATGGTAGTGCGCAATTGTATTCAATTTGAATTCAAATTTTCGAATGAAATTTAAAATTTTTAATTTTATATGTTCATTTAGAATTGAAATTTAAAAAAATGAATTAACAATTAAATTAACTATCAGTTGCACCACGCGCCACTTTCAAGAATTCTCCGATAATCAGCATTTACATTTTATTCTTACAAACACACATTCGTTTGAAATTATATGTATGCATGTATGTATGTATGTGTGTATTCGGCGCGGCCAGCGTCTGCCGGCAGCGCTGTCGCCACCGCGTCTGCCGGCAGCGCTGTCGCCACACAAGCATCGAAAACGTTCGAACATGTGTTTGTATGTTTCTGTCTCGCTCTCGCGCGTAAGTGATATTGCAGTTAAATAACAAACTTTGTAACGCAGTAGCTCTTTTGTTAAAAGTAGTATGATGATGGCACTTTCAGAATAGTTTGATTTTATATGTCTCTATACTTATGTTGAATTACAACACCCTACTATATGAATAAATGCCTTAAACATGGCATTAAAGTGAAAACGTTTGGGTAACTCTCAGGAGAAAAGGGGGCGTGGCAGCTCAAAAATTTTAATGGCATTGCATTAAGGATGTCTCTAGAAACCTGTTTACCAGAAATGGTGTTCCTAAGTGCCATAGTTACTGAGTTATTGGCCTAAAAGTAAATTTTTTTCGAGGTGTGTCTGGTTTTTTGTTCATTGCGTGGGCGGTAAGGGGCGTGGCAACAATTTGAAATAAACTTGATCTGCTCGCGAAAATAACGGACTTTCATTCCAAATTTGGTGTCTCTAGCTTTTGTAGTTTAAAAGATCCAGGTGTTCATACGGACGGACAGACAGACAGACAGACAGACAGACAGACAGACAGACGGACAGACGGACATTGCTATATCGACTCGGCTGTTGATGCTGATCTAGAATATATATACTTTATGGGGTCGGCCACGCCTCCTTCTGCCTGTTACGCACATTTCGCTTCTGACAAACCTAATAGACCCCTATACTCTTTTCTAGAGTACGGGGTCTAAATATTCCACAAAAAAACTAACTCGTTGATGAAATTAATTTGCTTAATTCTGTTATTATTTTATAAATGATTTTAAGTTTTATGATTATTATACTCTCTGGAAGAGTATATTGGGTTTGTGCAAAAGTATGTAACAGGAAGAAGGGGGCGTGGCAGACCTCTAACAGATTTTAGAGATGGTAAGAGCTGCAAGTCTGAGCTTGGTGTCAAACGATCAAATATTTTGTCAATCAATAGAAGAATCTTTTTTTTTCGATGCCACAAAGACCAAAAAACTGGACACACCTCGGGAAAAATTTGAGTTTTCGGCAAACATCTCAGTAACTATGGCACTTAGGAACACCAATTTGGCTACGGAAGTTCCTAGCGACAGCATAAATGCATTATCATTTAAAATTTTGGACTGCCACGCCCACTTTTCCCACAATTGATAAAATAGTTTTCAAACTTCAATGCTGTTTTTACCGAACTTGTTCATATCGTACAGTATTGTTATTTATAATTCGTGTGGAGACTAACTATATTAAACTATCCTGAAAGGAGCATACAAAAACAAGAAAACTAGGAGAGTTACAATATTGATAATTGAACGTAATACCAACCCATTGGTGGAAGCGTGACAGAAACACACAAGCACATGTTCGAACGTTTTCGGTGCCTGTGTGGCGTCGGCGCAGCCAACTTTCCGCATCATATATTGTCGAACGTATGCGTATTCGCATACAAACAAACAGATATACATATGTTTGACTAAAATTTTTTTTTTTTTCAACGTATTTTAATGCAAGTACTACACATTGTAATATCTGGATACCGATTTCAATAATTTAATCGGGAAAAATGCAGATAGTATTATACGGTCGGACGTGCTCGACTATACTTTTCTTTCTTGTTATACCCGTTACTCGTATAGTAAAAGGGTATATTGTAATCGTTAAAATGTATGTAACAGGCAGAAGGAGGCGTTGCAGACCCCATAAAGTATATATATTCTTGATCAGCATCAATAGCCGAGTCGATATAGCCATGTCCGTCTGTCCGTCCGTCCGTCTGTATGAACAAAAGAATCTCAGAGACTATAAGAGCTAGAAAAATGATTGTAGTCGCAAATGAAAGGTACAATACCCAAGCAGTACAAGTTTGTTTTTGTTTTTCGACACGCCCACTTTAGGGCGTTTTATTTGAATATAAAGGTAAATGTACAGGTAAACGTAGAATGTTTTAGTAAAGAAAACTTTTTTGTTAGCTATGTTCTGTGTGTAGTAGGCTACTTTGTAGGAATACCCATAATGTTAAGTGTACAGTATGTTAACAGCAGAAACCTAATGTAAACGTAAACACGAGATATCGATACAGTAAAATATCGAAATGTAAACCAAGAGAGATCGATAGAAAAAAGAAGAAGAAGAAGACAGTTCTGCATAAAATGAATAAAGAGACAGACGTATAAAACGAAGCTGGAATGTTTTAATGGAAAAAGCCGGTCACAATCTCAGAAGTGGGATCGAAATTCACGAAATGGATATAAATGTTAACGAGGTGACGGTCATTCAGCTAAAGAAGTGGCTAGATGTGTTGGGATTGCCAACTAAGGGGTCAAAAGCTGAACTTGTGGCGCGCATCAATACAGTGCCAGCAGACGAGCGTGGTAGCGTCCCGATGTCAGCGATTGCAGAAGGTGACCCAGTAAGCAGTGAGGAAGATCTTCGGACATGTCAGTGGCAGAACCAACGTAAAGAAATTTCCGAAGGCGAAAACTATTTAAGAGACTTAAGGCGCCAAATCGAGCTAGCAAAAATTACGCTACAAAGCATCGATGCAGAATGTTCGAGAACCACAGGCCAACAGCAGAGCGAGCGAGACAACCATAGTGTATGCAGTCAAGAAAGCGTCGGTGACGGCGGCGTCGGCAATGAATTCGACGAACAAGCCAGTGACGCGCAGAATAGTGTCGACAAGTCGCATGATGAAATTCAACAGAAAAAAAGCGACGAATTGAATTCGCCGATGTTCCAATTGGCAAAGGAAATCTTACCAGATTTCACTGGAGACAACGCGATTCAAAATTGGATAGTCCAATTAGGAAACATCGCGGAATTATACCAACTGACTGATACTCAACGCAAGTTTTTGTGCATCGCTAAACTCAAAGGCAATCCTGGGCGCATATTAAAACAGTTGGACGAGATGTTAAACCATTTAGTGATAGCATTTGGAGGAAAACTATCGAAAGCTGAGACGAAGAGGAGCTTCTCGATGGAATCATTGAGGGAATCCCGGACAAAGTGTTGCGTACACAGGCGAAAATCCAGTGTTTTGAAAACACTAAACGCATGCTGCGCGCATTCGCCGAAGTGCAGCTGCCTGAACAGGGTGCTTCAGGAGAGAAGCTGAAATCGTTTGTGAAGACAGCATCAAGCAACTACATTACCAAGGAGTCTCGCTGCTTCAACTGCAACTCCAAGGGCCACTGGGCAAAGGATTGTTTGAAACCCAGACGAGAAAAGGGCTCTTGTTATGGATGCGGGGCAGTCGATCATTTAATTGCCCTATGCCCGAAGAGGATGAACACTCAGGATAATAACTATGTAAGATTTATTAGATTGTATTTTAGAGATAATATTAATCATTCAATGGTTGCAGAATGCCTCATAGATTCAGGTAGCCCTATATCATTTATTAGAAAATCATGCGTTCCAGCTGGAGTAGGACTCCAAGTTCACAATGAAAGTTATTTTGGGCTAAACGAAAGACGATTAAATATTTTTGGAAAAATTTCAGTTTATGTTATGAAAGAATTAGTAAAAATATATTTTGATTTAATTGTTGTATCTGATGAATCTATGAGGTGGGATGCAGTACTGGGAAGAGATTTTATGAAAATTTGTAATGTAAATATTGACACAAACGCTCTGAAAATGATTTTGATTGAAGATACTGAAGGCCCGAATGTCAATTTAAAAGAAATTTTAGGACAAAACATGAGTGTGTTAGGAAAGAATATGTTAGATGAAAATTGTTTGCAAAGTACATCGTTAGAGAATAATTTGTTAGAATTCAAGAGTTTAGAGAGCAGATTGTTAGAGCGAGATGATTCCAAAGACAAATCGTTAGGTTATAAAAACATAGAGAAGTCAACACAGACAAATAAAGAGGTTAGTCATAGTATTTTAGATGAGAATTTCGAAACAGACATGTTTCAAATCAGGGTAGTAGACAAAGAAATAAATGGGGACACATATAACATTGGAGAAAACATTAGCCATTGCACAAGAGAGAAAATAATTCGAATACTTAGAACTAAATATATTGAAGCAGAAAGGCCCAAAGAGCCGGTTGTAAAGTGCGAAATGAAAACAAAAATAGAAAAGACAAAACCCTTTAGTTGTTCGCCAAGAAGACTGTCGTACACGGAAAAAGAGAAATTGCAAATTATGCTAGATGAATATATTAGGGATGGCATCATACAACCGAGCAGTTCAGAATATGCATCGCCAATTGTATTAGTAAAGAAAAAAACTGGAGATTTAAGAATGTGTATAGACTTTAGAAGACTAAACAAGATCATAATTAAAGACAACTATCCATTACCTTTAATTGACGATCTGTTAGATGCTTTAGTTGAGAAATCAGTATTTACGAAACTTGACCTGAATAATGGCTATTTTCATGTGTTCGTTGAGAAAGAATCTGTAAAATATACATCATTCGTCACGCCTTTAGGACAATTCGAATTTCTTAGAATGCCAATGGGTTTAAACACGGCTTCCCAAGTTTTTCAAAGATTTGTCAATGGTATATTTAGTGACCTAATCAGAGAAAACAAGGTCATTATATACATGGATGACATCATGATTGCAAGCAAAAACATTAGTGAACATTTGGAAATACTAAAAGAAGTACTTAAAAGATTAGTGATGAATAAATTAGAACTGAGGATTGATAAATGCGAATTTTTGCAAAGCAAAGTGAAATATTTAGGTTTTCAAATTTCCGAAAATGGCATTAAGGCAGATGAGAAAGAATTAGATGCAATAAGGCACTTTCCAATACCTGATCGAACGCAGGCAGTGCAAAGTTTTCTTGGATTATGTTCTTACTTCAGGAGATTCATACAAGGCTTTTCGACAATTGCAAAACCGTTGTATGATCTATTACGAAAGGAAAGAAAATTTAAATTTGAAGAGAAGGAGCTAAGTTGTTTCACACTATTAAAGGAAAAGTTATTAGAAGCACCCGTATTGTCGTTATACAATAACAAAGACGAAATAGAACTACATTGTGATGCAAGTGCGTTAGGATTTGGGGCAGTACTTCTACAGAGAAAACAAGATGGCAAGGTGCACCCAATATTTTATTTTTCTAAAAGGACAACAGAAACGGAATCGAAATACCATAGCTTTGAATTAGAAACATTAGCAATTATATATTCACTTAGAAGATTTAGAATATACCTACAGGGCAGAAGATTTAAAATCGTAACAGACTGTAATTCATTAACCTTGACATTAAATAAAATAGATCTTAATCCCAGAATTGCCAGATGGGCGTTAGAAATGCAGGAATTTGATTATGATTTAGTACACAGAACAGGTAAACAGATGCAACACGTAGATGCTTTAAGCAGGTGCAACAACAGTATAATGATTACAGAAGCAAACAGTTTTGAGACCAATTTGATCATTTGTCAAACAAGAGATAGTAAGTTACAGGAAATTAGAAAATTATTAGAAATGGGTGAGCATAAATTGTTTGAGATGAGAAATGGAGTGATATTTAGGAAAACAAATGACGATAGGCTGCTATTTTATGTTCCAGTTAAAATGGAAGAACACGTTTTGTATATATATCATGATGAATTAGGACACGTTGGTAGGGATAAGATGTTAGATGCGATTAGTAAAACTTACTGGTTCCCAAACATGAAAAAGAAAGCGTTAGAGCATATTGAAAATTGTTTAAAGTGCATAGCATTTTCGCCGAAGACTGGCAAGGGGGAGGGTCCATTATGGACCGGTAGACAATAGCAGAGCTAAACAAGTAAGAAAGGCTACAGTCGATCGAGCCGACTGTAAAAGACCCCGTACTCCCACAGAAGTGCGCAATTGTATTCAATTTAAATTTAAATTTTTGAATGAAATTTAAAAATTTTAATTTTATATGTACATTTTGAATTGAAATTAAAAAAATTAAATTAACAATTCGCATTGCCGCAACTCTATCAGTTGCACCACGCGCCACTTTCGAGAATTCTCCGATAGCATTTACATATTATTCATACAAACACACATTCGTTTCAAAATTATATGTATGCATGTATGTATGTATGTGTGTATTCGGCGCTGCCAGCGTCTGCCGGCAGCGCTGTCGCCACACAAGCATCGAAAACGTTCGAACATGTGTTTGTATGTTTCTGTCTCGCTCTCGCGCGTAAGTGATATTGCAGTTAAATAACAAACTTTGTAACGCAGTAGCTCTTTTGTTAAAGGTAGTATGTTGATGCCCCTTTCAGAATAGTTTGATTTTATATGTCTCTATACGAATGTTGAATTACAACACTCTACTATATGAATAAATGCATTAAACATGGCATTAAAGTGAAAACGTTTGGTTAACTCTCAGGAGAAAAGGGGGCGTGGCAGCTCAAAATTTTTAATGGCATTGCATTAAGGGTGTCACCTGTTTACCAGAAATGGTGTTCCTAAGTGCCATAGTTACTGAGTTATTGGCCTAAAAGTAAATTTTTTTCGAGGTGTGTCTGGTTTTTTGCTCATTGCGGGGGCGGTAAGGGGCGTGGCAACAATTTGAAATAAACTTGATCTGCTCGCGAAGATAACGGACTTTCATTCCAAATTTGGTGTCTCTAGCTTTTGTAGTTTAAAAGATCCAGGTGTTCATACGGACGGACGGACAGACAGACAGACGGACAGACGGACAGACGGACATTGCTATATCGACTCGGCTGTTGATGCTGATCTAGAATATATATACTTTATGGGGTCGGCCACGCCTCCTTCTGCCTGTTACGCACATTTCGCTTCTGACAAACCTAATAGACCCCTATACTCTTTTTTAGAGTACGGGGTCTAAAAACACATATTTGTGTGGGTCCCGATAATCCGCAGTGATGTGATAACTATCAGTAACCACTATAGTTTATATTATTATATGTAGTTTATTGGTATTATATTTTAACTTTAAATAATTAACAGAGTTTTAGCTTATGTGTGTAAGTTTTCACGACTTGCTTCTGCGTGTGTCTTCAACGAGATCTTGGCATCGACTACTTCGTTCATTCATTTTGTTCATCTGCCTCAACTTTATAACTAGTTCTTTTTAGTGTTCAATAACGGAGACCACTACGTGTCTCTCGTGAGTTCTCTAACACTTGCTCTTCTGGTTCAGATTCAAATCCTACATTCGGACCTCCTGACGTAGGATTCGACCCGAGTTCTTTCATAAACTCTGCCACTGTGGACGTCTTATATGGACCTTCTCCTTCTCCCACTTTCTCTACATTATAACGTCCGTGTTTAAGAACTTTGGTAACTTTATAAGGTCCCAGATACTTTCCTTTTAGTTTTAATCCCACCCCGTACTGAGTACGCTTAATAGCTACTAAATCATTAACTTTATACTCCTTTTCTATCTTTCTTTTCTTATTAAATGAACGCTGGTTTTCTTCTTGCAGTGCTCTAATATTCTTACGAGCTTCTGAACGTAATATATCTCGTTCATCATTTAACTCGTCTAGCAGTGATTGCTGCACCAAGTCTTTGAGTTTAATGTCATTAGTACAACGCATGTCGATTCCGGTTAATATTTTAAATGGAGCTACTATTGTACTCCTCGGTTCAATATTATTTATCGCCTGTTGCACGATGCCTACATGCTTATACCACATCCCTGGATTCTCAATGCTAAGTTTCGACAACATCGGTACAACAATTCTATGCATTCGCTCCACCTGTCCGTTGCCGCGTGGCACACCTGTCGTTATCAAACAATGCTGTATCTTCCGTTGTTCACAGTATTCTTTAAACAAGTTTGCTGTAAACGCAGTACCTCTATCTGACACAATCCTGCAAGGGTTTCCAAAATTAACAGTCTGTCTCTCCAAACAACTAATCACTTCTTCCACTCCTGTACTACGAGTTTGGATAAAGCCAAACATATTTTGAAAAAGCATCAACGATTACTAAGAGGTGATTATATCGTTTCTTCGTGATCTCCATTGGTCCAACATGATCGATGTGATACGTGGTGAGCGGCTTATCACCTTTATCTATTGGCGAAAAATAACCTTCCTGCCTTCCCATCTTTGCATTTACTAAAATGCACTCGACACAGTTACTCACAACTTTCACCACCTTTTCTGCCAGCTTTGGTATGAAATATGACTTCTCCACCAAATCTTGAGTCTTCTTTGCTGAAAAATGTCCCTGCCTGTGCGCAATCTTGATGATTTCTGTTTCCATTAGAGACGGCACCACTATCAGTTCTCGAGCAGGGTCTTTGAATAGAATCTCATTTGTTATATAAAAATCTTCATATATCCCACTCTCAACTATTTTCTTTACTGCTTTTGTCCAATCATCGGACACCTGGTCTTCTCTCAATCTCTGTACCATTCTGTCCGTTATCAAGTAACATGCAACTCTGCTTAACGCATCTACGTGTCTCATTTTTGTGCCAGACCTGTGCTCTATTTCATAATCAAAATCCTGAAGATACATGGCCCATCTAGCAACTCTTAATGGCACTTCCTTCTTCTTCATGGTCATAGCAAAGGCGTTACAATCTGTGATGATCTTGAACTTTATTCCCAAAACATATATTCGCCACTTTGTTTATGCTCCAATCACTGCTAATACTTCCAGTTCTCCTCACATGGATTTGTTTTCTTACTCATGTACATTACAGGGTGTAACATCCCATCAACTGAATCTTTTTGCAGCAAAACAGCTCCAAATCCATACTTTGACGCATCCATATGAATTTCTGCCTCAGCCTGTGAATTATAAAGATGCAACACTGGTTTCTTCATCAACTCTGCTTTCAACTGGTTGAACGCCACCTCTTGCAACTCTTTGAATTCGAACTCAGAATCTTTTCGTAACAAATCAGACAATGGTTTGGTGACTACTGCATATCCGTCAATGAATCTTCTGAAATACGATGTCAACCCGAGAAAACGTTGAACTGCTTTCTTATCCGTAGGTGTCGGAAAATTGGCTACGGCTTCACTTTTATTTTCGCTAGGTCTAATCGTACCATTTTCCACAATGTACCCCAAAAATTAAACTTTTTTCTGTAAAACCTGGCATTTACTCCAATTAATTCTTAGGCCATTTCTCTCTGCAACCTCCAATACTCTCTCTAATTTGCCGAATCCCTCTTCAACATCAATGCTTGGGATTATTATGTCATCCATGTACACTACAGCATCACCTTTCTGTATCAACTCACGCATGACAGACAGACAGACTCACGCATAAATACAGCCGGCGAGTTAGATATACCAAATGGTACAAATCTAAACTCATACTGTCCATTCTGCGTTACAAATGCTGTATACTTTTGTGACTTTTCTGCAACAGGTACATGAAAGTAACCATTCGTCAAATCCAAAGTAGTGAACACCATTGCTCCTTGCAACTTTTCGATCACGCTGTCCATCTGTACCATTGGAAAATTATCCCTTACTATCTTTTCGTTTAACTTTCGATAGTCACAGCATAGCCGTTTGGTACCATTTTTCTTCGTCACCAACACTATTGGCGAAGCATATTCAGAGGTGCTTGGTTTTATGATTCCTTTAGCTATCCACTCTTGGATCTGAGAATCTACCACACTCTGCTCACTATAAGACAATCGTCGCGGATGTTGAAAAACTGGCAAGTCATCTTTCACCACAATCGTCATTTCTACTTTGCTGTTCACATTTCGTTGTGGCTTGTACGAATCTATCAAAGTTTTTGTTTTGATTGACTCTTCTTTACTCAAGTGTGACAAATCTACAATAACTTCTTTCCCTTCAGTACTCATCATGCACAAGTTTCCAAATTCTTCAAACAATTCTGTCAACTGCTCTTGACTTTTCAATGTATCAGAGCTACTACTCTCTTGTACATCTGGAAGCTTGCGAGTAAACTCTGTGCCAACTTCAGTAACTCTCAAATTAACGTCTTTTAAAATAGTCCTGCCCAAAATTGCTTCAAATGCGATGTCTTCATCAGAGACGATATGAAACTCAATCAACAGGTTGATTTCGTCGATCTGCACAGGAACTGTTACACTGCCAAAAGTTACAATCTGACTTTCACCAATACCTGTCAAACATTTTTCGACACCTGTTAGTTTGTTAATGCCTAACCTTTTGAAAATACTTCTGCGCATCAAACAAAGATCTGATCCCGTGTCAACAAGTCCTTTGAAATAAACTTTAGCGTGCTTAACAACCTTCAACTCTAATTCAGAATTGATGACTTTACTTGATGGTTTTGTTACCACATCCTGAACTACGTTTGTCAGCTTTTCTTGCTTGACTTGAACTTCAACTCTGCACTGATTAGCTCTATGTCCTGGTTGATTACACTTAAAACATACAAACTCCTTTTTCGGATTCTCATTTCCACACTTATAGCATTTTTCATTTCTTCCCGATGTCTTATTGTTGTCATTCTCATCTACGTTTGACTGTGAACCTATCTTATTGAACGGCTTTATCGGTCCTCTCTATCTTCTGGTATGCCTCCATCTTTATCTCTAGCTGACTTATTGTCCTGGCTTGATAAAGTAGTGCTTTATTCGATCTAGAATCTGGTACACCATTCACAAAATATTCTAGTAGACTCTCATCGTCCAAGTCTATTGGTTTTGCAATCTCCATTAGAGCGTACAAATATTCCTGCAATGTTTCATTTTTGTTCTGGTGGCGCCTACCAAGTCTACGATGTATTTCCGCTGATGATACTTTGACACCAAACTCATTGACTAGTGCAACTTTCAATGCACTCCAATCACGAATATTACGCTGGCTACGTACAAATAATTTTGCTGCACCCTTCAGCAACTGCTTTGCATACACGAATATCTGTAACTGAGTCCATTCTACTGTCAACGCGCATTCCTCAAGTTCTTCTATCCAATAATTAACATCCAACGCATTTGAACCATCAAACTGCGAAAGATGTAGAAGGTAGTGCTACATCTTTTAATGTAAACCATGATTTAACGAACGTCAGATTTTCCATCTGTCTACTACCGAATTGTTGTTGTCTGCTTTGAGCTTCATTCTCCCCATGTTCTCTAGTATCATTCTCACCTGATGTATTTTCTGAAACTGATACAACAGTTACTTCATTTTCCTCATGAACACTGTCCTGATCATTTTCCCCTTCGTTTTCCAAACCATAGTGAGCAAGCAATCGATTTTGTAACTCCACTTTTCTTCCGCTTGATTGAATTCCAAGTTCCATTAATTTTTCCCGCAAATCGGTCACTATCAATGCCAAAATCTCGTTTCTATTCATCTTTACAATTTTCCTGTTTAAATGTATCAAAACTTTTAAAATTAAATATGTAAATTTAAATATATACAAAGATTTTACAAATCGTTAGTGTAATTACGCTATTGCAACAAATTCAATCTTAAACAGTGACTCTCAAACTTTACGTTACGATTTTCAAACTGTAAACAGTCACTTCAATGTTATTCATACAAAATTTTTCTTTTACAACGATTACTCAGCTTCTTTCGATTCTCTGCAACTCACACATCCACATCCAGAAATAATTTTCGTCGTCGCACCGAACTTGTCTCACAAACTCGCCACCAGCTATTTGCCTCTCTCGTCTGTGCACGCACGTCTTCTTTTCTGATTTCGCATATGATCCCGTTGCTTTACTCGGCTTTCAGATCTCGTTTACTCGTTGGGTTTTTTTTTTTTTTTTTTTTCCGTGCCTCTCTTGTTGCACGCACGTCACTATTCTCTGCTTCTGCTTCTCTCGTCTTCCTCTTCTTCGACACTAAACTCTAGCCGCTATGAGTTTCTGCCTTTCTCGTTTTCGTCGTGCCTTTCTGCTGCGTACAATCTGCAACCACCGTTACTTCTCGGCATTCGTCTGGCGCCTTGCAAGTTTCTGTTCTTAGGCTCTTTAATTGCCGACAACACACACAACACGACAACAAGCAATTCGTACATTTACACACACACCAATTGTTCTTTTTATTCAATGTTCTTTTATTTTTTTATTTTATTTTATTTTAAGGCCGAATTTCCAAAATTGTGAAATTCAATCACGGTTGAGCCCCCAAAATTGTGGGTCCCGATAATCCGCAGTGATGTGATAACTATCAGTAACCACTATAGTTTATATTATTATATGTAGTTTAATGGTATTATATTTTAACTTTAAATAATTAACAGAGTTTTAGCTTATGTGTGTAAGTTTTCACGTGTGTGTCTTCAACGAGATCTTGGCATCGACTACTTCGTTCATTCATTTGTTCATCTGCCTCAACTTTATAACTAGTTCTTTTTAGTGTTCAATAACGGAGACCACTACGTGTCTCTCGTGAGTTCTCTAACACTTGCTCTTCTGGTTCAGATTCAAATCCTACATTTGCAGTAGTGGACGGTTTTACGAAATTTGTTAGATTATATACAACTAAAACAACTAACACTAAAGAAGTTGTTAAAGCATTGAAAGATTATTTTAGAGCGTATAGTAAACCAGAATGTATTGTATCAGACAGGGGAAGTTGCTTTACATCAGCAGAGTTTGATGAATTCATGGAGCAGGCTAAAATAAAACACATTAAGATTGCGACAGGATCACCACAAGCCAATGGTCAAGTAGAACGAATTAATAGAAGCCTAGGGCCCATGATAGCCAAATTAACTGAATCTGAAAATGGACATCATTGGGACATTGTGATAGAAAGGGTAGAATATGCTTTAAACAACACGCAACATTGTAGCACGAAACAGTTTCCCAGTGAAATGCTTTTTGGATTAGCACAAAAGGGCGAAATAAGTGACAGTTTAGGAGAGGAACTAGAGGAGATCCCACAGACAGAGACGGTTAGAAAGCAAAATTTAGAAAATATTATTGAAAATGCTCAACAGAATCAATTAGCATCACAAGAGAAGAATGAGAAATATTTTAATAAAAATAGAAAGATAGCGAACAATTATGACAAAGGAGATTACATAATGGTAAAGAACTTCGACAGCACTGCAGGAGTATCAAGAAAATTAATTCCTAAATCCAAAGGACCATATGTTACAGCCAAAGTCCTAAAGAATGACAGATATTTAATTAAAGACATTGACGGTTTTCAACTATCACGAAATCCGTATCAGGGAGTTTGGAGTGCTAGCAATATACTGGGTTAAAAAATAATCTTTGTATTAAATAGAGATCGATAGAAAAAAGAAGAAGAAGAAGAAGACAGTTCTGCATAAAATGAATAAAGAGACAGACGTATAAAACGAAGCTGGAATGTTTTAATGGAAAAAGCCGGTCACATGTGTTTGCCAAGTTATTATATCCATCACCATTGTTAATAACATATTGAAACTGAGTAACGGGTATCATAAAGTCGCGAGGAGACTATAGCATTGTTTCTTGTTTTCAACTGTGAGCGTCTGGCAACTCTACAGACCAGAACTTGTTCAGATGAATAAGATGAACGAAGCGGAACGAATAATGTTGTGCAACGTCTGTTGAATAAATAATTAATGTAGTTTATTAAACGCCTACATGCCTTCTAACTCGGGCATCTCTTACAGTTCAGAAGTGAGATAAATAATAGATAAAACAAGTAAGAAAGGCTACAGTCGATCGAGCCGAATGTAAAAGACCCCGTACTCCCATAGAAGTGCGCAACTGTATTCAATTTAAATTCAAATTTTCGAATGAAATTAAAAAATTTTAATTTTATATGTACATTTTGAATTGAAATTAAAAAAAAATTAAATTAACAATTCGCATTGCCGCAACTCTGTCAGTTGCACAACGCTCCATTTTCAAGAATTCTCCGATAATTAGCATTTACATACATATTATTCATACAAACACACATTCGTTTGAAATTATATGTATGCATGTATGTATGTATGTGTGTATTCGGCACGGCCAGCGTCTGCCGGCAGCGCTGTCGCCACACAAGCATCGAGAACGTTCGAACATGTGTTTGTATGTTTCTGTCTCGCTCTCGCGCGTAAGTGATATTGCAGTTAAATAACAAACTTTCTAACGCAGTAGCTCTTTTGTTAAAGGTAGTATGTTGATGCTACTTTCAGAATAGTTTGATTTTATATGTCTCTATACGAATGTTGAATTACAAAACTCTACTATATGAATAAATGCCTTAAAAACGGCTTTAAAGCGTAGTTTTTTTTAGCTGATGTGGGGAAAAGGGGCGTGGCAGCTCAAAATTTTTAATGGCATTGCATTAAGGCTGTCTCTAGCAACCTGCTTACCAGAAATGGTGTTCCTAAGTGCCATAGTTACTGAGTTATTGGCCTAAAAGTAAATTTTTTTCGAGGTGTGTCTGTTTTTTTGCTCATTGCGGGGGCGGTAATTGGCGTGGCAACAATTTAAAATAAACTTAATCTGCTCGCGAAGATAACGGACTTTCATTCCAAATTTGGTGTCTCTAGCTTTTGTAGTTTAAAAGATCCAGGTGTTCATACGGACGGATGGACAGACGGACATTGCTATATCGACTCGGCTGTTGATGCTGATCTGGAATAGATATACTTTATGGGGTCGGCCACGCCTCCTTCTGCCTGTTACGCACATTTCGCTTCTGACAAACCTAATAGACCCCTATACTCTTTTTTAGAGTACGGGGTCTAAAAAAAAACATTAATTCGCCGACAATTGAAATTTAGACATGCAACAGACAATTTGCCAAAGTTGTGAAATTCGTGGAATGCTATATCCGTCCCTTTCTTTCGCACGTCAAGAGATACTCGCCGAAAAAAATGTACAAGAGAACGAACGTATGGAATGGAGGAGCTTGAAAAATTTAAGATGATGAAATAAAATGCGCTTGGTGGATATATAAAACGTTTATCTTATGTCCATTCAATCAACGCAATTCGAGAATACGCAATGATCAACGAATTACGAAGGATATGTGATCTGAAGATAGACGAGTTAAAGTACCTTCTTCGCCAACGACAATTATCTACAACTGGGTCACGAAGTCAGTTAATGCAACGCCTTATCGAACACGAGGAATCCGAAGATATCGAAATGCCGCTCAACGAAGATCACGCAACGGAATTGGCTGATCTTAAGGAAAGTGTTAACCAACTACGTGGGTTGTTAATGCAGGTATTAGAAGCACAAAACGTATCCAATGGGACCGCTCAGTCGAATGTCAGAAACGCCAGCGAGAGTGAATGTGAAACGTTTCCGTCCCCCAATCCGTCATCAAACTCAAACATCGGCACACGCCAAGTGTCTGTGAAAGAAATAGCCGGAACATTGCCTGAATTCGATCCAACAAACGCTGAAGGGATCAATGTGGACCAATTTATTGATCGAGTCAATAAAGTTATTGCAGCTTACCAATGGGAAGATAAGTATTTGTTGATCGCCATCAATACCTGTCTTAAAGGTGCTGCGAAAATGTGGCTTGATGCCTCACCTGTTCTGCACACAACGTGGAAGGATTTTTCTGATGCTTTACGCGATGAATTTGGATCGACTCCGAAAGAAACCATAAGGGAATATTGCTTCCGAATGACAGCTTTAGGAAATCGATTTGGTATAAGCGAGGCAGCAATAATACTTTATATACGAGCTGGCTTTAAACATCGAGAGTTACAAACAGTGCATTTCTGTGTTCACATTTTCTACCGTTAAGGAGATGCGAGATGCAGCGGAGAACTTTTTCGCAAATCGTCAAGGATTACGTGACTCAAAGCCTGAATCAGAATGCAAGAAGGATGATTTAAAATCAAAACGAGACGATTCACTCAAAGTGGATATGAAAAAGCAAGTCAAATGTTATAACTGCGACGCTGTCGGGCACATTTCGATCAATTGCCCTCATCCACAGAAACGCCAACGTTGCGTAGCCTGCAACAAAATTCACCCGACCGGAACGAATTGTAAACCAAACGATGTCAATACTCGTCGCCTCGGAGCAGCTAATCGAGATGCATGTTTTAGCAAAATGATTGAGATCAATTCGATTCGATACAATGCTTTCATTGATACTGGGAGTCAGTGCAGTATGGTGCGCCAGTCTGTTGCTAAAATGATCAACGTTGAACGAAGCAAATGTCTAATGCAAATAAAAGGAATTTGTGGTGGAGTTCGTATCCTGAAAGAATCCATCATCTTAAATATTGTGATTGACAATGTATCCGTCCCTACTCAAGTTTATATCGTCGATGATGAGATCATAAACGAGGACTTTCTTCTTGGTCAGGATGTGCTTGTAAATCCCAGCTTGCGTTTCACGTTGGACAACGGACGACTTGATTTTCAAAGCAAACGAGTGCAGCAGCAAACGAGTGAACAACGTATGGATAAATTCAAAAACCTTTTATGTAATCTTAACACAGAAACTGACAAAGCTCAAATGTTAACACTATTGGAGAAGTACAATGATGTTATCGCTACGGGTTTGCAAGGAATAGGCAAGACAAATGTCGTTGAATCTAAGATTGAACTGAAGGACAATAAAGTCGTTACTGATTCAGCATACCGCGTGAGTCAACCAAAGCAAGATGTAGTGAATCGCATAGTAAACGAACTACTCGCCCGGGATATTATCACCAAATCCACATCTAATTACGCTAGCCCAGTCGTACTCATAAAGAAAAAGAATGGAAGCGATAGCCTGTGTATCGATTATCGTCGACTTAACAAACTCATTAAAAAAGAAAATTTTCCAATTCCGAACATCGAAGAACGTCTTCAGGAAGCGAAGCAATATAAATACTTTTCGTCTCTAGACTCAAATAGCGGATACTACCAAATTTCTATGTCACCAGAAAGTCAAAAATATACAGCTTTCATACGACTGAAGGCGTGTTTGAATTTAAACGAATGTCCTTCGGCTTGAAGAACGCTCCTGCTGTTTTTAATCGTCTAATGGCTGAAATTCAAGCCCGTGTCAATAAAAATGATATGTTACATTACATGGACGATATTCTAATCGGCAGTAATTCATTGAACGAAATGTACGAGAAGCTGGAACGAGTCCTGAAAGCGCTACGGTCGTGTGGAGTTACGCTGAACACAGATAAGTGTGAACTTTTTAAGAAAACAATATCATTCCTTGGTCACGAGTTACATTCTCTAGGCATAAGTCCAGGAGAAATAAAAGCAAATGCGGTACGACTATTTCCACGACCAGCAAACGTTACCGATGTGCGTAGGTTCCTTGGCCTGAGTGGCTACTTCCGCAAATAATCTCCGCACCGCTCCGTCAATTGCTGCGAAAAGGCAAAATCTTTAAATGGGAAACATCACAGGACACCGCATTCAACGAGCTAAAACAAAAATTGTCGTCAAAACCAGTAATTGTTGGTTATCGCCTTAATGCCGAACATCAGCTTCATTCGGATGCCAGTTCAATCGGACTTGCAGGTGTCCTCATGCAACGAGAAGATGACCAATGGAGGTCCGTTGGATATTTTAGCAGATCTACTACCGAACATGAGAAAAAGTTCCATAGCTACGAGCTTGAAGCGTTAGCTGTCGTCGAGTCATTGAAAAGATTTAAATACTACATCTACGACAAGAAATTAAGTGTTGTCACCGATTGTAGTGCGCTTCGGACCACGATGGAAAAGCGAGAGTTAATTCCAAGGATTGCTAGATGGTGGTTAAGAGTTCAAGAGTTCGACATCGAAATATTACATCGAGCAGCTACACGGATGGAACACGTGGATGCCCTAAGTAGAGCACCAGTAGAAGACGCTCGTGAGTTGGACACGGCACATATGCAAATATCAAAGGCGTTAGTTGATGAGGCAGACTGGTTATTTGCTATACAACTGCAATTGTTGCTGATATGAAAGTGAGTAAATTAAAGAACGCAGCTGATTATAAAATCGAAAACGGACGCTTGTTCAGACAGTACCATGACAAATTGCTGTGGGTCGTGCCAAAAGCTTTGCGATTTCATGTGCTTCAACAATGTCACGACAAAGGAGGTCATATGAGCGTTGAAAAGACCATAAGTCGTATTTTACAGTTTTTCCGGTTCCCAAGAATGAGAAACTTTGTTAAAGGATACATTATGTCTTGCATTGGTTGCGCTCTCAACAAAAAGCCAGGAGGCAAGCATGAAGGAAGTTACTATTACGATGACGCTAAACCAATCCCGTTTGGAACCATACACATCGACCATTTGGGCCCGTTTCCAAAAAATTCGAAACAAAATGAGCATATTTTGGTGATCGTTGATGCGTTTACTAAATTCACCATCGTCAGAGCCGTTAAGAGCACAGCGACCAAACATGTCATTGCCTTATTGTTAGAAATGACGAGCTATTTGGGTATGCCCGGACGAATTGTAACCGATCGACGTACCGCATTTACTTCAAAGGACTTCAAGAAATTTTGCGACGACAATCGAATCAAGCATATTTTAAACGCTGTACGCACTCCGCGTGCCAATGGACACGTCGAACGAACCAATCGTATCATTTTGGGTATGTTGTTGCCTGTAACTGAACATGAACGCCGCTGGGACGAGAAAGTTCGACTAGTTCAATGGAGCATTAATACCATGGTCAACAAAACGACTGGCTGCACACCGTTCCAACTTCTTTATGGCTTCGAACCATAATTCAAATAGAATTAATTCAAGTACTCCAGGAAGATTGCATTCAGATTTTGACCGAGGCCGAACTACAAGATCTACGTAACACATCTGCCGGACAAATAAACGAGCTAAGGCCGAACTGCGTTTTGATGCAAAAAATGCGAGACCAAAAGTATACAACGAGGGTGATCTTGTTCTAGCCGAAAATGAGCCTTATAGCACCGGTACGTCTCGTAAATTGGAGCCTCGTTATAAGGGACCGTTTGTAGTAACGCAAGTGCTACCAAAGGATCGATATGTGATTGAGGACTTGCCACAATCCCAACGCAAGCAGCGCCATTATAAATCTGTATTCTCTTCCGACAAATACGATGAACCGGATGACGACGATGAGAATGAATTGAATTCTCCATCACAACTTTCGAGCGAGGACGCCTCGAGTAGTCAGGACAGCCGACTGTGAGCGTCTGGCAACTCTACAGACCAGAGCTTTTTCAGATGAATAAGATGAACGAAGCGAAACGAATAATGTTGAGCAACGGCATAATGTTATTAAACGCCTACATGCCTTCTAACTAGGGCATCTCTTACACAACTTACAAGAATTCACAGTGTATATCGAAGAAATTAAGTTAGGAATACAACTAACCAGGCTTGGTATATTCAACCATAAATTACTAAAATATGACTCAATAAAAAATTTAAGCGCTGAAAAAATAATAAATATTTGGACATTAGCTTGGCTAAATTCAACAACAAACGAACAACTTATTCCATATCTTGGGGAAAACAAAATATTGCATTCACAGCAAATAATAAGAATTTAGTTATGAACAAATTAACAAATGCATTACCTGAATACTGAATCAAGATAAAACAGAAAGTAGGTATTCACATAACATAAAGGTTATGAAATTAATTACGTAGAACCTCAGAAGGAGGCGTGGCAAACCCCATAAAGTATATATATTCTTGATCAGCATCAATAGCCGAGTCGATATAGCCATGTCCGTCTGTTCATCTGTCCGTCCGTCCGTCTGTATGAACAAAAGGATCTCAGAGACTATAAGAGCTAGAAAAATGATTGTGGTCGCAAATGAAAGGTACAATACCCAAGCAGTACAAGTTTATTTTTGTTTTTTGACACGCCCACTTTAGGGCGTTTTATTTGCATATAAAGGTAAATGTACATAGGAACGATCGGTCGAAAATATGCTCTTAACATGAATTTGTATGAAAATGTTCTGTGTTTGCCAAGCTATTATATCCATCACCATTGTTAATAACAAATTGAAACTGAGCAACGGGTATCCTAAAGTCGCGAGGCGACTATAGCATTCTTTCTTGTTTTAAATTCAAATTGTTGAATAGTTAGTTTGTGTATTAGTTGTAATAGTTGTATTTGGTGTGCATTGTAGTAAAATATAACATATTTTTATTAATACAGCTGTTTTTGGACCCCGTACTCTAAAAAAGAGTAGAGGGGTCTATTAGGCTTGTCAGAAGCGAAATGTGTGTAACAGGCAAAAGGAGGCGTGGCCGAACCCATAAAGTATATATATTCTTGATTAGCATCAACAACCGAGTCGATATAGCAATGTCCGTCTGTCTGTCCGTCCGTCCGTATAAACATCTGGATCTTTTAAACTACAAAAGCTAGAGCCACCAAATTTATAATGAAAGTCCTTTATTAACTCAGGCAGGTTAAGTTTATTTCAAATTTTTGCCACGCCTCTGCAATAAGCAAAAAAACAGACACACCTCGAAAAAAAAATGTAGTTTTAGGCCAATGACTCAGTAACTATGGCACTTAGGAAAACCATTTCTGGTAAGCAGGTTGCTAGAGACAGCCTTAATGCAATGCCATTAAAAATTCTGAGCTGCCACGCCCCCTTTTCTCATGAGAGCTAACCAAACTTTTAAACTTCAAAGCCGTTTTTAAGTGTTGTAATTCAACATTCGTATAGAGACATATCAAATCAAACTATTCTAAAACTGGCATCAAAATACTACCTTTAACAAAAGAGCCAGCACGTTCTAAATTTTGTTTTTTAACTGCAATATCACTTACGCGCGAGAGCGAGACAGAAACATACAAACACATGTTCGAACGTTCTCGATGCTTGTGTGGCGACAGCTCTGCCGGCAGATGCTCGCCGCGCCAAATACACACATACATACTTGCATACATATGTATATGCATACATATAATTTCAAACGAATGTGTGTTTGTATGAATAATATGTAAATGCTGATAATCGGAGAGTTCTTAAAAGTGGCGCGTGGTGCAACTGAAAGAGTTACGGAGTTACGGCTAAGGGTAAAAACTCTAAAAGTCCGTCTATTCGACGTAACAGTCGATCTTCTGTCACCCCCACGTCTCCCCTTCACCACCTAATATAAATGTGGTACCTGGCAATTCCCCTCATGTTGCTTATTCAAACATTAAAAGCCCTCCAATTCGACGAAACAGTCATCCTATTTATATTCCAATTACTGTTCAGCCTCCTATGCTTACCGTCGTGGCTCCACGCAAGCAGGCTAATCTTTCACCAGACACGACTATCGAGTCTGTTGCTGCATTTATCGCTACCAAAACTCCTGGCAGCGTTAATATTTCAAAATTCAATTTGGCTGAGCCTAGAGAGATCTCCTGATTTAAGATTAGTGTGTCCCCTGAATTGTTTCCTGTCATGGTTTTGGCCTCCTCATATGATTGTTCACTAGTTTGAACAGAAGATTAGAACTCGTGCAACTCCTATCTCCCTTCCGACTAGTAATCCGTCTCAATCGGCCCCAGCAATAGCCTCAAAAAACTAGACTAAGTTATAACAAGTTATACTTATACAAGTTATACTAAGTTATACCAGTTACATAAGAAAAGTTTTTCTTTTGATTCTGACATTGTTGCATTTTCAGAGACTTGGCTTAATTCTAGCATATCTGATAATGAAGTAATGTCATCAAATTATAATATATTTAGGCGCGATCGTCCTAATCGTCGTGGTGGTGGAGTCCTTATTTCAGTAAAATCCTGCCTTAATGAAATAATAAATGTTTCACCACTGTACGAAATTAAAATTGTTGCCGTTAGTGTTACTTTTTCGTCATTTGCGCTTTATATAACTTATACCTATGTTCCTCCATTGTCTGAAATGTCGATTTTTTTGCAACATTTCCATTTCATTAAAGAAATATTTCATCACATTCGTGATCGTGATATCTTTGTGACACTTGGTGATTTTAACTTACCAAACGTTGCCTGGACGTGTTTCGACAAGTTGAATTACATACCCACACCTAATAATGACTTTTTAGATAGTTTGATTAATCTTCCTTTTTTGAAGTCAATCATGTATCTAATCGTTTAAACAGAATGCTAGATGTCATCTTCGTAAATGATTCATCCAGTGCCATTGTCACTAGATCTTCTCCTGTAGTTGTACCTGAAGATTCTTTTCATCCCAATCTTGAAATGTTCTTGTCTATTCCTAACTTAACCCATTAACCTCCTTCTTTCTCTTCCAAGTCGCGCCGCTGCTTCCGCAAAAGAAACTATTCTTTGCTAAATCAACTGATTTTTGTTACCGAATGGTCTTTAATATACAGCATGAATGATGTTAACATAGCTGTCGAGTATTTTTTCAACATTTTAAACTCTATCTTTGATGTCTGCATTCCATTCTGTGTTGTAAAGTCCATTTCATGTAAATCAGCATGGTTTTCACCATGGCTAACCAATTAAAAAAATAATTAAATATTTTAAAAAGTTTAAGCAGACTAGTTCTAGGTTAAACTTTTTAAATTATTCTAAAGTAAAAGCAGCATTTACCCTTCTCAATTCTCAATTCTCAATGCTATGAAAATTATCTCGTTCGTTGCAAGAATCAATTTGCGCGTGATTCTAAACAATTCTATAACTTTGTTAATTCTAAACGTAAATACCTAATACCTCAACCTATTTTTTCGTTTGCAATTCCAGTGCAGCAATCTCATTACACCTCTACTTTGTCTACTTACTTCTCTTACCGTTATAAGCTCTCATCCTCCAATTATGTTTATCGTATAGCTCCCATAGGGCCGATCAGTGAAAAATACGCTCTAAATTTGAGTTAGTATGGAAAACTTTTGCGTTAACTAAGCTATATTAATCAAACTCACACAGTAATATATATATACTGACCAGGTTTGAAACAAATCGGACAACTATATCGTATAGCTTCCATAGGAACGATCGGTAGAAAATATGCTCTTAACATGAATTTGTATGAAAATGTTCTGTGTTTGCCAAGCTATTATATCCATCACCATAGTTAATAACAAATTGAAACTGAGCATCGGGTATCCTAAAGTCGCGAGGCGACTACAGCATTCTTTCTTGTTTTAAATTCAAATTGTTGAATAGTTAATTTGTGTATTAGTTGTATTAGTTGTATTTGGTGTGCATTGTAGTAAAATATAACATATTTTTATTAATACAGCATATCAGCTGTTTTTGGACCCCGTACTCTAAAAAAGAGTAGAGGGGTCAATTAGGTTTGTCAGAAGCGAAATGTGTGTAACAGGCAGAAGGAGGCGTGGGCGACCCCATAAAGTATATAGTATATATCAGCATCAACAGCCGAGTCGATATAGCAATGTCCGTCTGTCTGTCCGTCCGTCCGTATGAACACCTGGATCTTTTAAACTACAAAAGCTAGAGCCACCAAATTTATAATGAAAGTCCTTTATAAAGTCAGGCAGGTTAAGTTTATTTCAAATTTTTGCCACGCCCCTGCAATAAGCAAAAAAACAGACACACCTCGAAAAAAAAATGTAGTTTTAGGCCAATGACTCAGTAACTATGGCACTTAGGAAAACCATTTCTGGTAAGCAGGTTGCTAGAGACAGCCTTAATGCAATGCCATTAAAAATTCTGAGCTGCCACGCCCCCTTTTCTCATGAGAGCTATCCAAACTTTTAAACTTCAAAGCCGTTTTTAAGTGTTGTAATTCAACATTCGTATAGAGACATAGCAAATCAAACTATTCTAAAACTGGCATCAAAATACTACCTTTAACAAAAGAGCCAGCACGTTCTAAATTTTGTTTTTTAACTGCAATATCACTTACGCGCGAGAGCGAGACAGAAACATACAAACACATGTTCGAACATTCTCGATGCTTGTGTGGCGACAGCTCTGCCGGCAGATGCTGGCCGCGTCGAATACACACATACATACGTACATAAACCCATACACCACATACACCATACACCATACACCACACTTATTATTTATGTTAAAGATTTCTTTCCCACAAAAAAGTAATGTAAACACTATCGAAAAATCAAATGGTGACAATAACAATTCTGGCTTCCCACGAATGTATTAAATATCATAAACAATTCGCCAGAATCGTTATTCCCATCATTGGGGTTAAAACTGCTGACGTTACACAAATCCTGGCCGAACTCTCTCAATCTCTTCAAGATCGAGATTTCTCTCTATTTACATAAGAGCCAAAAGCTCAATGAGTCCAAAGTCCAATTAATGAAAGCTCACAACCGAAGTTTGCTTAACGTCATCAGAACATAGGATAAGTAGTCTAGATTTGTACTCCATAGCTTCGTGTTTATTGAATAAAGTATTATATTTTTTTGATAAACCAACTGTCGAAACATCTTATTGGCGCAGCCGGTAGGATATCGTTAATAAATATCCTCGTAATAAGTAATCGTCCTTTTTTCAATCCATTGAAAAGAAATCCTTGTACGACCAAGGAATTTCTAGGATTCGAGCACGCGAATTCGCCGCGGCAAGGAAACGGTTAAAACATTACAATTTTGGAAAAAATATTATCTTGATATCCGTCAAAGAACCTAAGCGTGTGTGACTCAAAACCCAATTATCAGTCGTGGCCCATATTTAAATGTGCGACCGCCACCAAAGATAATTGCTATTACAAAGAAAAACCCGCGCAAAACACCAAACAGTGTTCAACCAAAAAATAGATCCTATGGACTATTTGAACACCTGTAAATAAAGAGCTTATTTCTGCGCTTTTCATATCAATTAATTGATCCCTGTAAACGTAAGTCTCTTATAATTCAACAAAAGTGACAATTAAAACAAAAAGTGACAATTAAAACAAAAACCTGAAGTGACAACTGCCAACAAAATAAAAATAAAATCTACAACAACACCATGGCAACCAACCCACCAATGGAACTATCGGAAATACATCTGAAACAAGCGCTTGGACAAATTCGACAAGTGCCAGTATTCGACGGAAAAACCGTGGAACTAACTGCATTCATAAGGAGGATCGATTTTATTATGCAGCTATATCCAACACAGGATGTGAGACAACATAGTGTCCTATTTGGAGCAATCGAGATGCAGACCACCGGATCCGCACAACGAGTGTCGCAGCTGACAGCAGCCACAACCTGGGGAGAGTTAAGGAGCGCCCTCATCGACGAATTTAAAACACAAACTCCGTATGAAGAACTTCTACGACGTCTCTATAATACCAACTTTAATAATAGTATCCGTAAGTTTGTTGAAGATCTAGAGTATAAATCTTTTGTAATATCCAATAAGTTAATGTTAGAAAATCAGGTCCAGAACACTATATTGTATACTAATGCAATGAATAATACTATTAAAGACGTTATTACAAAAAAATTACCGGACAGAATTTTTATGACATTAGCACGATATGACATTACAACAGTTTCAAAATTAAAACAAGTAGCTCAACGCGAAGGATTGTACGAAAATGCTTATAACAGACGTAATAACCAAAACAATGACAATTCCAAAACACACAAAACACAAAGCAATTCAGCAAGTGAAATAACCAGAATTATTACCCTACTCCAAATTACTCAAATAACGCTAACCCAAATCATAAACCAAAAGAAAATGCTGAAGCATTACAAAAGGAATTCAAACAAAATCTTGATCAAGCTAGATCACAAAACCCAATGAATTACCAAACTCAGAGTCAAAGACCTCCCAATCCCTCTCATAAAAGACAGAGAGAAACTAGTGGCCACTCTAAGATGGAAACATCAGTAAATTTTCATCAAGGAGCCTCGGACAACGAAGAACCAATCCCTTCATCAGATTAGTTATGAATGAACAAAATTTTAACTGTGTAATTGACACAGGTTCATCCATAAATCTAATGAAAGAAAACTTTTTAAAATTTCCTATAAAACCTTGCCAATTGAACGTACAAACAATAAATGGTATTGTTCAATTAAAGAATTGTGTATCTTTTGCCCCTAGTAAACTATGCCCTACCCATCAAATATTTTACTTACACAACTTTTCTGACAAATACGATATCTTACTTGGTAGAGAATATCTAGAATCCTGTGAAGCAAAAATTGACTACAAGCAAAAAACAGTTATTCTAAACGATCATCTATTTTCAATGAGATATGACCGTGAGAATTCTGTCAAGGACAAGACCGCATTTCAATGCCTTGATCCGCCCCAAACAAACGACATAGCAGTAAATTACGCTATCAATAATGAATTAAATGAAACAAATCAATTCCGATTAGAACATCTAAACGATGAAGAAAAATGCAAACTGACCAAAATTCTTTTCGAGTTTAATGACATTCAGTACAAAGAAAGAGAAAATTTGACTTTTACCAGTACAATTAAGCATGTCATCCAACCTAAACACGAAGACCCAATCCAAAAGCGTCCATACAAGTATGCGCAAACATTCGACGAAGAAGTCAAAAACAAATCAAAGAAATGATTGAACAAGGTATAATACGTAAATCAAAATCACCTTATTGCTCACCAATTTGGATTGTGCCAAAGAAACGTGACGCATCAGGTAAAGAAAAATTCCATATAGTTATTGACTATCGAAACTTAAATGAAATAACAATCGTTGATAAATATCCTATCCCAGTCATGGATGATATACTAGACAAACTTGGAAAATGTCAGTATTTTACCACAATTGACTTAGCGAAATGATTTCATCAGATACAAATGGACACACATTACGAATATACTCGAATGCCGTTTGGATTGAAAAACGCCCCAGCAACATTTCAACGTTGTATGAACAATCTATTAGAAGATCTAATTTACAAAGATTGTTTAGTATACATGGATGATATAATAGTGTATTCCACTTCATTGGAAGAACATTTATTATCATTAAAAAGGGTATTTACAAAACTGCGCGAAGCCAATCTAAAATTGCAATTAGATAAATGCGAATTCATGAAAAAGGAAACTGAATTCCTAGGACACATAATAACAACAGAAGGAATAAAACCAAACCCAACTAAAATCTCTGCCATACAACATTTACCAATACCAAAAACACAAAAAGAAATAAAATCGTTTTTAGGTCTTTGTGGTTATTACAGAAAATTCATTCCTAATTTTGCACAAAGCCAATGACTTTAAAATTAAAGAAATGTGCAACTATAAATATAAAAGAACCAAATTACATTTCTGCTTTTGAAAAATTTTTTAACATCCGATCCAATATTAGTTTATCCGAATTTCGAAAAACCATTTTGTCTTACAACTGATGCCAGTAACATAGCTATTGGAGCTGTTTTGTCTCAAAATCAAAAACCAATTTGTTTCGCAAGTAGAACCCTAAACGAACATGAAGTTAACTATGCAGCAATTGAAAAGGAACTTTTAGCCATCGTTTGGGCAACCAAATATTTCCGATCTTATCTCTACGGTAGAAAATTCGAGATTCTCAGTGACCACAAACCACTTGTTTGGCTTAATAATATTAAAGAACCAAATATGAAATTACAACGCTGGAAAATAAAATTAAATGAATTTGATTATCACATTAAATATGTACCAGGTAAAGAAAACTATGTTGCAGATGCTTTGTCTAGAATTAAAATTGAAAAAAACTTGTTAGGAGAAACTTCCGATTTAACAGTAGCAACAATCCACAGCGCTCAAGAAGATAACCAATATTACATTTCACTCACAGAAAGACCAATCAATTATTTTAAAAGACAAATAGAATTTGTAAAAAGTTACTCAAATAACGCAAAACGTGATTTATTATTTTCATAAAACAAAAATCATAATAAATTATGTCGAAATGACACACAACCATGCAAAACAATTAATTAAAGAATACTTATGTTCAAAGAAAAGTGTTATATACTTCAGCAACGAAGCCGATTTTCTTACATTTCAGAATGCTTTCGTTGAAATAATTAGTTCCAATAACATTACAAAAGTAATGAGATCAACTAAAAAACTAATAGACCTCCAGACATATGCTGAATTCAAAGAATTTATTATTAACACACACGAAAAGTTATTACAACCAGGAATAAAGAAAATTACACTATTATTTAAAGAAAAATATTATTACCCAGATTATCAAAACTTAATACAAAACACAATTAACGAATGCAAAGTTTGTAATATAGCAAAAAAAGAACACAGAAACATTAAGTTAGCTTTCGAACTCCAGAAATCCATAATCCAAGAGAAAATTATGTCATTGATTTTTATATGCTAGACAATAAACAATTTCTATCTTTTTTTTTTTTTTTTTTTTTTTTATCTATATATGGACGTTGATGTACTAACGGGACAGTACATTCAAGTGGCCCAGCAACACCAAGCAACGTGCTTGTTAGCGCGCGGAACCCTGCAAATAATGCAGCCACCTCCCGCCCAACCGACCGAGGGGCACACCGCATAACGTACGGCTAGCGATAAACGCGAATCGAATTTAAAGTTAGAACATAAAATAACTAAAAATACAATACATTTTAAATTATTAAGCTAAGATAATTAAGATCTAGACAGGTGACAGAGAAGAGAAGTTCTAATTAAGGGGGTCGAAGTAGAACTACCTACAACTCGAGAAAGTTTGTTGTAGTTACTACATAGGACTTGGAAAGGATTATGGATAGCAAAGTTGGTAGAACAAGGTTGAAGAGAGAGAGAGGAAGAAAGTTTCTAGTTGGTCTAATCGGAACAGCAAAACTAATCTGGCTGAGTAATTCTGAAGAATCAATTTCACCATTGATTAGTTTGTGTAGAAAAATTACACCGAGCACTGTTCTACGATCAGACAAAGAAGGAAGATTAATTAGTAAAAGTCTACTACGATAGGAAGGTAAGCGTATGTTAGTATTCCAGTTGAGAGACCTTAGTGCAAAAAGAAGAAATCGTTTTTGTACAGATTCTATTCTATCCTGATGAATCCTGTATTGGGGTGACCAAATACATGATCCATATTCAAGAATAGGCCGTACCAAGGCAGTAAAAAGTGTTTTCGTTAAATAGGGATCGTTAAATTCTTTCGACCAGCGCTTTATGAAGCCCAGGACACTAAAAGCACGATTAGTAATTGACAATACATGCCTATCGAACTTGAGCTTAGGATCCATAAGGATACCCAAATCAGTGACCGACTCAATTCTTTTAAGAGAGTAGCCATTCAGAATGTAAACGTTTTGGAAAGGGAGGCGCCTACTGAAGGACATTACGTTACACTTACTAAAGTTAAGGTTTAATAAATTAGCTTGACACCAGATTTGAAAACTACATAGATCAGATTGTAACCTGGTCCCAAGAACAGACTCAGCAGCCGAAACACAGAGTTTAACGTCGTTGGCATACATAAGCACACGAGAGTAACTGATCGCTGATGGAAGATCATTTATGAACAATATAAATAACAAGGGACCGAGATGGCTTCCTTGTGGAACACCCGAAGTTACTTGAACAGATTTGGACAAAGTGTCTTTAAAATAAACATGTTGTGTTCTAGAACTCAAGTAATTAAAAATCCAAATAGTAAAGTTATACGAAAGACCCAAAAGATTGAGCGTATGTATTAATAGGCTGTGATTAACGGAGTCGAAAGCCTTACTGAAATCTGTGTAAATGACGTCAGTTTGCAATTTTCTCTCAAAGCCCTTCAATGCAAATGATGTAAATTCTAACAGGTTAGTGGTAGTGGATCTATATTTCACAAACCCATGCTGGCTGGGTGAAATCATGGATCTACAGAAATGTTGCAGTTGAGAAGTTATTAATTTCTCAAAAGCCTTGGGAATAGCAGACAACTTGGAAATACCCCTATAGTTGCAAACATCGGATTTATTTCCTTTTTTGTGAAGAGGAATAATGTAAGATGATTTCCAAACATCAGGGAAACAGCATGTTTCAACAGACAATGTAAATAGTTTATACAAGGGCTTTAAAAGGCCGTCTGTACAGTTTTTAAGCACACAGCCAGGGACTCCGTCTGGACCAGGCGAAAAAACAGATAGATGTATAGACTTATATTCCAAATACGCCACTTTAATAGAAGTAAATGGTCGAGATTAGTTAGAAGCCAAAAGAGCTCTTTTAAAAGTATTTAATAACATGGGTAAACCAATAGAAATAAAAGCAGACAAAGACTCAGCTTTCTTGTGCTCCGCACTACAAATGTGGTTAAAGTCAGAAGACGTAAATATATCCATCACAACTAGCAAAAACGGTATTTCCGACATAGAAAGATTCCATAAAACAGTAAATGAAAAATTAAGAATTGTTAAGTCTGACACTAATCATGAAAACAAATTAACCAGATTTGAAGTAATACTTTACACTTATAACCATAAAACCAAACATAATTCGACTGGTAGAACACCAGCAGATATTTTCATTCATGCAGGAACCCCTGAGTCTTGAGAAAGTCTGCGAAAGTCTTGAAAAAAGAACCGAATTTGAAATAGATACTAGATATAGGGAATCACCTTTAGTAAGATCTATATCCACAAACCCATTTAAACAAACAGGAAATATATCACAAATAGATGAAAAGCATTATGAAGAAGTAAACAGAGGTAGAACAAGTAAGAAAGGCTACAGTCGATCGAGTCGACTATAAAAGACCCCGTACTCTCATAGTATTGCACATTTGTATTCAATTTGAATTCAAATTTTCAAATGAAATTAAAAAATTTTAATTTTATATGTACATTTTGAATTGAAATTAAAAAAAAATTAAATTAACAATTCGCATTGCCGCAACTCTGTCAGTTGCACAACGCTCCATTTTCAAGAATTCTCCGATAATTAGCATTTACATACATATTATTCATACAAACACACATTCGTTTGAAATTATATGTATGCATGTATGTATGTATGTGTGTATTCGGCACGGCCAGCGTCTGCCGGCAGCGCTGTCGCCACACAAGCATCGAGAACGTTCGAACATGTGTTTGTATGTTTCTGTCTCGCTCTCGCGCGTAAGTGATATTGCAGTTAAATAACAAACTTTCTAACGCAGTAGCTCTTTTGTTAAAGGTAGTATGTTGATGCTACTTTCAGAATAGTTTGATTTTATATGTCTCTATACGAATGTTGAATTACAAAACTCTACTATATGAATAAATGCCTTAAAAACGGCTTTAAAGCGTAGTTTTTTTTAGCTGATGTGGGGAAAAGGGGCGTGGCAGCTCAAAATTTTTAATGGCATTGCATTAAGGCTGTCTCTAGCAACCTGCTTACCAGAAATGGTGTTCCTAAGTGCCATAGTTACTGAGTTCTTGGCTTAAAACTACATTTTTTTCGAGGTGTGTCTGGTTTTTTGCTCATTGCGGGGGCGGTAAGAGGCGTGGCAAAAATTTGAAATAAACTTAACCTGCCTGACTTAATAACGAACTTTCATTATAAATTTGGTGGCTCTAGCTTTTGTAGTTTAAAAGATCCAGCTGTTCATACGGACGGACAGACAGACGGACAAACAGACGGACAGACGGACAGATGGACATACGGACATTGCTATATCGACTCGGCTGTTGATGCTGATCTAGAATATATGTACTTTATGGGGTCGGCCATGCCCCCTTCTGCCTGTTACGCACATTTCGCTTCTGACAAATCTAATAGACCCCTCTACTCTTTTTTAGTACGGGGTCTAAAAATCAAATGGTGACAGTAATAATTCTGATAATAATAATTCCACGAACGTATCAAATATCATAAACAATCCCTTCAAGATCGAGATCTCTCTCTATTTACATAAGAGCCAAAAGCTCAATGAGTAAAAAGTCGAATTAATAAAAGCTCAAGACCGAGGTTTGCTTAACGTCTCCAGAACATAAGTAATTCTAGATTTGTATTTTTGAATAAAGTTTTATATTTTTTTGATAAACCAAGTTCTGAACTACGTTAATATATTTATTTCATTCGATTTATGTTCTGATTCAAATTTCTTTTAAAAAATCAAGAATTAACAGCAATTCACTGGGCAATAGTATATATTCGGCGATATATCTATGTAAAACACTTTAAATTGAAAACGGATAAAAGATCACTTATGTACCTATTTTCAATGCTTAGCCCAATGCTTTATTAATACAGCATCTCAGCTGTGTTTATACCCGTTACTCGTAGAGTAAAAGGGTATATTGTAATCGTTGGAATGTATGTAACAGGCAAAAGGAGGCGTGGCAGACCCCATAAAGTATATATATTCTTGACCAGCATCTCAGCTGTGTTTATACCCGTTACTCGTAGAGGTCTATTAGGTTTGTCAGAAGCGAAATGTGTGTAACAGGCAGAAGGAGGCATGGCCGACCCCATAAAGTACATATATTCTAGATCAGCATCAACAGCCGAGTCGATATAGCAATGCCCGTCTGTCCATCTGTCCGTCTGTTTGTCCGTCTGTCTGTCCGTCCGTATGAACACCTGGATCTTTTAAACTACAAGAGCTAGAGCCACCAGATTTGGAATGAAAGTCCGTCTATATTGCAGGCAGGTTAAGTTTATTGCAAAAACAGTTTTCATTGCACTACAACTTTGAAACTATGAAAGCTATCGTATTTACACAGTACGTGTATGGTACAACTATAACTATCCTCACCAAGATTTCATCAAGATCGGACAACTATAGCTTATAGCTCCCATAGGACAAATCGGTCACAAACAAAAAATTTGTATGAAGACATGTAGTATTTGCTAAGTGATCGCAACCAAACTCACACAGAATGTGTACATAATTATTAAAAGTACCTTCACCAAATTTGGTCCAAATCAGACAACTACAACATGTGAAACAAATTGGTCAAAAATGTTAAAAATTGTAATTTATGTACGTGTTTGAAGAAAAGTAGAAAATCAATGTTTATCTATCTACTTTAGCTGTCCTGATTGTCAACAGTGCTGTGGTCCAAGTGATGTGACATGCATTAGAGAAACATGAGGTCTGCGGTTCGAACCCCAGCGCGGACAGGCATTTGTTGTCTTTTTCTTTTTCTTTAACAAAACATTATTATATGTAAATGCAGATAATCAGCAGTACATGCAAAATGAGGTGTGGTGCATATGGTAGAGTGGCGCCATGTGAGAATCATGTGTCTGATACCGCGGGTTCGATTGCAGCTACCGCGTAACTTTTTTTTACTTTTTTAAATTTTAATTTAAACTATTATCTTTTTTTAAATTTGTATTTTAAAATATTTATCAGTCTACTGCTTCTTCTTTTAAGTTTGTAAGTATTTTTGTATGCGCACTACAAGGAGTACGGTGTCTTATACAGTCGGCACTTCGACTGTGGCCTTTCTTACTTGTTTTAATTATACATATAAACTTATTAAATAAATAATATACGTCGTTCTTCCTCAGATTGTTATTTTCCACTCTCGATCTCGTCGTAATCGTCATGTGTCTCCTCCTTGCTCCCGTCGTTCCTCTTGATACGCGTCGTGTATCTCTTTTCATCGTAATCGTCGTTTTTCTGTTGTTCGTCGTTATCGTCATCGTCGTTTATATCGATACTTTTCTTATATCGATCTACAAAAGCTGAGATCTATCTGGAGTGGCCAGATCCGACAACTCGGCCATCCTTCCCATCGTTAGTCTTCGAATGCGTCAGCGTCGTCATCTCCAATTGGGCTCCAGCGCTTCATATACTCTGCGCAAGTGGTTGTGTGTATAGTGCCATCCATGAAATGTGCGTCTTTGGTGACATCGTAGGTATCCTTTGGCTTAACTTTGGTCACTCGATATGGACCCAAATACTTCGTCTTCAGCTTAAGTCCACCTCCAAATTGAGTGCGTTTAACTGCTACCAGATCGCCTTCCTTGTAGTGTGCAGCGTGTTTTCGTCGTAAGTTGTACGTCTTTCTGTTTTCATCTTGCAAGTTCAATATTTGTCGTTTGGCCTGCTTCCGTAAGTCGTCTCGCTTCTCGTTGAATATCTGTACCATTTCGTAATTGATCATCTCGTGTAATTTAACATCAGATTTTGTCCGCATCTTGGTTCCAATCATCAGCTCGGAATTTGTGCAACGCCTCAATAACAGCTAAAATTTCCAAATCGTAGCTCGTAAATTTCCTTTGGGCATCAGTCGTCTTTCGGCTCACATAATACACTGGAACTTCCGTCATCGGGTGATATCTGTAGAAGCACGGCTCCAAATCCGTCAATTGACGCATCCGTATGTAGCTCTGTACGATGTTGAAAGTTGAACATTTTCAGTACTGGCTTCTTCGTTATTAGTGCCTTCAGCTTTTTAAACGCATCGATCTCATTTTCATTAAGCAGAACTTGGCGTCTTGTTTGAGTAGATACAGCTTTCGTCTTCTCGTTTGATATGGATATTTTCTCGTTTTCGATGTTATGGCCCAGGAACTCCACTTTCTTCACCAGGAAACTGCATTTCCATAGTCCTCGCATTGCGTCAGCACTTCCTTCAGATTACGTAACGCCTCATCTTCGTCTTTTCCAGGAAAAATGATATCATCAACGTACGGTATAGCAATGTTTCTCCGTGTCATCTCTCTGAATATGGCATTGACGTGTCGTTGGAATACGCTTGGGGAGTTTGCCAGTCCAAAAGGTACCTGGCGAAATTGATATTGGCCGTTGTGTATCACAAACGACGTATATTTTCTGCTTTGCTCCTCGACATCCACATGGAAGAATCCATTCTTTAAATCAATCGTTCTATAGACTCTTGCATTGACCAGTTTGTCAAGCTGCTCCTCGATTAACGGTAATGGAAAATGATCTCGCATAATTATCTTGTTAATCCGTCTGTAGTCGATACAAAGTCTTGGCGCGCCAACTCGTTTCTTCACCAGGACCACTGGGCTGCTGTACTCCAACTCTGACTGCTCTACTATGCCATCTGTTAGCCTCTGCTCCACTTGATCGTCGACAATGCAGCGTTCGTTGTATGCAATGCGTCGTGGATGTGAAAAGATCGGTGTGTCGTCTTTTACGCAAGTTCGCATTTTCACGTTCGTCGTCTTCGTATTTGTTGGATTGTAGTTTGCAATAAGTTCACGTACCTCTCTTTTAGAGTCATCACTGGCTGTGTCATCAATGTTTGGGTCGATTTCTGCCTCCATCAATAGCAATAGCGTCGTGTTTCCTGATGGTGATACCCTCTAGATTTATGTTTATTTCAGCTTGCTTACAGAACTCTTCTCCCAGAATCATTTCAACATCCAAGAACGTCGGTGATACAACCAAGAAGTTGGTAACAAATATAAGGTCATCTACGAGTATAGTTTCTTCGATCGATCCCAATGACTTAACTCTGTTTTGGTTTCCAAATCCGACGAGATACACGTTTACTGGACTAATCTGCTTCTTTTTAGACCCCGTACTCTAAAAAAGAGTAGAGGGGTCTATTAGGTTTGTCAGAAGCGAAATGTGCGTAACAGGCCGAAGGAGGCGTGGCCGACCCCATGAAGTGTATATATTCTTGATCAGCATCAACAGGCGAGTCAATATAGCAATGTCCGTCTGTCCGCAATAAGCAAAAAACCAGACACCTCGAAAAAAATATACTTTTAGACCAATAACTCAGTAAATATGGCACTTAGGAACACCATTTCTGGTAAGCAGGTTGCTAGAGATAGCCTTAATGCAATGTCATTAAAAATTTTGAGCTGCCACGCCCCCTTTTCTCATGAGAGTTAACCAACCGTTTTCACCTTAATGCCATTTGTTCATATAGTAGAGTGTTGTAATTCAACATTCGTATAGAGACATAAAATCAAACTATTCTGAAACTGGCATCAAGTTTGTTATTTAACTGCAATATCACTTACGCGCGAGAGCGAGACAGAAACATACAAACACATGTTCGAACGTTCTCGATGCTTGTGTGGCGACAGCGCTGCCGTCAGACGCTGGCCGCGCCGAATACACACATACATACATACAAGCATACATACGTATATGCATACAAATAATTTCAAACGAATGGGTGTGTTGTGTGAATAATATGTAAATGCTGTAAATGCTAATCGGAGAATTCTTTAAAGTGCCGCGTGTTGCAACTGATAGAATTGCGGCAATGCGAATTGTTAATTTAATTTTTTTTAAATTTCAATTCTAAATGTACATATTTAATTAAAATTTTTAAATTTCATTCGAAAATTTGAATTCAAATTGAATACAATTGCGCACTACCATGGGAGTACGGGGTCTTTTACAGTCGGCTCGATCGACTGTAGCCTTTCTTACTTGTTCAGCTTTGAATACGCCGACTCGTTGATAATGTTGTACTTGCTTCCAGTGTCAATCAGAGAAATGAATTCTTCGTCGTCAATGCGTACCTCTTTGCTCATGGACATCTTATTGGTGATTTGGCGAATGGGTGCCACTTTTTCAGCATCTGTAGATTTGTTCTTATTACACTCCTTCGAGATATGTCGAAACTCATTACATTTGAAGCATTTCCTTCCTTTGGCCTTGTCGGTGCAGTAACTTGACGTGTGACCTTTCGCCCCGCAATTGAAACATTTGACATCATTGTTCTTCGGCGTTTCTCGTGTGTTCTGTGTGCGTTTAAATTTTTCTCCAGTGTACATCTCTTTTTCGATCCTGACATTCATCTTTTCATATCTGTTTAGTTTCTCTTTAAACTCTTTCATGTCTTTGGCATTGTACAACATAGCTTTGTTCACACTTAGATCGTTAATGCCATCAATTACGTACTGAATCAAAGCGTTGCTCTCCACATTGCCTCGCCAAGCTATCTCTTTCATTTTCAGAAGGTATTCTAGAACATTCTCGTCTTTCGTTTTCTTCGATTCTGCCAGAAGTTTGTGTACTTGAGCACTGTTCACTTTTGTCTCAAACTCTTCTAGTAGCGCCTTTTTGAGCATACTCCAGTTTCTGATTTCGCGTTCGCTCATAATGAACATTTTAGCTAAGCCCTTCAGCGATCTTTTGGCAAATATAAACTTCTGCAGCTCATCCCATGACATTATCGTTGCCATTTCTTCAAAATCGTCTATCTATACTTCAACTGTTGCGGTGTCATTTCCGCAAAATGGTCGTATTGTATCTTCCACATCTCTAAATTTCAGTGCGAATTTTGCTGTCGGCGTGTTTGTGTTTTTCACCGTACCATCATTTATTTCATCATTGTTGCGTCTATTTGCCTCTCTGTCTTCGTTGATTTCATGTACGCTTTGTTCGTCTTCAGCGTTTTCTTCTTCGCTTTCGTCTTCTTCTTCTTCCCGTTCGTCTTGGGTGTCTACAAGCAAATTGGATTTCATCAGATTGCGAAATATATGCGTCGTCAAATTCGCCTTATTATGTTGTAGCCCCAGTATGTTGCAAATTACAGCAAGATCATTGTCGGACAAATTTTCAGCCACATACGAAACTTTGTCACGCCATTCCTCATCTCTTTCGGTGAAATTGAAGCCTTCAAACTCGCGATTGTTCTGGTCACCTGCTGACTCGAAAACAAATTTGTGCAGCAACTCAATGTTCGCTCGTTTTCCTCTTTTTATGGCGTCTAGAATGTTCTCGAAGTTTTGCAAGCTTGTCATTGTGTCGTCGTTGCAGCTTTTTACCGTTTTAAAACCTTTTAATCGTCGTTTTTGTTGTTTCAACTGCACCGTTTGTTCACTTCTTTATCTTATTTTGGTTGAGCCTTCGCGGTTGTATGTTATTTGTTAGGTTGAGCCCCCATGTTTGTAGGGTTTTTTATATTAAACACTACTTTTATTATTATGATTATATATAGTTTGTATTATAATATTTTGGTGAATTGAAATTAAGTCAAATCGGTACATTAATTATTAGCGTCGTCGTCCTTCCACGTTGCTCGTCATATACGTCGTTCTTCCTCAGATTCTTATTTTCCACTCTCGATCTCGTCGTAATCGTCGCGTGGCTCCTCCTTGTTCCCGTCGTTCCTCTTGATACGCGTCGTGTATCTCTTTTCATCGTAATCGTCGTTTTTCTGTTTTTCGTCGTTATCGTCATCGTCGTTTACATCGATACTTTTCTTATATCGATATACAAAAGGTGAGATATATGTGGAGTTGCCAGATCCGACCCCAAATACACATACGTTTGAAATTATATGTATGCATATCTGTATGTATGTGTGTATTCGTCCCGGCTAGCGTCCGCGGCCAGGGCTGCCGACACACTTGCAGAGAAAATATTCATAAAAACAATAACATAAACTTTGTTACGTGATAGCTCTCTTGTTTATAGTAGGATTTTTATACAGCTTTCAGGACATTTTTATTTTGTAACGAACACATGAAGTGTGCCACATACGAAATGCGTACTCTTTAATTAATTTTCTTTTAAATTGTTGTTTAGTAATTTATCATATTAACTCACTCATTTGTGGTGTGGCTTAGCCATTTTTTTACATAAATGAATACAGCAGCTTTTACTCCATTGTAGTCGACAGGCTTGACGACGAACGGTGTGCTATTTAAACTTCACATGGTTTAGAGTATATATACATTCTGCCAAATAAGTTCCCAGAAATTCTTATTTTAAGTTTTCCCTCTAAGAATATTTCTAAGAACTTTATAACTTTAGGTTGGCACAACTGTCAGCCACTATTCTGTGAATTTTTATTGCTCTATATAACAACTAATATTCACATTATTATACATACCATACCAAAATTTTATATTTTTACTTAACAATAAAATTAAATTTAGTTATTTAAATCGATAGGAATTTATTACTATGATTTGCGTCAGAAGATTATTTTTAAAATACTTTCAAATCTTTAGATATGCGATGGGAGTCGGCTTAACTCACAAAATAAAAGTGAAGAAAATATAAAAAAAAAACTTTAAGCGATTTTTCCTTTTTTTCGCTCCGAGCAACTATGGTTGCGCTGGCAACATGCTTCTTTCATCGCCCACATCCACGCCGTCAGCATCGACTGCAACGTGGTTGCTCCAGCGATCAAGCACAACTAGGGTGCAAAACAGGTTTTTATGAGCGGTCTATGTGCGCGTCGTTGGCAGCGTGCACGATGCCTGCAAACAATGTTCGCACACAATGCGTAATCAAAACAATGGTAATTCAGATTCGCGCCTTGGTGGGCATCAAACATGTGCCCTTAGCACCTTTTCCTTGTCTTCCAGGGAAATACATTCCAAAACTAAAGAAAAGACACAAATAAGACACAAGCCTATCAGTGTAAAAACAAATACCTTATTTTTGCGTTTGGCCTTAAGAAATTCACTAAATAAGTGCACTTAGGCACGGCGCAAAATTATTTTGCACAAATAGTGCAGCAAAACAAAACAAATTGATGAATATATGTTGGATGGCACAAAATTAATTTTCCACTTAATAATCACTTGATGCGACTGATTTGATTGATTGTCCAACAGGAAATAGAACGATCTCTAGCATCCCTGTATCCAGATTGATCGCTTGCACACATGCATGTTTGTGAAGGTATCGATATATCGTATATCGATACCTTCACCAACACTATCGACACACACATACATATATATATGCATACATATAATGTCAAACGTATGTATATTTGCATACAAACAGATGTATGTCTGATTATATTAGGAGTACACATAAACTTGTGCGATTTTTTTTTTTTTTTAAGATAGAAGCCCTAAATTACCCTAGCAAAAATTATCCGAGGTATATTCTTCCATAACTTTAGAAAGTGGGCTTAGAGGGTTAATTCAGTTTAATTTCTCAACATGATAATTATTGGTGGTTTTTCACTTTAAATTCAGGATTACAACAGTTTGTGCACGTCTTCTTCACTTGAGTTTTCGACACTCTCTTATCTTATCGATTAAAAATATTTTACGATCTTAAATATATCGAGCAGAGTTGCCTATCTAACATATTCCCACATTCGGCCATCCTGATTTCACATTCGTCCCGAATGATATTGCCATTTCTTGATATATTTAACAATAGTTGTTACATTTGGTCCATCATGTTCATCAACTTTCTATACCTTATATTGTGTTCTTTTAATTGCTTTTAGATCTCCAACTCCATACGATAAACCTTCTTTGCGATACTTATTACTATTAATACGATTTTCTTCTTGGATTATTTCAGTATTTTTTTTGCGCATCACTTCTTATTTTATTTCTTTCTTCTGTAATTTAGCTTATAATAAATTGATCTAAGCACTCTTTATTTTCAAGATTTTCTTTTACTCGTATATTTAGTTCAGTCAAGATCTTAAATGGTGATAGCTTGGTGCTTCTTGGTGGAGTATAATTCAAATTTTTCTGCACAGAACCCACATGTATATACCACTTTGAAAGATAGGCTTGACTCAGCTTAAATATCATTGGCACAACAATTTTATGAATTTTTTCAATAACTGGATGTTTTCTTCCTCACTGTATTTTTTAAACGAGTTACTGGTAAATGCTGATCGCTTATCCGATATTGTCCTTTTTGAACTTCCAAATTCTATTGCTTGTTTAGTTAACTTATCAATCACTTCATCACAACCTGTACATTTTGTGGGATACAGCCGTACAAATTTTAAAAATCCATCTACAACTATTAAAATATGGTTATATAGTGACATATGCATTCTGAATACGTCTACATTATACATAACAATTGTACATAGCAGCGAATTCCACATCAATAGCTATTCCCCAACTATAAACATTTACAAGCTGCACTTGTAAACAATTTCGGCAATCGTAAAGAAAGAGCAGACTAGCCAGAGCATCTCCCCCAATCGATCAGCAACGATCGAAAACCGCTCGATCAGCATATTTTGGCTCCCAGGCACAAGCTGTGAAATCGCACAATTCTTGGTTCCCAGTTTTTAGCGGTCACCCCCAAATTGTAAACATTTGAATCCCTGTAAACAGAAATTGCATTATTATTATTTCGCGTCAAGTTTTATAAGAAAAACCTCGACAGTGACATGTAAACCAACAATTCGCATTTTTGCCAAAAGCCACGGATGTTCAAAACTTGAAAATAATTCAAGAAGACGCTATAGAATTCGGAGAGAACATAATTCCAGACATACCTGGTTATCTCAATAAAATTCGAAATAGCTATTTGTGCAAACGAACAAAAAACAAACTCTATCGTAACAACCGTAACAGCCGGAACAACCCTTCCTGACGCCAGCATGTCACAAGTAATCAATCAATTGAAAGATGTCCAGAAATTCAATGGAGACAAAAATACCCTGTACACTTTTGTCAACCGTATCGACTACATATTGGCTCTGCACACGATCAATGATATACGGCAACAATCAATTATTTTTGGACTTGTGGAACGTTGCATCAGTGCTGATGTTATGCTATCACTTGGCATGAACAACCTTAACACCTGGACGGATCTTCGCAAACAATTAGTACTCAACTACAAAACCCAAACCAAGAATCATATCTTACTGGAGGAATTTAGGAACACACCTTTCAAAGGGAATGTACGAGAATTTCCGGAAGAAGCCGAGTACCGTAGGCGGACCTTGATGAGTAAGCTAGAATTAGAAAACAAACATGAAGAAAAAATATTGTACACGCGATTAATAAAAACAAGTATTGACGATCTTATACAAAAATTGCCTACCAACATTTGTATTCGAATTATAAATTGTGAAATTCGCGACTTAAGATCATTAATAAATCTATTACAAGAAAAAAATCTGTATGACGAACAATGTCAAAATTCGAACTCGAACAAGCTGAAAATTTTCGGCAACCAGCCTCGGACACCAACAGTTCATAAACTTGACCCATAAGGGAAAGAATTTGAAATGCCTAATAGATACAGGTTCTACAGTTAACATGATGACATCCAACACTTTCAATCTCCAAGTTGTAGATACTGAATGTCTAATTCAAACAAGTAACGGGCCATTAACAATTACTTGATCTGCTCGCGAAGATAACGGACTTTCATTATAAATTTGGTGGCTCTAGCTTTTGTAGTTTAAAAGATCCAGGTGTTCATACGGACGGACAGACAGACGGACAGACGGACAGACAGACAGACGGACATTGCTATATCGACTCTGCTTTTGATGCTGATCAAGAATATATATACTTTATGGGGTCGGCTACGCCTCCTTCTGCCTGTTACGCACATTTCGCTTCTGACAAACCTAATAGACCACTCTACTCTTTTTTAGAGTACGGGGTCTAACAAGTGACATTGTATAATCTCCCTATAAGTTTACAAGTATCCCTAGCACAGTAGTTAAGTAGTTCATACGCTACCTTCGCGTCACGAACATTAAACCCTCACACGCGCATGCGACTGACGTGGCAGTTTAATGCCGTCCTACAAAGTCAGCGTGAAAACAAGATACTCTTGTTTATTCATTGAGTTCAGTGGCTTATCACTTATGCAGACTTTGTATGACTTATGCTTCGCTTTTAACCAAATAATGGTTCAGGTTTTATATTCAAGTTTAGTTCGTAATCGACATTCAAAGAAATAAAGATGCTTGCTCTGGCCTTTGCCGCATTTATATACTTAAAATTTGATTACTTCTAAGTCTCTACGGCAGTAAATTGGAACAACTTAACGATCCAACTGAAGTAATCTTCGAAGTCTAATTCATCTCTGTACCAACACAAACTACGTGGGACAAAAAAGGATTAGCGTAATTGGCTCCCAACGGAAATATAGAAAGTAATCCCAGCTTTCTCACAACATGTAAGTTCTTAAGTTTTGATTTCAGGTGCGAATTTTATATACAATTTAAGAAAAAAAGCGGATAAATAAATAAATAAAATAAACAAAGAAAATAATATCACTTTAAATAAAAAATAATTGTAAACTGCACGCAAAAGCCAATTGACATTAATATTTGCATTGCGATTTAAATTTGAAAATTTGAAAATTGAATTTCAATAATTGCTTAATTGTGAATAAGTGACTTAATGTACAACAACAGTTGATTTGTTTCAGTTTGGTTTAAGTCCTGATGACTCGGGTTGGCAAGTTAAATTAGAGTGTGAAAGCGAAGACAAAACACGAAAATCCTCAAGTACAGGAAAAGTGTAATGGATCCAGCTCAAGTAAAGATGATGATAGAAAATACCGCTTGACATTATAAAATCACACAACACAGTTTTGAACTTTAATGGGATTATTCCCTGACTAGTCAGGAAATGTGATTTAAATCTCATGAATTACTAAGATGAGCTTGAACGCAAGCATACATTGGTCACGAACAAGATCGTGATGAACCATGAACAACAACAAGGCACAGTGCTTAATGAGGAGGTTAGAGGCGATGCGTTACACGCATTAGTCGCAGGTTTAAGGAAAAGTCTTAAAACGTATGGCTTCGCAGCTCAGCCAAAAGACTTACCTTCTGCTTTGGCTCTAGCTAGAGAGGCAAAGGCAAGTATAGAGCGAAGCGCTTTCTCGGCCTCATATTCTAAAGATATGGAGGAAAGAGCGCAGGTAAACTATAATAACAGGTATTGTTCAAACTTTAAGAAAGGTAAATTAAGACGGCAAAGGTCAAGAAAAAAATGCCGACTTCTATAAGAAGCAGCAGAATGGCCAACAAAAGAATAACAATGACAATCAAGAGCAACAGCCCGAACCAGATTTAGGCAGCGCACGAATCATGGTAGCAACCAAGACAGTAGGTTGACAATATTAGGTTGAAAAAATATCACTCAAAGCGGCACTGAAGAATACGAGAAATTATATAAAGAAATAGCGGAGAAGGCTGTAGCTGACACTGAAAATAAATCTGTAAGTTATGAAGATGTATTGAATTTTTTAGGGATCGCTCCCAGGTGCCGTTTATTAGACGACAGCTGGCTGGGAGAACATTAAAAATTCTAATAGATACAGACGCGGCTAAAAACTACATTAAACGCGTAAAGAAAGTAATGCCAGCCTACAAGCCTTTCGATTCATGGATACAAGTAAATACCCCTACTGTGCGAATTGGAATCAATGAACCGGTGTACTCAAAATGCTACTCACTCCCAATGGGAGTATCGGATTTCGTGAGTAGAGATACAAAATCTACATAAAGACGACCTAGGTCGCCTGACAATAGCCCGGCTTGAAAATGGCAATAGAAAGAAGTGTCTGGTAATAGACTTAAGAAAGCTAATTGAGCAGAATACAGCTGATCAGTATCCAATGCCCAGTATTCGCATGATTCTTGCGAACCTGGGAAAAGCAAAGTACTTTACAATACTCGATTTAAAGTCAGGGTATCACCAAATTCGTCTTGCAGAGCAAGACTGCGAAAAGACAGCTTTCTCTGTTAACGCCGGAAAATTTGAGTTCTCTCGCCCACCCTTCGAAATGCGAAATGCGTCAAGCATTTTCCAACGTGCCAAAGATGATGTACTAAGAGAAAGAATAGTGACGATGAGTTAATCTTGTCAGAAAACGAATTCGATCATGAGGTTTGCTCAAGAGAAAGCACAGTGTTTCAAAAGAGAGCATTGAATTCGTAGGCTTCATGGTAACAAGCATTGGAGTGAAAACAGATCCTAACAAAGCAGAGAGCATCTTCAGTCTCAGATCATTTTTAGGACTTGCCAGTTTCTACAGAGGTTTCATAAAAGACTGCGGCAATAGCAGATCCCTTAACGTGCATACTTAAAGGAAACGTAAAGTCAGTTAATTCATGTCAAAAAAAAATTAAAATTGAGTTTGACATTCAACACAATGCCTTCCACCGTTTGCGAAATATTTTGGCATCGGAAGATGTCATTCTTATGACCTGACCAGGAATGCTTAAATGACCGATAACAATAATTTCACGAACTCTCAAGGTGAGCGCATCACATATGGGCCTTGGGAAATTTATGCAACTACTTATATGGTGCCAAAGATATCAAAATATTTACGGACGATCAACTTCTCACCTTTGCGGTGTCTGAAAAGCCCACTAATGCTAAGATTAAAAGGTGGAAAGTTTTTATTGATGAATATACAATTTTCTACAAGCTGGATAAAGAAAATCTTGTGGCTTATTTCTTATCCAGGCATAAGACCATTCAAAGCGAACTGTCTCTCACCTACACGGTGGAAACAACTGATAGACCAGTTAATTGCTTCCCATCAACCAAGCTTTGGCATTGCAAACAATATGTGTCTGATGTCACTGACAGATTTGAACAAGTATAAATAGTTATTGCCGAACACAATCGGGCATACAGGCCGCCAAGGATAATGTAAACCAAGGCCAAGTAGGCCTTTTATTCTACGAGTAACGGGTATAATAATTCGAGACGAAAAATACTCTGTGTGTGTTTTGGGTATTTTTACATGCAGTGTATCGCTGCAGTTCTGTTATGTATTTAAATTAAATTGTTGTCTTGTCCCACGTTGCTGCAGATGATCTTCAGAGCTGCAGCTGTTGATGTGGGAGCAAAGGTTCCATAAAGTTCCGTTTTTAGACCCCGTACTCTAAAAAAGAGTAGTTTGAATGTTGAATTACAACACTCTACTAAATGAATAAATACCTAAAAAGGGCATTGAAGTTTAAAAGTTTTTTTTAGCTCTTTTGAGAAAAGAGGGCATGGTAGCTCAAAATTTTTAATGGCATTGCATTAAGGCTGTCTCTAGCAACCTGCTTACCAGAAATGGTGTTCCTAAGTGCCACAGTTACTGAGTTGTTGGCCTAAAACTAAATTTTTTTTTCGAGGTGTGTCTGGTTTTATGCTCATTGGGGGGTGGTAAGTGGCGTAGAAACAATTTGAAATAAACTTGATCTGCCTGTCATAATAACGGACTTTCATTCTAAATTTGGTGGTTCTAGCTTTTGTAATTTAAAAGATCCAGGTGTTCATACGGACAGACGGACATGGCTATATCGATTCGCCTTTCGATGCTGATCAATAATATATATACTTTATGGGCTGTGCGAATCCTCTTTCTGCCTGTTACGCACATTTCGCTTCAGACAAGCTCAATAGACCCCTGTACTCTTTTTTAGAGTACGAGGTCTAAATATGTCATTGATTTTTATATGGTAGACAATAAACAATTTCTATTTTGTATAGACTTATATTCCAAATATGCAACATTAATCAAAGTAAATGTTCGAGATTGGTTAGAAGCCAAAAGAGCTCTTTTAAAAGTATTTAATAGCTTGGGTAAACCAATAGAAATAAAAGCAGACAAAGACTCAGCTTTCTTGTGCTCCACACTACAAATTTGGTTTAAATCAGAAGAAGTAAATATATCCATCACAACTAGCAAAAACGGTATTTCCGACATAGAAAGATTCCATAAAACAGTAAACGAAAAATTAAGAATTATAAATTCTGTCACTAATCATTAAAATAAATTAACTAGATTTGAAGAAATACTTTACACTTATAATAATAAAACCAAACATAATTCGACTGGTAGAACACCAGCAGATATTTTCATTCATGCAGAAACCCCTGAGTCTTGAGAAAGTCTGCGAAAGTCTTGAAAAAAGAACCGAATTTGAAATAGATATTAGATATAGGGAATCACCTTTAGTAAGATCTATATCCACAAATCCATTTAAACAAACAGGAAATATATCACAAATAGATAAAAAGCATTATGAAAAAGTAAAGTATGACCGATTTGTTGTTGGCCGACCCCATAAAGTATATATATTCTTGATCAGCATCAACCAGCCGAGGCGATATAGCAATGTCCGTCTGTCTGTCCGTCTGTCTTTCCGTCCGTCCGTCCGTATGAACACCTGGATCTTTTAAACTACAAGAGCTAGAGCCACCAAATTTGGAATGAAAGTCCGTCTATATTGCAGGCAGGTTAAGTTTATTTCAAATTTTTGGCACGCCCCCTACCGCCCCCGCAAATTGTAAAAAACAGTTTTCATTGCACTACAATTTTGAAACTATGAAAGCTATCGTAACCAAATTTACACAGTAGGTGTATGGTTCAACTATAACTATCCTCACCAAGATTTCATCAAGATCGGACAACTATAGCTTATAGCTCCCATAGGACAAATCGGTCAAAAACAAAAAATTTGTATGAATACATGTAGTATCTGCTAAGTGATCGCAACCAAACTCACACAGAATGTGTACATAATTATTAAAAGTAACTTCACCAAATTTGGTCCAAATCGGACAACTACAACATGTGAAACAAATTGGTCAAAAATGTTAAAAATTGTAATTTATGTACGTGTTTCAAGAAAAGTGGTAAATCAATGTTTATCTATCTACTTTAGCCGTCCTGATTGTCAACAGTGCTGTGGTCCAAGTGATGTGACATGCATTAGAGTAACATGAGGTCTGCGGTTCGAACCTCAGCGCGGACAGGCATTTATTTTCTTGTTCTTTTTCTATAACCAAACATTATTATATGTAAATGCAGATAATCAGCAGCACCTGCAAATTGAGGTGTGGTGCATATGGTAGAGTGGCGACATGTGTATCCTGTGTCTGATACCGCGGGTTCGATTGCAGCTAGCGCATAACTTTTTTTTACTTTTTTAAATTTTAATTTAAACTATTATCTTTTTTTAAATTTGTATTTTAAAATATGAATCAGTCTACTGCTTCTTCTTTTAAGTTTGTAAGTATTTTTGTATGCGCACTACAGGGAGTACGGGGTCTTATACAGTCGGCACGTCGACTGTAGCCTTTCTTACTTGTTTAAATTTGTATTTTAAAATATGAATCAGTCTACTGCTTCTTCTTTTAAGTTTGTAAGTATTTTTGTATGCGCACTACAAGGAGTACGGGTTCTTATACAGTCGGCACGTCGACTGTAGCCTTTCTTACTTGTTTTTTTCTTGTTGTCACTCTATTTGCAAGAGTTATATTTGAGTGAAATGGCATGCTGCAAAAACAATTGCAATTATGGTTCATTTTGACACAGTGGCACTGTTGGCTGTGTGACAATATTATGCATATAAAATGTGCTGGTCTTACTGGGCGTGAATTCGAAAAATTCATTTCCTCTGCCAAATTAGGCAATGGTGGATTACGATGGTCATGTCCAGTTTGAACTGAGCTGCAATGTTATTTTTTACTTATGTATAATACTGTGATAAAACATTTCCTTAAATAGCGCTCACTCGCTAAGAAGCAAAGCACTGATTTTGATATTAGTGCGGACTTCCTTAGCAATTATAAGTTTGAGACTCCACCTGACAAGGTGTTGTATTCTCAGCAACAACTTCCATTACCTCTTCCGCCTGGTTCACTCCTCACCTCACCTGTGCATAATGGGCCCACCCGTTCCTCGTAATTCTTCACCCACAATTCCTACATTTCTCCTGCAACATCTCCTGTACCTGATCAACCCACATGTGCCAATGTTGTTTTCCCTGCACTGCCTGTCCCCCTGAAGTCGACCCATCGCCCGTTATGATAAAATCAGTGGCTGTTAATGGAGTTACGGCTAAAGGTAAAAACTCTAAAAGTAAAAACTCTAACAGTCGATCTTCTGCCACCCCCGCGTCTCCCCTTCACCACCTAATATAAATGTGGTACCTGGCAATTCCCCTCATGTTGCTTATTCAAACATTAAAAGCCCTCCAATTCGACGAAACAGTCGACCTATTTCTATTCCAATTACTGTTCAGCCTCCTATGCTTACCGTCGTGGCTTCACGCAAGCAGATATATATATCTACGCTTTCCGTAGACACGACTATTGAGTCTGTTGCTGCATTTATCGTTACCAAACTCCTGGCATCGTTAATATTTCAAAATTCCATTTGGCTGAGCCTAGATAGATCTCCTCATTTAAGATTAGTTTGTTTCCTGTCATATGTTATCCAAAGTTTTGGCCTCCTCATATGATTGTTCACTAGTTTAAACAGAAGATTAGAACTCGTGCAAATCCTATCTCCCTTCCGACTAGTGGTCCGTCTCAATCGGCCCCAGTAATAGCCTCAAAAAACTAGACTGTGACCAACTTTTCATTCTATATCAGAATGCTAGGGGTCTGGGGTCTAAGTTAAAACAAAGAAGAGAAGTTTTTCTATTGATTGTGACATTTAGTCACATGCGTGATTATGATTTCTTTGTGACACTTGGTGATTTTAACATGGCAAAGGTTGCCTGGAAGTGTTTCGACAATTTGAATTACATACCCACACCTAATAATGACTTTTTAGATAGTTTGACTAATCTTCCTTTTTTCAAGTCACTCATGTATCTAATCGTTTAAACAGAATGCTAGATGTCATCTTCGTTCACATTAACCACCTTGGTTTTCACCAAGACTATCCAACTTAAAAAACAAAAAATCTATATATTTTAAAAAGTGTAAGCAGACAGGTTCTATCTTAGACTTTTTAAATTATTCTAAATTAAAAGCTGCGTTTACCCTTCTCAATTCTCAATGCAATGAAAGTTATCTCGTGCGCTGCAAGAATCAATTTGCGCCTGATCCTAAACAATTCTATAAATTTGTTAATTCTAAACATAAATCTAGTACCTTACCCAATTCCTTCTTTTTCAATTCCTGTAAAGTAATCGATGACTCGGCTGCTTCCGATCTCTTTGCCACCTTTTTCAATCAACTTACACCTCTAGTTTTCCTACCAACTTCTCTTACCCCTATAATCTTTAAGGTTAGAATACTGGCAATGCGAATTGTTAATTTAATTTTCTTTGATTTTCAATTCAAAATGTACATATAAACATAAAATTTTTAAACTTCATTTGAAAATTTGAATTCAAATTGAATACAAATGCCCACTACTATGTAAGTACGGGGTCTTTTACAGTCGGCTCGATCGACTGTAGCCTTTCTTACTTGTTACAGGATGATTTAAACACAATGCACAACTGGTACATAACCAATCACTTGCACCTCAATTTCTCTAAATGCCAGTTTATGACTTTTAACAGGGATACTCCTTACATAGCCAAATATTATATTGACAATGTACCCTTAAAACGCATACTGTTAGTTGAAGATCTTGTTGTTTTCTTTGATAATAAAGTAAGTTTCACACATCATATCTCCACAATTGTTAATAAAGTCAAGGGCACTCTTGGGTTTATTAAACGCTGGTCTAAGGAATTTAATGATCCCTTCGTCACTAAACTTCTTTATACATCCCTTTTCTGACCCATTCTTGAATGTTGTTCATGTGTCTGGTCTCCTCAACATGCTCATACTCAAGATTTAATTGAGTCAGTGCAGAAGCAGTTTTTACTGTTTGCACTTCGAGGACTCAATTGGGACCCTAACCTTCGTCTTCCATCCTACACCAACAGGCTCTTACTCCTCGATCTTCCTTCCCTTGATAATCGCAGGAGAGTTCTTGGAGTTATTTTTCTTAATAAACTTATAATTGGCGATATCTGCTCCCCATTCCTATTAGAACGTCTTAATTTTAACATTCCAACCAGGCCAACCAGGTACTACATCCCTTTATTTCTTCCTACATTCACTTAATGTGTAGTGTGCGCTTTGCACAATCGTGTTCGGGTACTATGCGCTAATTATAATCAATACTATAGAATAATTGATACATCTCTCACTCTTTTCCAACTTAAAGCTTCACTTTTCAGCCAACTCTGTTAAATCTCTAATTTCCATGGGCAGTATGTTTGGAATCTCTGCTATTCATGATTCTCTTTAAATCAGAGATCTTTCGTGATAGTTTTGGCACACATTTTTATTGATCTGGTTGGGTTTTTTGGGTTTCTCCCAATCTTCGCAACAAATGTTGGATCAATTTCAATACTTTTTATCCCCAGATTAACTATTAACTATTAATTAATTTATCAATCTAATTAAATAAATTTTTTCAAGCCTTTTCAGTTAAATTAAAATTTTTTTTTTTAAATTTTCACCTTGTAATAATCATTAATATTAATTTTAATTATACATATAAACTTATTTTTGGTTAGTACGGACATGTTAATAATTAATGACTTGTGCAAATATCTACAAATAGACAACATAACAACTACTACACACCACCACCAGACATTAGGTGCGAAGTCATAGAAAATTTAAGGAATTTGTTTGTTCATATATATATAATAAGATGTTTCGACACTTAGTGTATCAAAAAAATATAAAACTTTATTCAATAAACTCGAAACTACGGAGTACAAAACTAGACTGCTTATCCTATGTTCTGATGACGTTAAGCAAACCTCGGTTTTGAGCTTTCATTAATTGGACTTTGGACTCATTGAGCTTTTGGCTCTTATGTAAATAGAGAAAGATCTCGATCTTGAAGAGATTGAGAGAGTTCGGCTAGGATTTGTTTAACGTCAGCAGTTTTAACCCCAATGATGGGAATAACGATTCTGGCGAATTGTTTATGATACTTAATGCATTCGTGGGAAGCCAGAATTGTTATTGTCACCATTTGATTTTTTGATAGTGTTTACATTAGTTTTTTGTGGTGTTATTGTCACCATTTGATTTTTTGATAGTGTTTACATTAGTTTTTTGTGCGAAAGAAATCTTTAACATAAATAATAAGTGTGGTATGTGGTGTATGTGGTGTATGGGCTTAGGTACGTATGTATCTACATATGTCACTTCCCCATCCTTAAGAAATGAGCCTGTCCTCAGGCGGTTAATTTTGGATATAGTGTTGGATCTATTACAATTTCTTCGATATCGTTTTCAGTTACATTTGGGTATAATTCTGTATTATTTTGAATATTTGATTGTATGTTTGGGGTTGATTCTTTTTTGTTCTTATAATTAACAATAATTTTTTGTGGAATATTTTTAGACCCCGTACTCTAAAAAAGAGTATAGGGGTCTATTAGGTTTGTCAGAAGCGAAATGTGCGTAACAGGCAGAAGGAGGCGTGGCCGACCCCATAAAGTATATATATTCTAGATCAGCATCAACAGCCGAGTCGATATAGCAATGTCCGTCTGTCCGTCTGTCCGTCTGTCTGTCTGTCCGTCTGTCCGTCTGTCCGTCTGTCCGTCCGTCCGTATGAACACCTGGATCTTTTAAACTACAAAAGCTAGAGACACCAAATTTGGAATGAAAGTCCGTTATCTTCGCGAGCAGATCAAGTTTATTTCAAATTGTTGCCACGCCCCTTACCGCCCCCGCAATGAGCAAAAAACCAGACACACCTCGAAAAAAATTTACTTTTAGGCCAATAACTCAGTAACTATGGCACTTAGGAACACCATTTCTGGTAAACAGGTTGCTAGAGACATCCTTAATGCAATGCCATTAAAAATTTTGAGCTGCCACGCCCCCTTTTCTCCTGAGAGTTAACCAAACGTTTTCACTTTAATGTCATGTTTAAGGCATTTATTCATATAGTAGGGTGTTGTAATTCAACATAAGTATAGAGACATATAAAATCAACTTATTCTGAAAGTGCCATCATCATACTACTTTTAACAAAAAGAGTTACTGCGTTACAAAGTTTGTTATTTAACTGCAATATCACTTACGCGCGAGAGCGAGACAGAAACATACAAACACATGTTCGAACGTTTTCGATGCTTGTGTGGCGACAGCGTTTGTATGAATAAAATGTAAATGCTGATTATCGGAGAATTCTTGAAAGTGGCGCGTGGCGCAACTGATAGAGTTGCGGCAATGCGATTTGTTAATTTAATTTTTTTATTAATTTCAATTCAAAATGTACATATAAAATTAAAATTTTTAAATTTCATTCGAAAATTTGAATTTAAATTGAATACAATTGCGCACTTCTATGGGAGTACGGGGTCTTTTACAGTCGGCTCGATCGACTGTAGCCTTTCTTACTTGTTATATTTAAAGATGATGTATAATATAAGTACTATTAAAATAATTGTTAAAGTTGTTATAGTTATAATTTGGAATGTGTTGTACAATTTTGTTTGTTGTTGGATAATTTCTTTAGTTTGGACATATGACAATGGTTCTAGTTTGGTTATATTATTATTTATGTAGACTGTTTGTGTGTAATCTAGCATAGTATTAGTTATTTGAATTTCATCTAATTGGATTGAACAATTTATAGCTTTTATCATATTGTTTCCTTCGATAATAATTTCTTGGTTGATACAATTTTGGTTTAGTACAGTTTTTGGTAAGTTCCATGTTAAAATAATGTTTGGTTCTACATACTTAATTTCATAATTTTTATGGGATTTTGAATATCTACATTCTGTTTTATCTTGCTTTAATATTCCAGTAATACATTTGTTCATAACTAGATTTTTATTGGTTGCTGTGAATGCTTTGTTGTTTTGTAAGTAGTAAGTGTCATGTATAGTTTCGTTCAAAATATTTTTGTTTTCGTCAGGGTATGGAATAATGTCGTATAGTGCAGTATTTATAATTTCGCGTGGAATATGGGAAATAATTAAAATTTCGTTAGTAGTTGTATTTAGCCAAGTTGATGTTTTAATATTTATTATTTTTTCAACGTTTAAATGTTTTAGTGAGTCATATTTTAGTAATTTAGGGTTGAATATACCTAGCCTGGTTAATTGCATACCTAACTCAATGTCTTCGACATATTCTGTGAATTCTTGTAGGTTGAAAATTAGTAATTCGAGTCGTTGCTCTGCCTTATGTGTGATACTTAGGCTGTTCATTACTTCTATTCCTTTGTTAACAGCTTTTATTACTTCATTTAGTTCATTGGCTTGAACACTATTTTCTGAAAGGTTATCTATTTTTGATTGTAATTCTTCTTTGTCTTCTTGATCTAAAGTTCCGAAAAGGTATTTATAAAATGTGCCCATGAAATTTACAAGTCCTCTTTTATTTCGTTTTACTAGTCTTAAGCCGTTCATTTCTCTGTCCAGTTTTTCTGTTAAGTACTGTATTTTTACTAATGGTTCAAATTCTTATGTTTGTTTCATTAAATTATTATAAGTTTCTTCAGTTTTTGTTATATTAATAGTTAAATAGTGGTATTCGTATTTTATAGGTAAATTGATTGTTCCTGTTTGAAATATAAGATATCCGTTTTTGGAGTTGATTGGGTTGATTTCCAAATTTTGACCTTTTATTGGCCATACAAAGTTGAGTAGCATGAGTGTTATAATTATAGTTGTAGCACATGAAAGCTGAGTCTTTATCTGCTTTTATTTCTATTGGTTTACCCATGTTATTAAATACTTTTAAAAGAGCTCTTTTGGCTTCTAACCAATCTCGACCATTTACTTCTATTAAAGTTGCGTATTTGGAATATAAGTCTATACAAGATAGAAATTGTTTGTTGTCTACCATATAAAAATCAATGACATATTTTTCTCTTGGATTATGGATTTCTGGAGTTAATTCAAAAGCTAACTTAGTTTTTCTGTGTTCTGTTTTTGCTATATTACAAACTTTGCATTCGTTAATTATGTTTTGTATTAAGTTTTGATAATCTGGGTAATAATATTTTTCTTTAAATAATTATGTCATTTTCTCTGTTCCTGGATGTAATAACTTTTCGTGTTTATTAATAATAAATTCTTTGAATTCGGCATATGTCTGGACGTCTATTAGTTTTTTTAGTTGATCTCATTACTTTTGTAATGTTATTGGGACTAATTATTTCAACGAAAGCATTCTGAAATGTAAGAAAATCGGCTTCGTTGCTGAAGTATATAACACTTTTCTTTGAACATAAGTATTCTTTAATTAGTTCTTTTGCATGGTTGTGTGTCATTTCGACATAATTTATTAAGATTTTTGTTTTATGAAAATAATTAATGACGTTTGCGTTAATTGAGTTACTTTTTACAAATTCTATTTGTCTTTTAAAATAATTGATTGGTCTTTCTGTGAGTGAAATGTAATATTGGTTATCTTCTTGAGCGTTGTGGATTGTTGCTACTGTTACATCGGAAGTTTCTCCTAACAAGTTTTCTTCAATTTTAATTCTAGACAAAGAATCTGCAACATAGTTTTCTTTACCTGGTACATATTTAATGTGATAATCAAATTCATTTAATTTTATTTTCCAGCGTTGTAATTTCATATTTGGTTCTTTAATATTATTAAGCCAAACAAGTGGTTTGTGGTCACTGAGAATCTCGAATTTTCTACCGTAGAGATAAGATCGGAAATATTTGGTTGCGCAAACGATGGCTAAAAGTTCCTTTTCAATTGCTGCATAGTTTATTTCATGTTCGTTTAGGGTTCTACTTGCGAAACAAATTGGTTTTTGATTTTGAGACAAAACAGCTCCAATATATTATGCTATGTTACTGGCATCAGTTGTAAGACAAAATGGTTTTTCGAAATTCGGATAAACTAATATTGGATCGGATGTTATAAGTACTTTTAATTTTTCCAAAGCAGAAATGTAATTTGGTTCTTTTATATTTATAGTTGCACCTTTCTTTAATTTTAAGTCATTGGCTTTACAACGTGTGCAAAATTAGGAATGAATTTTCTGTAATAACCACAAAGACCTAAAAACGATTTTATTTTTTTGGGTGTTTTTGGTATTGGAAAATGTTGTATAGCAGAGATTTTAGTTGGGTTTGGTTTTATTCCTTCTGTTGTTATTATGTGCCCTAGGAATTCAGTTTCCTTTTTCATGAATTCGCATTTATCTAATTGCAATTTTAGATTGGCTTCGCGCAGTTTTGTAAATACCCTTTTTAATGATAATAAATGTTCTTCCAATGAAGTGGAATACACTATTATATCATCCATGTATACTAAACAATCTTTGTAAATTAGATCTTCTAATAGATTGTTCATACAACGTTGAAATGTTGCTGGGGCGTTTTTCAATCCAAAAGGCATTCGAGTGTATTCGTAATGTCCATTTTTAGTTGAAAAAGCTGTTTTTGGTATACTTTGTGGGTCCATTTGTATCTGATGAAATCCTTTTTCCAAGTTTGTCTAGTATATCATCCATGACTGGGATAGGATATTTATCATCGATTGTTATTTCATTTAAGTTTCGATAGTCAATAACTATACGGAACTTTTCTTTACCTGATGCGTCACGTTTCTTTGGCACCATCCAAATTGGTGAGCAATAAGGTGATTTTGATTTACGTATTATACCTTGTTCAATCATTTCTTTGATTTGTTTTTCGACTTCTTCGTCGAATGTTTGCGCATACTTGTATGGACGCTTTTGGATTGGGTCTTCGTGTTTAGTTTGGATGACATGCTTAATTGTACTGGTAAAAGTCAAATTTTCACTTTCTTTGTACTGAATGTCAATAAACTCGAAAAGAATTTTGGTCAGTTTGCCTTTTTCTTCATCCTTTAGATGTTCTAATCGGAATTGATTTGTTTCATTTAATTCATTATTGATAGCGTAATTTACTGCTATGTCTTTTGTTTGGGGCGGATCAAGGCATTGAAATGCGGTCTTGTCCTTGACAGAATTCTCACGGTCATATCTCATTGAAAATAGATGATCGTTTAGAATAACTGTTTTTTGTTTATAGTCAATTTTTGCTTCACAAGATTCCAGATATTCTCTACCTAGTAAGATATCGTATTTATCAGAAAAGTTGTGTAAGTAAAATATTTGATGGGTAGGGCATAGTTTACTAGGGGCAAAAGATACACAATTCTTTAATTGAACAATACCATTTATTGTTTGTACGTTCAATTGGCAAGGTTTTATAGGGAATTTTAAAAAGTTTTCTTTCATTAGATTTATGGATGAACCTGTGTCAATTACACAGTTAAAATTTTGTCCATTCATAACTAATCTGATGAAGGGATTGGTTCTTCGTTGTCCGAGGCTCCTTGATGAAAATTTTCTGATGTGTCCATCTTAGAGTGGCCACTAGTTTCTCTCTGTCTTTTATGAGAGGGATTGGGAGGTCTTTGACTCTGAGTTTGGTAATTCATTGGGTTTTGTGATCTAGCTTGATCAAGATTTTGTTTGAATTCCTTTTGTAATGCTTCAGCATTTTCTTTTGGTTTATGATTTGGGTTAGCGTTATTTGAGTAATTTGGAGTAGCGTAATAATTCTGGTTACTTCCCTTTCCACGGTTTTCAGTGCTTGACATGCTTTGTGTTTTATTCGTTTTGAAATTGTCATTGTTTTGGTTATTACGTTCGTTATAAGCATTTTCGTACAATCCTTCACGTTGAGCTACTTGTTTTAATTTTGAAACTGTTGTAATGTCATATCGTGCTAATGTCATAAAAATTCTGTCCGGTAATTTATTTGTAATAACGTCTTTAATAGTATTATTCATTGCATTAGTATACAATATAGTGTTCTGGACCTGATTTTCTAACATTAACTTATTGGATATTACAAAAGATTTATACTCTAGATCTTCAACAAACTTACGGATACTATTATTAAAGTTGGTATTATAGAGACGTCGTAGAAGTTCTTCATACGGAGTTTGTGTTTTAAATTCGTCGATGAGGGCGCTCCTTAACTCTCCCCAGGTTGTGGCTGCTGTCAGCTGCGACACTCGTTGTGCGGATTCGGTGGTCTGCATCTCGATTGCTCCGAATAAGACACTATGTTGTCTCACATCCTGTGTTGGATATAACTGCATAATAAAATCGATCCTCCTTACAAATGCAGTTAGTTCCACGGTTTTTCCGTCGAATACTGGCACTTGTCGAATTTGTCCAAGCTCTTGTTTTAGATGTATTTCCGATAGTTCCATTGGTTCAAATAGTCCAGAGGATCTATTTTTTGGTTGAACACTGTTTGGTGTTTTGCGCGGTTTTTCTTTGTAATAGCAATTATCGTTGGTGGCGGTCGCACATTTAAATATGGGCCACGACTGATAATTGGGTTTTGAGTCACACACGCTTAGGTTCTTTGGCGGATATCAAGATAATATTTTTTCCAAAATTGTAATGTTTTAACCGTTTCCTTGCCGCGGCAAATTCACGTGCTCGAATCCTAGAAATTCCTTGGTCGTACAAAGAATTCTTTTCATTGGATTGAAAAAAAAGGACGATTACTTATTACGAGGATATTTATTAACGATATCCTACCAGTTGCGCCAATAAGATGTTTCGACACTTAGTTTATCAAAAAAAATATAATACTTTATTCAATAAACTCGAAACTACGGAGTACAAAACTAGACTGCTTATCCTATGTTCTGATGACGTTAAGCAAACCTCGGTTTTGAGCTTTCATTAATTGGACTTTGGACTCATTGAGCTTTTGGCTGTTATGTAAATAGAGAAAGATCTCGATCTTGAAGAGATTGAGAGTGTTCGGCTAGGATTTGTTTAACGTCAGCAGTTTTAACCCCAATGATGGGAATAACGATTCTGGCGAATTGTTTATGATACTTAATGCATTCGTGGGAAGCCAGAATTGTTATTGTCACCATTTGATTTTTTGATAGTGTTTACATTAGTTTTTTGTGGTGTTATTGTCACCATTTGATTTTTTGATAGTGTTTACATTAGTTTTTTGTGCGAAAGAAATCTTTAACATAAATAATAAGTGTGGTATGTGGTGTATGGGCTTAGGTACGTATGTATCTACATATGTCACTTCCCCATCCTTAAGAAATGAGCCTGTCCTCAGGCGGTTAATTTTGGATATAGTGTTGGATCTATTACAATTTCTTCGATATCGTTTTCAGTTACATTTGGATATAATTCTGTATTATTTTGAATATTTGATTGTATGTTTGGGGTTAATTCTTTTTTGTTCTTATAATTAACAATAATTTTTTGTGGAATATTTTTATATTTAAAGATAATGTATAATATAAGTACGATTAAAATAATTGTTATAGTTGTTATAGTTATAATTTGGAATGTGTTGTACAATTTTGTTTGTTGTTGGATAATTTCTTTAGTTTGGACATATGACAATGGTTCTAGTTTGGTTATATTATTATTTATGTAGACTGTTTGTGTGTAATCTAGCATAGTATTAGTTATTTGAATTTCATCTAATTGGATTGAACAATTTATAGCTTTTATCATATTGTTTCCTTCGATAATAATTTCTTGGTTGATACAATTTTGGTTTAGTACAGTTTTCGGTAAGTTCCATGTTAACATAATGTTTGGTTCTACATACTTGATTTCATAATTTTTGCTTTAATATTCCAGTAATACATTTGTTCATTAGATTTTTATTGGTTGCTTTGTTGTTCTGTAAGTAGTAAGTGTCATGTATAGTTTCGGTCAAAATGTTTTTGTTTTCGTCAGGGTATGGAATAATGTCGTATAGTGCAGTATTTATAATTTCGCGTGGAATATGGGAAATAATTAAAATTCGTTAGTAGTTGTTTTTAGCCAAGTTGATGTTTTAATATTTGTTATTTTTTCAACGTTTAAATGTTTTAGTGAGTCATATTTTAGTAATTTAGGGTTGAATATACCAAGCCTGGTTAATTGCATACCTAACTCAATGTCTTCGACATACTCTGTGAATTCTTGTAGGTTGAAAATTAGTAATTCGAGTCGTTGCTCTGCCTCATGTGTTATACTCAGGATGTTCATTACTTCTATTCCTTTGTAAAGAGCTTTTATTACTTCATTTAGTTCATTGGCTTGAACACTATTTTCTGAAAGGTTATCTATTTTTGATTGTAATTCTTCTTTGTCTTCTTGATCTAAAGTTCCGAAAAGGTATTTATAAAATGTGCCCATGAAATTTACAAGTCCTCTTTTATTTCGTTTTACTAGTCTTAAGCCGTTCATTTCTCTGTCCAGTTTTTCTGTTAAGTACTGTATTTTTACTAATGGTTCAAATTCTTTTGTTTGTTTCATTAAATTATTATAAGTTTCTTCAGTTTTTGTTATATTAATAGTTAAATAGTGGTATTCGTATTTTATAGGTAAATTGATTGTTCCTGTTTGAAATATAAGATATCCGTTTTTGGAGTTGATTGGGTTGATTTCCAAATTTTGACCTTTTATTGACCATACAAAGTTGAGTAGCATGAGTGTTATAATTATAGTTGTTAAATTGTGATGGGTTATCATCTTGATTCGGGTTATTAGTTGATCTGGAATTATCATATTTACTTTCATTAGTTACTTTCTTTCTTTTATATTTTGATTTATAGTGTGGTATTTTTCTACCTCTATTTACTTCTTCATAATGTTTTTCATCTATTTGTGTTATATTTCCTGTTTGTTTAAATGGGTTTGTGGATTTAGATCTTACTAAAGGTGATTCCTTATATCTAGTATCTATTTCAAATTCGGTTCTTTTTTTTATTGCAGTTAGTTCCACGGTTTTTCCGTCGAATAATGGCACTTGTCGAATTTGTCCAAGCGCTTGTTTTAGATGTATTTCCGATAGTTCCATTGGTGGGTTGGTTGCCATGATGTTGTTGTAGATTTTATTTTTATTTTGTTGGCAGTTGTCACTTCAGGTTTTTTGATTGAAAAAAGGACGATTACTTATTACGAGGATATTTATTATCGATATCCTACCGGCTGCGCCAATAAGATGTTTCGACACTTAGCTTATCAAAAAAATATAAAACTTTATTCAATAAACTCGAAACTACGGAGTACAAAACTAGACTGCTTATCCTATGTTCTGATGACGTTAAGCAAACCTCGGTTTTGAGCTTTCATTAATTGGACTTTGGACTCATTGAGCTTTTAGCTCTTATGTAAATAGAGAAAGATCTTGATCTTGAAGAGATTGTTTAACGGGGAATAACGATTCTGGCGAATTGTTTATGATATTTAATGCATTCGTGGGAAGCCAGAATTGTCACCATTTGATTTTTTGATAGTGTTTACATTAGTTTTTTGTGGTGTTATTGTCACCATTTGATTTTTTGATAGTGTTTACATTAGTTTTTTGTGCGAAAGAAGTCTTTAACATAAATAATAAGTGTGGTATGTGGTGTATGTGGTGTATGGGTTTAGGTACGTATGTATCTACATATGTCACTATATATATGCAGATAAGACCGATTGAGATGTTTGGACACAATATTTCACTTATTGTTTCAATACGACACCCTTGGTAGAACATAATTATTGTCCATACGAACTACTGGCAGACTACCATAACAGTTCATTGATTTTAATAATATAGATAATATAGATTCCCTATATAATATAAATGATAATGCTAAGGAAGTAAAGTTTAGATTCACAAACGCGGATAAGAGAGCTATTATATTGGAAAAACATAAGCGTAAAAATAAGAAATGCAAGGATAAGAACATTAATGATTTTTAAATAGAAATAGGAGACCAAGTCGTGTTAAACGAAACTGGTCATAATCTAAAATCCGTATATATAGGTATATATAGTAATAATAACATAATGAAAAAATAAGAATCAGAAAGTAAATAAAAAAAGAATAAAAAAATGCAACATAAAACAAAAAAAAATTTTATTTATTTAAATATTATATATATTAAAATAAAAAAAAAACAATATTATTAAAAATATTAAAAAATAAAAAAAAAACAAAACAATTATATTATATAAAAGTAACTATATACTTTAATTAATATAAATAACTTCATAGGAATATTACGTTATTTTTTGAAAAAGAGAGGTGTAGCATTTCGTATGTCAAAAAAGCATATGCCCACCGTATTGGATGTTTGAAATAAAACGCGCTATACTGCATTTAATGATTCAAAATGAATTTACTAAGCTATTTACACTAATTTCTCACAAGAAAAAAATGTTGGAAAAACGGCAACGAAACTCGCGACTCTTGTAAATGGCGCTTTACATTATAATGCCCATCATTCCGGGCTGTGGGACCGTCTTCCTTCAAAGTGGAAATCCACCCCACACTCAACCTGTTCACCCTGTGGCGTGAAGATGCCTCCCCACTTGCAGTATTCTGGAGCTTCTAGATGCCGCAGGAGCCGGAAATCACCCATCTAATTAGTGTGCTCTGAACAGCGGGAATACCGTTGTGCCCAGGCACATCCCGGTTGGATGGCCTCAGTGTAGAGGTCGGATCCAAGCACCACCGATATCGAGCCAAGGAGATGGAAGCTTCGGTCTGCCAGCTCCGACAACTCGCGGATGGGTGTGCGCACTCGTAGATCGTCCTCCACTTTGGGCACTACCGTCTTTCGGAACGCTGGATCACACCTTGCCTCGATGGCAACCGTGCATCCTTGGTCAAATCCAACACTCATCACGGCTAGGCCGAGGGACTTGGCGAATGAGCCGTTGATACGGCTCTGCATGGTGCATGCATCCTCGGATGCGGTGACTCTCCTGCCTTGCGAGACTGGACTGCGTAGGAGCCATATAAAATATAAAGGGATAGAACAAGAAAGGGGAAATCATTAGTTGGAGCGGAGACCATGGATGAGAGAATAATCAGACGCGGACACGTAGAATCACATGTAACAAGGAAGGAGTTACTGGGTCGCGGCGACGGGATCGTTCTCATCCTGCAACAGGATGAGCTTGGCCACGGGTAGTCGGATGGATCCACTACCACCGTCGGCGCCACCACCAGATCGTCAACCTGGAGACTGCGTGTTAGCGTCCTCTATTTGTTCCCTTTGTGGAAGAGGGCCTTGAAACTCTTCACCCTGGCCTCCCATAGACACACTCTATTTAGACGATGCATTATTGGCCAGAAATAGATCGTTAATAAATGAAATCAAAAATGTAATGCTCACAATCACTCTCGCAAAAGCGAATATAATAAATCCAACCATCTTTGATCACGATGATTTAAAATCTGTGCTTATCAAACATCCCGCAGAAGTTCCTATAGTTAGCCTGATGAGCGGATCTAATATTAAGATTTTCCAGTCCGAAAATATTGTCCACATTTTAATCAAATATCCCAGAATTAAGTTTATATGTAGAATGGTCAACATTCTCGCTGTGTCTTAAGAGCACACTGTACTTCAGCTTCAAGATGACTGAATGCGGCATTGACGATTTGCATGCCGGAAGAACAGCGTATCATAATGATAGATAACGGTATCATGGTCTTAAACGAGAGTCCTGCTAGTATCAGCACCGGTGAAGGTGCAACAGTATCAGTCAGCGGATGAACAACCACAACCAAAACTTTCATATCCAAGAACTTCAGAAAGAGGCTATATCGGCCGGGTCGCCTAAAGCATGGTTTGCTGCTGCAGTTGCGTTCAGCCTGGTGATCGTGGACAACAAGATGAACGGTTACGGACATACTTCAGAGGGGGAGTAGTTAACGATTGCCCCTCGAACATTGTTGGGTAACATAAACAAAAGCAAAAATGCTAATATCAGCACATATGACGGGGAAATAGTATCAGTACACGGTACTTGTCTCATCGTGTTCGAGCGCGTAGCTGTCATATATGGAACAATGTACGTGAATCGGCGCGATATCATGAACAAGACTTTGGGCATAGCAGCTTCGCCGGTATTGAAAATCATTGGCCACGTCGCAGTCCTGAGTATGCCACTACTACAAAGGATGAACAACCACAACCTACATATCAGGAAGAGGTTATATCGGCCGGGTCGCCAGAAGCATGGTATGCTGATGCAGTTGCGTTCAGCCTGAGTCTCAGCGGTTCCATTCTCCTCTACCAGAATCTGAGAAGAAGACGCGCCTCACAGAAAATACAGGTGATCGTGGACAACTATAAGATGAAGGTGGCAGTAGTTAACGAGTGCCCCTTGAACATTGTTGTGTAACATAAACAAAAGCAAAAATGTTAGCCAGCAGTTACGGTCAAGTTGACATTTGAAATTGAAAATGACGCTTTGAAATTATTATTTCTGCATTGCTGTGACACAAGTCCAGTGGTATGAGAGACAAGTAATCTCCACCATAATCATCATAAACAAGTAACAAAGGCTACAGTCGACGTGCCGACTGTATAAGACCCCGTACTCCTTGTAGTGCGCATACAAAAATACTTAGAAACTAAGAAGAAGAACCAGCAAACTGATTCATATTTTAAAATATGTATGTATGTACAGTGGGGTGCAAAAGTGAGTACATGTTTGCATATTTCACATATTTGAGCGAATAATGAAGAAAACAGTAAGGCAATTGAAAAAAATGTTTATACTCTTTATTCAATATATATTAAACTATACATTAACAAAAAAAAATCAACGAAGAGGTGCACAAAGAAGAAAAGAAAACACAAAAACAAAAACAACTCGCATGTACTCATTTATGCACCTTTGACATTTTCATGTGCTAATCTGCAAAAGTAACAGTAATTTACCGTTAATTCTCATCTTATTGCTTTTGCTTTATTTCTTAGACTTATTTTAATGTGCTTATTATGATTTAAAGTGTTGACGTGGTTACATCGAATGTTAAAAGCAATTTATATTATTATTTCAAAATTATGCGAAAATTAAGTCGGGATATAGAAAATTCTATAGTAACTCTTACTAAGGAAGGCTGTTCGTCCCGTGTTATAGCTAACAGGCTTGGAATAAGTCAATCAGTGGTCATACGGGTTCAAAAAAGACGCAATGTTTTGGTTGAAGCCCCTCTTAGGGGCCGCCCTCGCCTTTTAACGGATGCGGATGCTCGTAATATGATGTCTAATATGAGAAAGAACAAGTCTTTAACGCCTAAGGTGGCTTCCTTAGAGATCAAACTTACTATTAACGTTACTATTAACGCAACACTAAAATACCGATATTGGAAATCGGCTATTAGATTATGGTACACCTTATTTATTATTTGTTGCTTTATTATTTTAGATGATTTTTGGGCAAACCCCGAAAACTGTAATTTGCTACCTGTTGTTACATGCATTCTCCCATTCTCCAGTTACAAACGACACCTATTTACACAAAATATAAAAATATTCAAGTAAGGAAATACACAATCAATTTTACTCTAATTTTTTGTGTATTAGTAAGACCGCAGCCGCATTTTCTATGTGTATGACTCGAGTACAAACAAGAAAGAATGGTAAAGTCGCCTCGCGACTTTAGGATACCCGTTACTCAGTTTTAATATGTTATTAGCAATGATGATAGCTTGGCAAACTGAACATTTTCATACAAACTCATGTTTAGAGCATATTTTCAACCGATTGTTCCTATGGGAGCTATACGATATAGAAGTCCGACTTGGATAAAACTTAGTCAGAAAAACTATTGTAAACACTATCGAAAAATCAAATGATGACAATAACAATTCTGGCTTCCCACGAATGTATTAAATATCATAAACAATTCGCCAGAATCGTTATTCCCATCATTGGGGTTAAAACTGCTGACGTTACACAAATCCTGGCCGAACTCTCTCAATCTCTTCAAGATCGAGATCTCTCTCTATTTACATAAGAGCCAAAAGCTCAATGAGTCCAAAGTCCAATTAATGAAAGCTCAAAACCGAGGTTTGCTTAACGTCATCAGAACATAGGATAAGCAGTCTAGTTTTGTACTCCGTAGTTTCGAGTTTATTGAATAAAGTTTTATATTTTTATACTCTCTGCAAGAGTATATTGGGTTTGTGCAAAAGTATGTAACAGGCAGAAGGAGGCGTGGCCGACCCCATAAAGTATATATATTCTTGATCAGCGTCACAAGCCGAGTCGATATAGCCATGTCCGTCTGTCCGTCTGTCTGTCTGTCCGTCTGTCCGTCTGTCTGTCCGTATGAACAAACAGATTTCAGAGATGGTAAGAGCTACAAGTTCGAGCTTGCTGTCAAACGATCAGATATTTAGTCAGTCAATACAAGAATCTTTTTTTTTTTCGATGCCACGCCCCATTCGCCCACAATAATCAAAAAACTGGACACACCTCGGAAAAAATTGGTGTTTTCGGCAAATATCTCAGTAACTATGGCACCTAGGATCACCAATTCTGGAACGGGAGGTTCGTAGCGACGGCATAGTTGCATTGCCATTTAAAATTTTGGACTGCCACGCCCACTTTTCCCACATTTGATAAAAAAGTCTGGAACCTTCAATGCCGGGTTTGGCGAACTTGTTCGTATCGTACAGTATTGTAATTATATAATTATAACTATATTAAACTATACTGAAAGGCGCATTAAAATCGGACTATAAACAAGAAAACTAGAAGCGTTACAATATTGATAATTGAACGCAATATCAACCCATAGGTGCAAGCGAGATAGAAACACACAAGCACATGTTCGAACGTTTTCGCTGCTTGTGTGGCGGCAGCGCTGCCTGCTGAAGCTGGCTGCGCCGAATACACACATACATGCATATATGCAGCATATATTGCCAAACGTACATATGTATGTGTATTCGTATGCAAACAAACAGATGTGTGTTTGATTATGCTTAGATTGTTTTTGTTTCAACGTGTTTAATGCAAGTAATTCACATTGTAATATCTCGATACCGATTTTATTAATTTAATCGGGAAAATGCAGAGAGTATTATACGGTCGGGCGCGCTCGAATGTACTTTTCTTTCTTGTTTTAATAAACCAAGTGTCGAAATATCTTATTGGCGCAGCTGGTAGGATATCGGTAATAAATATCCTCGTAATAAGTAATCGTCCTTTTTTTCAATTTATCGAAAAGAAATCCTTGTACGACCAAGGAATTTCTAGGATTCGAGCACGCGCATTTGCCGCGGCAAGGAAACGGTTAAAACATTACAATTTTGGAAAAATATTATCTTGATATCCACCAAAGAACCTAACCGTGTGTGACTTAAAATCCAATTATCAGTCGTGGCCCATATTTAAATGTGCGACCGCCACCAAAGATAATTGCTATTACAAAGAAAACCGCGCAAAACACCAAACAGTGTTCAACCAAAAAATAGATCCTCTGGACTATTTGAACACCTGTAAATAAAGAGCTTATTTCTGGGCTTTACATATCATTTAATTGATCCCTGTAAACGTAAGTCTCTTACAATTCAACAAAAAGTGACAATTAAAACAAAAACCTGAAGTGACAACTGCCAACAAAATAAAAATAAAATCTACAACAACACCATGGCAACCAACTCACCAATTCAACTATCGGAAATGCATCTAAAGCCAGCGCTTGGACAAATTCGACAAGTGCCAGTATTCGACGGAAAAACCGTGGAACTAACTGCATTCATAAGGATGATCGATTTTATAATGCAGTTATACCCAACACAGGATGTGAGACAACATAGTGTCTTATTTGGAGCAATCGAGATGCAGACCACCGGATCCACACAACGAGTGTCGCAGCTGACAGCAGCCTCAACCTGGGGAGAGTTAAGGAGCGCCCTCATCGACGAATTTAAAACACAAACTCAGTATGAAGAACTTCTACGACGTCTCTATAATACCAACTTTAATAATAGTATCCGTAAGTTTGTTGAAGATCTAGAGTATAAATCTTTTGTAATATCCAATAAGTTAATGTTAGAAAATCAGGCCCAGAACACTATATTGTATACTAATGCAATGAATAATACTATTAAAGACGTTATTACAAAAAAATTACCGGACAGAATTTTTATGACATTAGCACGATATGACATTACAACAGTTTCAAAACAAAAACAAGTAGCTCAACGCGAAGGATTGTACGAAAATGGTTATAACGAACGTAATAACCAAATCAATGACAATTCCAAAACGAACAAAACACAAAGCAATTCAAGCACTGAAAACCGTGGAAAGGGAAGTAACCAGAATTATTACCCTACTCCAAATTACTCAAATAACGCTAACCCAAATCATAAACCAAAAGAAAATGCTGAAGCATTACAAAAGGAATTCAAACAAAACCTAGATCAAGCTAGAACACAAAACCCAATGAATTACCAATTTCAGAGTCAAAGACATCCTAATCCACATCATAAAAGACAGAGAAAAACTAGTGGCCACTCTAAGATGGAAACATCAGAAAATTTTCATCAAGGAGCCTCGGACAACGAAGAACAAATCCCTTCATCAGATTAGTTATGAATGAACCAAATTTTAACTGTGTAATTGACACAGGTTCATCCATAAATCTAATGAAAGAAAACTTTTTAAAATTCCCTATAAAACCTTGCCAATTGAACGTACAAACAATAAATGGTATTGTTCAATTAAAGAATTGTGTATCTTTTGCCCCTAGTAACTATGCCCTACCCATCAAATATTTTACTTACACAAATTTTCTGACAAATACGATATCTTACTAGGTAGAGAATATCTAGAATCCTGTGAAGCAAAAATTGACTACAAACAAAAAACAGTTTTTCTAAACGATCATCTATTTTCAATGAGATATGACCGTGAGAATTCTGTCAAGGACAAGACCGCATTTCAATGCCTTGATCCGCCCCAAACAAACGACATAGCAGTAAATTGCGCTATCAATAATGAATTAAATGAAACAATGAAACATTGGTTAGAAGCCAAAAGAGCTCTTTTAAAAGTATTTAATAACATGGGTAAACCAATAGAAATAAAAGCAGATAAAGACTCAGCTTTCTTGTGCTCTGCACTACAAATGTGGTTAATGTCAGAAGACGTAAATATATCCATCACAACTAGCAAAAACGGTATTTCCGACATAGAAAGATTCCATAAAACATTAAATAAAAAATTAAGAATTGTTAATTCTGACACTAACCATGAAAACAAATTAACCAGATTTGAAGTAATACTTTACACTTATAACCATAAAACCAAACATAATTCAACTGGTAGAACACCAGCAGATATTTTCATTTACGCAGGAACACCTGAGTATGATACACAGGTAAATAAGAAAAGACAAATAGAAAGACTTAATGAAAAAAGAACCGAACTTGAAATAGATACTAGATATAGGGAATCACCTTTAGTAAGATCTAAATCCACAAACCCATTTAAACAAACAGGAAATATAACACAAATAGATGAAAAACATTATGAAGAAGTAAACAGAGGTAGAAAAATAACACACCATAAATCAAAATATAAAAGAAAGAAAGTAACTAATGAAAGTAAATATAATTCCAGATCAACTAATAACCCGAATCAAGATGATAACTCCTCATAATTTAACAACTATAATTATAACACTCATGCTACTCAACTTTGTATGGCCAATAAAAGGTCAAAATTTGGAAATTAACCCAATTAACTCCAAAAACGGATATCTTATATTTCATAGAGGAACAATAAATTTACCTATAAAATACGAATACCACTATTTAACTATTAATATAACAAAAACTGAAGAAACTTAGTAAATCGAAATAAAAGAGGACTTGTAAATTTCATGGGGACATTTTATAAATACCTTTTCGTAACTTTAGATCAAGAAGACAAAGAAAAATTACAGTCAAAAATAGATAACCTTTCAGAAAATAGTGTTCAAGCCAATGAACTAAATGAAGTAATAAAAGCTGTTAACAAAGGAATAGAAGTAATGAACAGCCTAAGTATCACACATGAGGCAGAGCAGCGACTCGAATTACTAATTTTCAACCTACAAGAATTCACAGAGTGTGTCGAAGACATTGAGTTAGGTATGCAATTAACCAGGCTTGGTATATTCAACCCTAAATTGCTAAAATATGACTCTCTAAAACATTTAAACGCTGAAAAAATAATAAATATTAAAACATCAACTTGGCTAAAAACAACTACTAACGAAATTTTAATTATTTCCCATATTCCACGCGAAATTATAAATACTGCACTATACGACATTATTCCATACCCGAAACTATACATGACACTTACTACTTACAGAACAATAAAGCATTCACAGCAACCAATAAAAATCTAGTTATGAACAAATGTATTACTGGAATATTAAAGCAAGATAAAACAGAATGTAGATATTCAAATTCCAATAAAAATTATGAAATCAAGTATGTAGAACCAAACACTATGTTAACATGGAACTTACCGAAAACTGTACTAAACCAAAATTGTATCAACCGAGAAATTATTATCGAAGGAAACAATATGATAAAAGCTATAAATTGTTCAATCCAATTAGTTGAAATTCAAATAACTAATACTATGCTAGATTACACACAAACAGTCTACATAAATAATAATATAACCAAACTAGAACCATTGTCATATGTCCAAACTAAAGAAATTATCCAACAACAAACAAAATTGTACAACACATTCGAAATTATAACTATAACAACTTTAACAATTATTTTAATAGTACTTATATTATACATCATCTTTAAATATAAAAATATTCCACAAAAAATTATTGTTAATTATAAGAACAAAAAAGAATCAACCCCAAACATACAATCAAATATTCAAAATAATACAGAATTATATCCAAATGTAACTGAAAACGATATCGAAGAAATTGTAATAGATCCAACACTATATCCAAAATTAACCGCCTGAGGACAGGCTCATTTCTTAAGGTTGGGGAAGTGACATATGTAGATACATACGTACCACATACACCATACACCACACTTATTATTTATGTTAAAGATTTCTTTCCCACAAAAAACTATTGTAAACATTATCGAAAAATCATCAACCCATCATTGGGGTTAAAACTGCTGACGTTACACAAATCCTGGCCGAACTCTCTCAATCTCTTCAAGATCGAGATCTCTCTCTATTTACATAAGAGCCAAAAGCTCAATGAGTCCAAAGTCCAATTAATGAAAGCTCAAAACCGCGGTTTGCTTAACGTCATAAGAACATAGGTTAAGCAGTCTAGTTTTGTACTCCGTAGTTTCGAGTTTATTGAATAAAGTTTTATATTTTTTTAATAAACCAAGTGTCGAAATATCTTATTATATATAAGATGACATATGTATTCTGTATGAGTTTGATTAATTAAGCTTAGTTAACCCAGAAGTTTTTCATACTATTTCAGATTTGGAGCGTATTTTTGACCGATCGGCCCTAATGGAGCTCTGCGATATTTGGATTTGGATCAAACTTGGTCAGTACATGTACTCAGACATATACTTCCCCTGTAAATTTGGGTCAGATAGCATAGCTAACAAAAAAGTTTTCTATACTAAAACATTCTAGGTTTACCTGTACATTTACCTTTATAAAAACAAAAACATACTTGTACTGCTTGCTGCTATCACGCCTCCTTCCAACGATACCCATATACCCTTTTACTCTACGAGTAACGGGTATAAAAACCACCACCCGTGCAGTTCTCATATACATAATAAGCGCTATAACATACGTACGGTGACCAACTGCTAGATTTCAGTTGTTGGTAAATCGCATCGTTTGTCTGCTTATATATACTTAAGCACTAGCAACATAAATACATACTGTAAGGCGAGTAATCGAATAATTAGCTGATAGGAGCGCGGGAGCGCGGAGAGCGGTCGGATGCAACCCTGCACGAAAGCTCTGTGGTCAAGAGAGAGCTTTCGTGGTGGAGTTGTATCAGGACAGCTTCCGGGCTAGTCGATCGAGAGCGCTGCCGGCACTTTGCGATCGAGAGCTGAGCCAAGCAGACGGTAGCAGTAAGCAGCGACAGGGAGCATATAAACGTGAGTAGAACCGTTAGGGCGAGTGCGACAGTAAGGCGAGACAGCCAAAGGAAAAGAATAAAAGGAATTAAGAAAAAACGAACAGCGTGTTGTTTCGCAAATTGATTCCTAGTGCTGGTTAGGTTTCATCCACCGCATCCCTACTCCCACTTGCTTCCGTTTCGCAAGAGAAAAGTCGTGACTCTACGGTGCCCCCTCAGTCACCCTCAATTCTCACGAATCAACGCCGTCTTTCGCTGAGAACCATCGTGGGCTCTTGGTACCCTTGAGCCACGATCGGAGACTCGCAAGACGTTCTCTTACCCTGTACCCAACGACTCGCTCGACATCGTCGCAATCCTAATAGCACTCCTCGCCTGAGAACAGCGGCAGCCGCCAGGGTACCTCGGCGCTCCGTTTCGATCTCGCGGAGCAGCGCGTGACATTGCTGAGAACAACGGCGGCGCTCCCCGTTTAGATCTCGCGTCTCGCTTCCCCCCTCCCCACGCAGTGTTCTCCCGCATGAGACCAGCGGTGGCTGCCAGAGTACCTCGGCACCACGCTTTGATCTCGCAGAGCATCGCATCGGCTCGCTGAGAACGACGGCAGCATCCCTGATTCGATCTCGCGTCCCGCTTCCCCTTTCCCACACCTACGCTCACCCTCAGATCAGCCATTTTTCCCCGTCTGCAGCGTCTCCGCGAATGTTACAAATTTCTTGTAAGATTCGAGCCCTGGACAGACTGAGATCTGTACCCCGGCTAGAACGCTTCTTTACAAGTGGCGCCCGAGCAGGGACCCTGGAGGCGTAGGGGAGTGTTGCACCATTGCGAATAGCCCTGGTGATATAGCGGCACACACAAAACGGAAAAAGTGCACGCTCAAAACCAGCAGCTGGGCGAGGGGTATATAAAGCGGGCGGGAAACATTTGTCGCACTTGCGACGCGCGCCGGTACCTGCTAGTGCAGACGCGCCAAGCATTGGCGGAATTTGGCACAGCGCGATGTCAAGCAAACGGTTCGGTGGCGAGCGCGGCGACCCGTCCCCGCGAAAAGGGAACAGCGAGAATCGGGAAAACAAGTGCATGCGTGACGTCACGACGCGCAGTGAGTGCAAAAAATTACAGTGGGCCGTAGGCCGTATTAAAATGGACAAAAAATTACAGTGGGCCGTAGGCCGTTTCCTCGAGGAATTCATCGACGACTTCGGGAGTCGAGAAGGGAAAAGAACCCGGAGTTCCTTCTCTGGCGCTATTTTCGGGCGAAGCCAGACAGCCCGACCGAAACGTTGGGGGTACGATGGGCATATTACCGTCGTAAGGAAGAATTAATGGCGATTGCCCAGGAATTCGGCCTCGACAGGGAAGGCCGCGTAGAAGAGTTAAGGAAGCGGGTGGCGTCGTTCGTACAGGGCGGGGGCCACAGTAGGGAAGCCCGGAACAGACTCGCCGAGCAAGAGGCCCAAATATGGGAAGCTCGTCGAACCCTCCACTGGTGAATTTGGCGGACGGCCGTTTCAAAAGTCTGAGCCGGACTTACGGAGGCCCCACCTGTATGAGCAGCCCCCGCCAGCGTCGGGGAAACCACCACCGACGGTCCGAAAGTGCCCACCGGAGATAAGGGTGGAAGAAGCGCCAATGATGGCATGCACGCACACCGAAGAGGCACGGACACAAAGAGGAGTGGCTGACCAGATGCGCAAATGGGGAATCAAGTACGGCGGCCAAGAGGATCCGCTGTGATTTTTAGAAATCCTGGAACAGCGGGCCGCGACGTACAGGATCGACATGAACCACATGCCTGCAGCCATGAGCGAAGTGATGGTCGACCAGGCAGCGAGCTGGTTTTTGACAAGCGGGCTGTGGAACGCGTCTTGGTCAGCGTTCCGGACAGAGTTCCTCGATTTCTTCCTTACCCCCCCATTATTTCGAGCGCCTGGAGGATGAGATACGGTCACACCGGCAGAGACACAATGAAAAGTTCAAGGAATACCTGCTGAACTTACGGCTGCTAATGAGGCGCGCAGGGTACAGTGCGGAGCAGGAATTGTATCGAGTGTACGAGAACGCAGCCCCAGACTATCGGCTGCACGTGCGCAGGCACGACTTCGCGACATTGGCGCAGCTGACACAGATGGCCACCGAGTTTGAAAGCCTCCGCGAGCAGGATGCAGAATATTCTCGTGCAATGGCGAGAGGCAAGGGTGAGCCAGCATTCGCAGGGGCGAGGACAAGGCCACCAAACCCGTTTCGGCCCGAGACGGGGGGACCGCGAACGGCAAGTCAGTCGGCAGCAGCACGTCCAGCCGCGGCCCAGCTGACGCCACCACAAGGGGGAACAGTGCAAAGCAGTGGCGTTTTCGACTCACGACGGGCATGTCATAGGTGCGGGCAGAGCGGTCATTTCGTCAGGGAGTGCCCCAACGCGCAGGTACTATTTTGTCGTCTTTGCGGGAAACAAATAGCAAAGAATGCTGTGAACGGCCGATGTCGGGAAACGACATGAGGCGCCCCTCAAGCCAGGAGGAGGCCCTCGCAACGAACCCAAGCTCCAGGCAAAAGGCGCACCGATGGTATTAAAAGGAGGGAAGATCGTAGCGCGAGTGACGATTGGCGGCCACGAGACAACGGCCACAGTCGACACCGGAGCAACGGGCAGCTTCGTAAGTGAGGAATGGCTACGAAAGCAGGATGTCAAAGGCGAAAGGCTCCGGGTGGAGGCCAAGACATGGTTGGGGGATGGGTCTTCCGTGGTGCTGAAGAGGGCACTTCTGGTGGACATTGGTCTTCAAGGGAAAATGGTGAAAACGGTGGTACTGGGCATGCCCACAATGCTCGACAATGCCATCCTGGGACCCAGCGATGCAGAAAGTGATTGATGAGCAGGTAGACGAGCTCATCCGAGCAGGTGCCATAGAGAAGTCGCGCAGTCCGCACAGCTCTCCGATAGTCTTGGTAAGGAAAAAGACTGGGGAGTGGCGGATGTGCGTGGACTACCGACAGCTCAATGCGCACTCCATACCGGATGCTTATCCAGTCCCTCGGATAAATCACATCCTGGAGAGGTTGCACCACGCCAAATACATCTCGACGCTAGACTTGAAACAAGGATACTGGCAGATCCCGATGGCTGCGGATAGCCGTGAATGCACAGCTTTCACCGTGCCGGGGAGAGGATTGTTCCAATGGCGAGTGATGCCATTCGGCCTTCATTCGGCAGAAGCAACGTTCCAGAAAGCCTTGGACACGGTCATAGGTCCGGACATCCACGACATCGTGGTGACAGGGGCCACCAAAGAGCAGCACTTGGCGAATCTAAAGGAGGTATTCCGACGGCTGCGGGCGGCTAACCTGAGGTTGAACAGGAAGAAATGTCGGTTCTTCCAGAAGAGGCTGGCGTACTTAGGTCATGTGGTAAGCGGTGAAGGTATCTGTACAGATCCCGACAAGGTCGATGCGATCCGGAACCTTCAAGCTCCCCACAAACTAAAGACGCTGCGCCAATGCCTAGGAATGGCATCGTGGTACACGAGGTTCGTACCGAACTTCGCCACACTGGTCGAACCGATTACATCCCTCCTCAGAAAAGGCCAGAAGTGGGCCTGGGGAGAGGCACAGGAGAAGGCGTTGCGTGTCCCGACTTCTCAGCTAAATTTTCGCTGCAGACCGATGCGAGCGACTACGGCATAGGAGCCGTATTGACGCAGGTGATAGACGAGGACGAAAGAGTGGTAGCGTACGCCAGTCGGAAGTTACTGGCGGCGGAGAGGAACTACTCAGCAACAGAGAAGGAGTGCCTGGCAATAGTGTGGGCCATCAGAAAGATGCAGTGCTATCTGGAGGGCTATCGTTTCGAAGTGGTGACGGATCACTTGGAACTCAAATGGCTAAACTCCATAGAAAGTCCATCCGGAAGGATAGCGAGATGGGCCTTGGAGTTACAGCAGTTCCAGTTCGACATAAGGTACCGTAAGGGTAAGTTGAACGCGGTGGCTGACGCACTTTCCCGGCAGCCCCTGGATTCGTGCCAGCAAGTGGCTGCCGAGGACCCCCATTGCGGCTGGATAACCAAGATGCGGGACCAGATAAGGGCCCAGCCAGAGAAGTTCCCGGACTATGTCGAAGAGAACGGGCAGCTGTACAGGAATCTGGGACAGAGAACGGACAACGAGGATTACATTCCCTGGAAATTATGCGTGCCCAAGGACCAGAGGAAAAGGGTACTAGGGGAGTGCCACGACGGTCCGACCGCAGGACACCAAGGGGTGAGAAAAACGGCGTCGAGGTTGGCACAATGGTACTACTGGCCGGGTATGTTCCGAGAAGCGACCAGGTATGTTAAATGTTGCGAATGTTGTCAGAAGTACAAGACGGAGCAGAGGAAGCCAGCGGGACGGATACTGACGCGACAGGTGGCGGAGCCGATGACCATCATATGCGCAGATTTCGTCGGGCCCGTCCCACGCTCACCATGCTGCTGGTCTTTCACGACGTGGAATTGGTCCCACTAAAAAGGGCGACCGCGGCATTGTTGCAGCAAGCGTTTCGCGAGAGGATACTGGGCCATTTCGGTATACCGAAAACTTTCGTGTGCGACAATGGAGTCCAGTTTAGGAGCACAGCGTTCAGGAAGTACATGGAGTCCCTCGGGGTGACTCTACAGTACACTGCGCCCTACTGTCCTCAGGAAAACCCCACGGAAAGGACCAACAGGACGGTGAAGACTATGATAGCGCAGTTCATCAAGGAACACCAGAGTTCGTGGGACGAACTGCTACCCGAGATAGCGCTGGCGGTTAACTCTAGCGTGGCGGACTCAACAGGATTTAGTCCATCGTTCCTCGTGCAGGGTAGAGAACCTCGCCCCCCGGCGGCACTATACGACGAGGTAACACCAGGATCGGGCACGAACCCGGTGAGTCCGCAGGATAAGGAGAGGAAGCTACAAGAAGTATTCGAGATAGTGCGGAACAACCTACAGAAGGCATCAATGGACCAAGGGAGACACCATAACCTCAGTAGAAGGAAATGGCGACCCACCGTTGGAGCAGAGGTTATGGTAAGGCAGCACCAACTGTCCAGTGCAGCAGAAGGATTTGCGGACAAACTCGCCCCGAAATACGATGGGCCCTTCAGGGTAGCTAGCTTCATCTCCCCCAGCATCGTGCGTCTCACTCGCGAAGGTGAACGCAAGAAGCGGGTGGCCAACTTAATCGCACTTAACCCTTATTTCCAGGACCCTGAAGACGATGACAAAACCTCGGATTCCCCTGCAAGCCGCGAGCTCGCCGGGGGGAAGTTCCGCAACCAAGACGATAACTGAGTTTACGATGGACGACGGCTGCATCTGGATAAGCAGCGAAGAGGATGCGGAAGTATCGGAGCCACGCCTAAGCGAGGAGGGGAGAACGGACGATGGAGGCTGGCAGCAGAGGGACCCCCGGATTGGGCGGACATTCTATGCCCGCAGACGGGAGGACCACTGGTCCGAGGTGGAGGTGTCGGAAGACGACGGGCCAGAGGGCGACGAAAGCCCAGGAGGAAGCGACGCCGCGGACGACAAGGCGGGGTTTCTCCCCCCCGTCTTACATAGTTTATGAATTGTTAGATTTAATGTTATAAATGAATTGTTAGATTTAATTTTGAGTTACATAGTCTATAAGCAAATGAATTGTTAGATTTAATTTTGAAATCATCATGTGAGGTTTCGAATAATTAGCCGATAAGAGTTTAGGATGCCGGCAGCGCCCACTGTCGGGAGCGCGGAGAGCGGTCGGATGCAACCCTGCACGAAAGCTCTGTGGTGAAGAGAGAGCTTTCGTGGTGGAGTTTTATCAGGACAGCTTCCGCGCTACTCTCTCAACTAGCTTTGTTTTTGTAACTTGCAGTTTTTGCTTGTTTGCTGCTCTCTGCCTAGAACCGTTCAGTCGCGAGCGCAATCTATAAATAGATTTTTACTCTCTCGCGTCATCTCTCTCTCTGCTCTTTGTAAGCCGCGCTTTGACTCACCCCTCTGCTATCCCGCGATCTAAGTGTTGTTGGTGCTGGCTTCCTAATCTTCGTTGGTCAAATTTTTGTTTGGCGCGCAAACAATTTTGTTTTTGTAAGTACGCTGTATTTCTGCTTTAGCTTAGCATTCTGTTTACTTAACCCTTGTGCATATCTGTCATACTTTTTAACACTCTATACAAATTTTAAATTTGTTATATTTTCCTTTTTTTTTAGATTTGTATATTTTTGCAGTATATTCTTTTCTTTTCGTTGTTGTTAAATTTTAATTTTGCCATTATGAATGTCTGCTATAGTAAAAATTGCCAGGTGCGAAACAACGTTATAGAGGGTTTCGTTTGTTGCTGGCTGTGTGATAATGTATCACACGAAAAATGTGCTGGCCTTAACGGCCGTATTATCGACCTGATAATTTCTAATTCGGGTATAAAATGGACATGTGAGTCCTGCAGGGATGTTGAAAAGGACATGATGGGCTTCATGAGGCAAACTAAAAGAGGCTTTGGTGAACTATTAGGCAGATTTAAGAACCTGTTCGATAGTTTCACCACGTTGGATAAAGATTTCAAAAGTATGAATCTTTTGAATGATTCTCCAAAGCGGAAAAAGGCCAATTTTAGGTTGTCAATTGGTCCAAATGAACTTTCGGTTCCTCCTCATATCTCTATAAATTCAGATCCGTCTCTAATAAATCTTTCTTCCCCATCTCCAACTAGTATTGTCAGTAGGAATGATAATTTTACTTCCCCCACAGAAGTTACTCCTACGGACACCGAGCCAGTCCCTGATTCAGTCGCTGTCAATACAGTTGTTGTTGACCAGCATACTAGTGATGACATTCCGACTGGGTCTACTAGTCAATCTACCAGTGTTGTTAGTTCTAAAGACGTTATGACAGTTTTAGATAATAACTTGACTCTTATAGGTATTCCACCGAAAAAACAAATCTTTGTTTCAAGGCTTGCCCCTGATACTACATCTGATGATGTTAAGGCTTTTATACAAGCCAAATCTATAGCCAACATTACGGTTGAAAAATTCAAATTTACGTATGCTCGGGAGATTTCTTCATTTAAAATAAGTGTTCCGGCCGAACAATTTAACAAAATATGCTGCAAAGAGTTCTGGCCGGACCACTTAGTGGTGAAAGAATATACTGCCAAAAAGAGAAATCGGACTCCAATTGAACTATCTTCATTATCTTCGTCTAACCAACAAAACTCTTCTAACAAAAAAAACTAAACTTCTCCCTCTCGCTTGCCTATCAGAATGTAAGAGGTCTTTGTAGCAAGCTTAGTAACATTTACTTATCTAGTGTTTCTTTTCCTTTTCATGTCATTGCCTTTACTGAAACTTGGTTAAGGCCTGACATTCTTAATACTGAGATATTCTGCGATAACTTTTCCCTTTTTAGAAAGGATCGCACTTCTCGTCGTGGTGGTGGTGTTCTGATTGCTGTTAATGCTGATCTTTCCTCTGAAGTAGTTAATCTTAGTATGTCTACAGATTTAGAATTTATTGCGATAAAGATTCATATTTTCAATGTTTCCATTTTTATTACTTTCTCTTATATTCCTCCTTCTTCTGATAGTTCTGTTTATTTTGAACATTTCCTAGCTATCAAATCTGTTTTTTCCCTAATTTCCGATCGGGATATCCTCGTGGTTCTGGGTGATTTTAACATTGCAGGAACGACTTGGTTTTCCACTCCAGGCTCTGCTGTATTGACGCCCACGACTCAGAGTGATTTCTTTGACAATTTATTTGGGATTTCTCTATCTCAAATGAATGGCATTCCCAATTCTTTAAATAAGATGCTTGATCTTATTTTTGTATTAGACCCATCATTTCCATCTGTTTCCCGTATTGCTCCCCTTTCTATTCCTGAAGATCCATATCACCCTACTTTGGAATTGTTGATGGATTTTCCTACCCAAATGGGTAAGTCCAGCTCGAGACCCAGCAAGCGTATTCGCCAGTTTCGGAAGGCTGATTTTAATAAGTTAAACCAGCTTTTATCCCAGACTGACTGGTCATGGCTGTTCAAGTGCAGGGATATGGATGAAACAGTTGCATTTTTTTACCTTACTCTAAATAATTTATTTGATCTTTGTGTTCCATCTTGTGTTCCTAGTATCTCTAAAAACCCGATTTGGTTTACACGTGAATTGACAAGTTTAAAAAACATTCAATCTAAATTTTATATGAAATTCAGGGAATCTGGCTCTTCCCTGGATCTCTCTCGATATGTAATTGCTCGATCTGATTTCTCTGCATTGAACAGCCTGTGCTATCGGAATTACCTAAGAAGCTGTGGTCAGCAGTTTCGAAGTAATCCTAAACTTTTTTATAACTTCGTTAATGCGAAGCGAAAATCATTCCTTCCTCAATGGTCTTTGAAAATAATACTGCTAACTCTGATCAGGCTATAGCCGATTTATTTGCTGATTTTTTGCAATCAACATATTGCGTTCATCAAAATAATCTAAACTTGCCTTATCCTTACCGTGTAAATGCTTCTAATTGTAATTTTAGGCCATTGATCACTGAAGAATCGCTTTTGAGTGATCTAAAGGCTGTGAAACCTGTTCTTTCCCCGGGGCCGGATGGAGTTCCTGGTTGCGTGCTCAGAAACTGTGCCGACCAACTCTTGAAACCTTTGGATACATTATTTAATTTGTTTGTTGAGTCGTGCTGCTTTCCTGACATCTGGAAAGCATTTTTTATTATTCCCCTTCATAAAAAGGGTACTAAATCTGACACTTGTAACTATAGGGGTATCTCAAAGTTGTCTGCAATTCCTAAAACTTTTGAGAAATTAATAACTTCTCAATTGCAACATCTTTGTAGATCTATTGTTTCACCTTGCCAGCACGGGTTTATGAAATATAGATCTACTACCACTAACTTATTAGAATATACTTCCATTGTCATACAGGGGTTTCAAAATAAATTTCAAACAGATGTCATTTACACTGATTTTAGCAAGGCTTTTGATACCGTTAATCATTGTCTTTTAATACATAAACTTAATTTGCTTGGATTTCCAGATAAATTAATTCTTTGGATTGCGAACTATTTATTTTCTAGAACTCAAAAAGTTAATTTTAATGGCACGTTATCCAAGCCCGTGCGTGTTACCTCGGGAGTTCCTCAAGGAAGCCATCTTGGGCCTTTACTTTTTTCACTATTCATTAATGATCTGCCTTCAGCGATTTCTAGTTCCCGGGTTCTAATGTATGCCGATGATGTAAAACTTTGTTTGTCACGAACTGAATCTTGCCTGAGTCACGGTCTACAAAGCGATCACGACACACTTCAAGCCTGGTGTATAGTTAACTTACTACATCTCAATTTTAGTAAATGTAACGTAATGTCCTATAGTAGGCGAATTCCAACCTACAATAACTACTTTCTTGACGGCAGGCCTCTTCAGATAATAGAGTCGGTTAATGATTTGGGTATCCTTTTCGATCCAAAACTAAAGTTTGATAAGCACATCTCTTCTGTTGCTAATCGAGCATTCGGTGTCTTGGGTTTCATAAAGCGGTGGTCTAAGGAATTCGACGAGCCCTACCTAACAAAAACTCTTTATACTTCACTTGTACGCCCTATTCTTGAATATGGATCGTGTGTATGGTCTCCCCAATACATGATTTATCAGGACAGATTAGAATCTGTACAAAAACAATTTCTTCTGTTTGCCCTTAGGGGCCTTAGCTGGAATGCTAATATTAGACTACCTTCGTATCGTAGTAGACTTTTATTGATTAACCTTTCTTCCCTTTCGGATCGTAGAACCATGCTTGGTGTAGTTTTCTTACATAAACTAATTAATGATCAGATAGATTCCCCGTATCTAATTAGCCAAATTAGATTTGCTGTTCCGAAGCGTAATACTAGAAACTTTCTTCCTTTGTCCCTTCAACGTTGTACCACGAATTATGCTTTACATAATCCGTTTCGTATCCTATGTACTAACTATAATAGTTTTTCTCATGTAGTGTGTGGAGCCACTTCCTTATCAACACTTAGAATATCACTTCTCTCCTACATATCTAATCGCGTGCCTTACCGTTGATCAACGCGTTACTAACATTTGACTTAAATTTTATTTAATTTTATTTGGTTGGTCTGGTTAGTGTTTTTCTGGGGTTTTCCTAACCCTTGCAACGAATGTTGGACCAACGTTTCTTAATTGTTTTTAATTTTTTTAATACTTCCCCAGTAAGTTAAGTTCATTAATTAAACTTAAATTTAATTATAATGTCAATTTCAAACCTTTTTTTTTCCTTTTGTTTTTAAATTTAATGTAAATCTTACTTTTAATTATTTTCTTATACGTAATTACATTAATTTAATTCATTTTTCTTTTTGTGTCGACTGTTAATAGTCAGACAATAAATAAATAAATAAATATAATTATTTAAATATAACAAGTTTTGTTAAGTTTGATCGAGATTAGCTGTTTCGAGCTGGAACAAAAAAAAAAGAGAAAGAGATTATCAGCTGTGCCGGTCGTGTTTTTTTGGGCTCTGTCTATTTTGATTATTTCCGCCTTAATTTGTGTATTTTAAATTTCAAATTGTTGAAAATTTAATTTGTGCTGAGTATTCCCAAAATCTGGTTTGTGCAAAGTTTTATTTGGTGTGCATTATTACGAAATATTAACATATTTTTATTAATACAGCATCTCAGCTGTGTTTTTGTTTGTGCCCGTTTTTGCTGTGACCTTTGCTCCCTTTTCGTTGCTCTGCTGAGCAATATATAAGTTTGTGTGTTTGTTCGCTTGCACACAATTTCTCATTTGCGCTTGCATCCACGGTTTGCCTTTGTTGATTAACTGTTTCTCGTTAACATTTGTTTTTGCATTCTTGCGAATTCTGTTTTCGAGCTTATTTGTTTACATCTAAGGTATTTTGTGTACTCTTATTTTTTTCTCCTTGTCACTCTATTTGCTGAGTTATTTTTGAGTGAAATGGCATGCTGCAAAAACAATTGCAATTATGGTCCATCTCGTGACAGTGACCAACCAAATTATGTGCACTGTTGGTTGTGTGACAACATTATGCATATAAAATGTGCTGGTCTTACTGGGCGTGAATTCGAAAAATTCATATCCTCAGCCAAAGTAGGCAGTGGTGGATTACGATGGTCATGTCCAGTTTGTATTGAGCTGCAATGTGATTTTTCACGTATGTATAATACTGTGAAAAAACAATTTCTTAAGTTGCGCTCACTTGCTAAGAAGCTAAACACTGATTTTGATATCAGTGCGGACTTGCTTAGCAATTATAAGTTTGAGACCCCACCTGATCCCACCTGTTCTCAGCAACAACTTACTTTGCCTGTTCCGCCTGGTTCACTCCTCACCTCACCTCTGCATAATGGGCCTCCCCTTTTATCCTTTTCTCCCTCTCCCAGTAACTCTTCACCCCCTCCTTCCCATATTCCTCCTGTAACATCTCCTGTACCTGATCAACCCACAGGTGCCAATGTTGCTTTCCCGGCACTGCCTGTCCCCCCTGTAACCGATCTATCACCCATTACAATAAAATCAGTGGCTGTTAATGGAGTTGCGGCTAAGAGTAAAAACTCTAAAAGTCCCCCTAACCGACGTAACAGTCGATCTTCTGCCACCCCCGCAGTCGCCCCTTCCCCCCCTAATATAAATGTGGTACCTGGCATTACCCCTAATGTTGCAAATGTTACAACTCCCATAATTGTTCAGCCTCCTCTGCTTACCGTCGTGGCTCCACGCAAGCATATATTTATATCTAGGCTTTCCGCAGACACGACTATCGAGTCTGTGGCTGCATTTATCGCTTCCAAAACTCCTGACAGCGTTAGTATATCTAAATTTAATTTCGCTGAGCCTAGAGAGATCTCCTCATTTAAGATTAGTGTATCCCCTGAAATGTTTCCTGCCATATGTGATCCAAAGTTTTGGCCTCCTCATATGATTGTTCACGAGTTTAAACAGAAGATTAGAACTCGTGCAACTCCTATCTCCCTTCCGACTAGAGGCCCATCTCAATCGGACCCAGCAATAGTCTCAAAAAACTAGACTCTGACCAACTTTTCATTCTATATCAGAATGTAAGGGGTTTGGGGTCTAAATTAAAACAATTACATAAGAATAGTTTCTCTTTTGATTCTGACATTGTTGCATTTTCAGAGACTTGGCTTAACTCTAGTATAGCTGATAATGAAATAATGTCATCAAAATTTAATATATTTAGACGCGATCGTCCTAATCGACGTGGTGGTGGAGTCCTTATTTCAGTGAAATCCAGCCTTAATGCTGAAATAATAGATGTTTCACCATTAGATGAAATTGAAATTGTTGCCGTTAAGGTTTCTTTTTCGTCATTTGCGCTTTATGTAACTTGTTCCTATATTCCTCCATCGTCTGAAATGTCGATTTATTTGCAACATTTTAATTTCATTAAAGAAACACTTAGTCACATTCGTGATCAAGATTTCTTTGTGACACTTGGTGATTTTAACTTGCCAAACGTTTCCTGGACGTGTTTTGACAAGTTTAATTACATTCCCACACCTAATAATGACTTTTTAGATGGTTTGATTGATCTTCCTCTTTTTCAAGTCAATCATATATATAATCGTCTAAACAGAATGCTGGATCTCATCTTTGTAAATGATTCATCCAGTGCCGTTGTCACTAGATCTTCTCCTGTAGTTGTGCCTGAAGATTCTTTTCATCCCACTCTTGAACTATCCTTGACTATTCCTAACTTAACCCATTTAGCTCCTTCTTTCTCTTCCAAATCGCGCCGTTGCTTCCGCAAAGGAAATTATCCCTTGCTAAATCAACTGATTCTTGTTACCGATTGGTCTATACTATACAGCACGAATTAACATAGCTGTCGAGTATTTTTACAACATTTTAAACTCAATCTTTGATGTCTGCATTCCATTTTGTGTTGTAAAGTCCGTTTCACGTAAACCACCTTGGTTTTCACCAAGACTATCCAATTTAAAAAACAAAAAATCTAAATATTTTAAAAAGTTTAAGCAGACAGGTTCTATCTTAGACTTTTTAAATTATTCTAAATTAAAAGCTGCCTTTACCCTTCTTAATTCTCAATGCTATGAAAGTTATCTCGTTCGCTGCAAGAATCAATTTGCGCGTGATCCTAAACAATTCTTTAATTTTGTTAATTCTAAACGTAAATCTAGTACCTTACCCAATTCCTTCTTTTTCAATTCCTGTAAAGTAATCGATGATTCGGCTGCTTCCGATCTCTTTGCTACCTTTTTTCAATCAACATACACCTCCAGTTTGCCTACTAACTTCTCTTACCCCTATAATCTCCCATCCACTAACTCTGTTTTCTTACCTCACATTACTGATAGTTGCATGCTTTCCTCAATTAACACCCTAAAGTCTTCCTTCTCTCCTGGGCCTGACAGCATTCCAAGTTGTGTGCTCAAGGAGTGCTGTTTTTCCATAATAAAACCTCTCCTAATTCTTTTTAAACTTTCTTTAGAATCCTCTGTTTTTCCTAATTTATGGAAAGAATCTTACATTATCCCACTGCATAAAAGGATGTAAGTCGGATATATCCAACTACAGGGGAATTGCGAAGTTGTCCGCAATCCCTAAACTCTTCGAAAAGATAATTACTTCGACGTTGCAACATCTCTGCAAGTCAATTATCTCCCCTGCCCAACACGGATTCGTTAAGAGTCGGTCGACTTCGACCAATCTATTGGAATTTACCTCTTTTATAAATGAGGCATTCCTTAATAGAATGCAAACTGATGTCATTTATACCGACTTTAGTAAAGCATTTGACTCTGTGAATCATAACGTCCTTTTACACAAACTCAGTATTTTAGGCTTCCCACCTTCCATTCTTCTGTGGATATCTTCATATCTAACAGGTAGGACCCAAAGGGTTATGCTTAGATCAGCCATCTCTAAATCTGTTTTTGTTACTTCTGGAGTTCCCCAGGGTAGTCACATAGGACCTTTACTCTTTAATCTTTTTATAAACGACCTTCCCTGTTCGCTTTCCCATTGTCGCATACTTATGTATGCAGATGATGTGAAATTATTATTATCGTATAAGAACCCTTCGGATCATGCGTTATTGCAAGAGGATTTAAACACAATGCATAACTGGTGCATAACAAATCACTTGCACCTCAATTTCTCTAAATGCCTGTTTATGACTTTTAACAGGGTTACTCCTTACATAGCCAATTACTATATTGACAACGTACCCTTAAAACGCATACTATTAGTTGAAGATCTTGGTGTTCTCTTTGATAATAAATTAAGTTTCACACATCATATCTCCACAATTGTTAATAAAGCCAAGGGCACTCTTGGATTTATTAAACGCTGGTCTAAGGAATTTAATGATCCCTTCGTCACTAAACTTCTTTATACATCCCTTGTCCGGCCCATTCTTGAATATTGTTCATGTGTCTGGTCTCCCCAACATGCACATACTCAAGATTTAATTGAGTCGGTGCAAAAGCAGTTTTTACTCTTTGCACTTCGCGGACTCAATTGGGACCCTAACCTTCGTCTTCCATCCTACACCAACAGGCTCTTACTCCTCGATCTTCCGTCCCTTATTAATCGCAGGAGAGTTCTTGGAGTCATTTTTCTTCATAAACTTATAATTGGCGATATCTGCTCCCCATCCCTCTTAGAACGTCTAAATTTTAACATTCCAGCCAGGGCAACCAGGTACTACATCCCTTTATTTCTTCCTACATGCACTACTGACTACGCTTTGCACAATCGTTTTCTGGTACTATGCGCTAATTATAATCATTACTATAGATTAATTGATACATCTCTTTCTCTTTTACAACTTAAAGCTTCACTTTTCAGCCAACTCCGTTAAATCTCTGATTTCCATGGGCAGTATGTTTGGAATCCCTTCCATTCATGCGTCCCTTTAAATCAGAGATCTTTCGTGTTAGTTTTGGCACACATTTTTATTGATCTGGTTGGGTTTTTCTGGGTTTTCCCAATCCTCGCAACATATGTTGGATCAATTTCAATACTTTTTATCCCCAGATTAACTATTAACTATTAATTAATTTATCAATCTAAATTACTAAATTTTTTTTTTAAGCCTTTTCAGTTTAAAATAAAATTTTTTTCTTTTTATATTTTTACCTTGTAAAAATTATTAATATTAATTTTAATTATATTTATAAACTTATTTTTGCTTAATACTCGCGACTGTTCTTAGTCTGCGTTAATAAATAAAATAAATAAAATAAACCCAGAACCCAGAGTTTGCTGATCTTTGCAATTTTCACAGCTATTAAAAAGAGCTTTTACAGCGGAAGGCAGCATCTGCATCTGGCTTCACTCTCTTTCCTTTTGAAATCTCGCCGCATGCAGACGCAAAAGAAAAAAAAAAACAAAAACAGTTGATCGAGCTGACAATAAAGACCCCATAGTAGTGCGCATATTTAATTTGAATTAAAATTTTCGAATGAAATTTAAAAATTTAAATTTTATATGTACATTTTCAATTGAATTTAATAAAAATTAAATTAACAATTCTCATTGTCAGCATTCGATCCTACAACCGGCTTGTGATGCTGATCAAGAATATATATACTTTATGGCGTCGGCCACGCCTCCTTCTGCCTGTTACGCACATTTCGCTTCAGACAAACTTAATAGACCCCTCTACTCTTTTTATACTCTCTGCAAGAGTATATTGGGTTTGTGCAAAAGTATGTAACAGGCGGAAGGAGGCGTGGCAGACCCCATAAAGTATATATATTCTTGATCAGCATCACAAGCCGAGTCGATATAGCCATGTCCGTCTGTCCGTCTGTCTGTCTGTCCGTCCGTATGAACAAACAGATTTCAGAGATGGTAAGAGCTACAAGCTCGAGCTTGGTGTCAAACGATCACATATTTAGTCAGTCAATACAAGAATCTTTTTTTTTTTCGATGCCACGCCCCATTCGGCCACAATGAGCAAAAAACTAGACACACCTCGGGAAAAATCGATGTTTTCGGCAAATATCTCAGTAACTATAGAACCTAGGATCACCAATTTGGGTACGGAGGTTCTTAGCGACAGTATAGTTGCATTGCCATTTAAAATTTTGGACTGCCACGCCCCCTTTTCCCACACTTGAAAAAACTTCAAATGCCGTTTTTTGCGAACTTGTTCTTATCGTACAGTATTGTAGTGTATAATTCGTGTGGAGACTAACTATATTAAACTATACTGAAAGGCGCATTAAAATCGGACTATAAACAAGAAAACTAGAAGCGTTACAATATTGATATTTGAACGCAATATCAACCCATTGGTGCAAGCGAAATAGACACACACAAGCACATGTTCGAACGTTTTCGCTGCCTGTGTGTCGGCAGCGCTGCCCGCTGAAGCTGGCTGCGCCGAATGCACACATACAAGCATATATGCAGCATTGTCAAACGTACACATGTATGTGTATTCGCATGCAAACAAACAGATGTATGTTTGATTATGCTTAGATTGTTTTTGTTTCAACATATTTTAATGCAAGTGCTACACATACGATTTTAATCATTTAATCGGGAAAAGTGCAGAGAGTATTATATAGTCGGGCGTGCTCGACTGTACTTTTCTTTCTTGTTTAGAGTAGAATTAAAGCCGAATATGGCCATTAATAAAATTATCTTTGATTTTAAACATTTATGCAATTTCAAGATTATGGTTGAGTTACCTAAGCATAAACCTGCTCAAGCCCCTTTGAGGCAATGTCATCGTTGCCAGCAGTACAATCACTCGGCTAACAACTGTAGAAACCAGCCCAAATGCTTTAAGTGTGGTGAATGCCATCTTACTCCTAAATGCACCAAGTCCAAGCATCAACCCCCCCAAATGCGATAATTGTAGCTGTTCTCATACAGCTAACTAAATAGGCTGCAAAATATATATAAAATATCTACAAATCCGATTGCAGCGCATTCTGGGGAAAGACACTGTCAAGTCCAAGAATCCCGTTAGCAGGATAATTACTCTATAAACTTAAAATACATCATTTCGGCTGTTCTGTTTCTGCGACGTCCTCTATCGGTTCCGGTGACGACGGTTCGTCGTAGTATGGAGGGGTCTGCCGCATCCGTGGCATGTGTATGTAGATCGCTGGATCTCCATCATCTGCAACGCGTCTGCCAGGCGCTCGTACGAGTGGTAGATCAACTCGTAGACGGTGTTTTGGAAACCTGCCTCGTCGCTCTCCTGCTCGTCGTCGAAGTCAGGGTCTTCTCGCCCGACTTTTCCTGCTATAGGTATTCGTGTTCCACGCCCTCCTGCCATTCGCCCTCCGGATCTTCGACTTCCGACTCCTCTATTTCTGACCAGTGGTCCGCGGATGTCTTTGCGGCTTGACCTTCCTGCCATTCGCTCTGGGTCTTCGAACTCCGATTCCTCCAACCCTGCCCGGTGGTCCTCTCTTCGGTACGCGTAGAATGACCGGCCTAGCCGTGGATCTCTTCGCGGCCGGTCTTCTCCGCTCGGGCGTGGCTTAGTGGCGTGGCTGTCCACCGTCATCTCTGCTGGGTCCTCATCGCAGCTTATGACTATGCATTCGTCTCCATCGTGGCGTTCTTTATTGACGTTATATTCTTAGGAGGGAAAAAAGGCATTACTTGTTATTCTTGTTACACAATTGTTCCTTATTCTACTTTCAGTGCCTACTTAGGTCCCCTCTTTGTCCTCCTTGGCCAGCGTCACTCGCCCTTCCCCAAGGCGAGCTCGCGGCCTGCAGTGGAATCCAAGGTTTCGTCGTCTTCTGCGTTCTGAAAATAAGGTTTAAGTGCGGTTAAGCTGGCCACCCGGTTCTTGCGTTCACCCTCATGAGTGAGACGCATGATTCTGCGGGAGATGGAGCTAGCTACCCTATAGGGCCCATCGTATTTCGGGGCCAATTAGGCTGCGAAACCTTCTGCTGCGTTAGACACCTGTCATACCATGACCACTGCTCCACCCGTTGGTCGCCATTCTCTATTCCGGAGGATTTAGTGCCTCCCCTGGTCCATCGATGACTTCTGTAGGTTATTCCGTACGATGTCGAATACTTCATTCAGATTCTTCTCTGCCTAGTTGAAGAGGCTGTTTGTCGGCTATGTGGGACAACCCATTAAAGAGAAAGGCACAAAGGTGTCGCTGTCTATTCTGTCCTAGAGAAAGACAGTGCCAGGGGATATATATAGCCGTCTGCTCTTCATCTTTATTGCAGCAGCTTCTGCAGAAGTCGGGGAAACCAGCGGATAGGCTCTATCGAGAAAGATACCTAAATACTTAACCTTGTCGCTAATATTCAGTGTATCACCGTGCAGAGACGGAGGTCTAAGACGCGGGATTTTGTGCTTGTTTGTGAAGAGGACAAGTTCTGTTTTGCTGGGGTTAATCCCTAGCTCATTATCTGTTGCCCATTTAGATAGTGTCAACAGGGATTCGGCCATTCTATCGCAGAGAGTTTGGAGGAATTTTCCAGAGAAGGCAATGGCCACATCATCTGCGCAAGCCACTATCTTACACCGTCCCAACATACCGTTTATAGCTACGTTCCATAGAAGTGAAGATAGAACACCCCCTTGTGGGGTGCCTCTAGAGACAAATTTAGCTGTGTTGGCGTTGCCTAGAGACGCCTCCACGACGCTACGTCTTAGAAGTTGGTCAATGAGATGTGCAGTCCTAGTATCGACTCCCAATGTTAATAATGCCTCCGTTATTGTTAAAAGCTTCCTCAATGTCTAGGAAGGCTATAAGGGAGAATTCTTTTAGAGAGAGTGACTTCACTATTATGGAGGCTTAAAGCTTTTTATTTATATTTTGGTCTTGCTTATGAGGGTGACGGGCGGGCCTACTTCATCTTCTAGAGTCACGTGATTAGAGATGGACGGGCTGTTGGAACATCCCAGGGAAATGGGTCTCCAACAGTATTTCCAATTACTCGTGTCCAGATGTAGTCCAGGAGTTGTCACTTCTCTTTAGAAAGCCCATGGAGGGTACGGTGTGCGATATTACCTTACGTAATCTAACAGCCTAAGAGGTGCTTTCGATGTCGGAGCAGAAATTGCGCCAGAAGACTCTTTTGGCTCTACGGATTTATTTATTATATAACGAGAGGGATCGTTTCTAGCTTTCCCAGGACGCTTCTGAGTTCAGGTTTTTCGCCTGGTTGAAAAGTCTTCTCAAAGTCTTGCGGAGTTCTGAGATTGTGGGGGTGCACCATAGGGGTTTCATGCGCCCCCTGCTCTTGCCGATACGACAGGCTTTTTTGGTTGCCCTATTTATAGCAGATATCAGGGAGGAGACGAGTGTCTCTGAGTGATCTGCCCAGGTAATGTGAAGGGGCATGGGAGGGTCTGGGGGGATTAGACGCGCCAGATGATAGAAGATTTTCCAAATCTGTCTTTTTAAGATTGCGATAGGGAGCTATTTGATGGATGTCAACTAGTAATGTGAATTCGATATATCGATGGTCAGAAAATGAATGTTTATTGAGAACCTTCCAGGTGTGAATGTGAGATTCTACCGAACTGGAGACTAGAGTAAATGTTGGCTCGTTATTGTTCGCACAAGTAATATTTCGAGTTGGCACTGATTTAATGAATTTTTTAGTGAATAATTTGAAGCAAAACTGCCAACAACACACACATCAATAAATACATAAAATCATATTTGAGAATTCTCATTTATTTATTACTAATAATTGTGACATTTGATGTTGCTTATATTGCGCACATACATACATACATATGTGCATTTGGCGTTCTCTTACATTCCGCTATTCTCTCATCCGTTTGAGTTCGGTTGTGGAATTCTGAGCTTTGTGACTTGCTAAGCGCTTATACATACATACATGCATACGCTTAACACACTTATATACGTTCTTTTGGAGTCGGTTTGCAGTTGTCTCTCCATATACCATATACATACATACATGCATATATAACTGCAGTCTTATCGTTAGTTGTTTCTGTTGCTGGTTATCTCGATCTTGCTTTTACATTTGCATTTGTTTTGCTTAATCGATATGGAGTGCTGATTTAACTGCATCGCCTGATAACCTTTGATCAGCTGATGAATTTGTACTCTGTTACATATTATAATACCCTGTTCAAGAGTGTATTGGTTTTGTTTGATTGATTTTTTATGTGCTGTAACAATATTCGGCCAGTGCCTAGTTATTCGGTCAGCACATAGTTATTGTTGGTCAGCGATCAAGTAATTTGTTTGTCAGTGTGTAATTGGTTTCAGCTTACTGATTGCGTGAGCTAGATAGATATACTACTTTTGGAAAAAAAGAACCGTGGTAATAATTCTATATGGCCCAAAAAGTAGATCCCAATGAGACTGTTATGGATGTCGATGAGAGTTACCTTAGTGCGCGTTTAACGCAATTGTTCGCACAGTTAGAGAGAGTTGAGGCTGACATTGAGCGTCAGCGGATGTCACTAGCTACCAAGATGGTGAATACTAGTAAATTCGAGATACATTGCCGACTTGATTTACTTAACACATACATTTCCAAGGCAATGGATTTGCAGTCTCAAATAGACGTGATAAACACAGATAATGATAACCGCTCAATGCACGGGCATCATATATTGCTGCTCCTAGCAGATTTTAGACTGTTGACCGTATTCCAGTATCTCATCATTCGCATTTACCCAAACTTAAGTTGCCTAGGTTCAGCGGCAAGCATTTGGAGTATATACAATTAATTAGCCTTTTCGAAAGCTTGGTAGATTCTGATCGCTCGTTGTCTAATATTGAAAAAATCAATCACCTGATATCGTGTCTGTCAGACGAGACTTTGGGAACGATAAAGGCTTAGCAGGTCTCTGATGAAAATTATCCGTGGACAATAAATGACTTATTTTTTCGACACGCTTTCCCAGCTGTTTGACATTGAAGCGATGAACCAACCATCGGCTATAGGAATACGCACAATAATAGATTCAGTGATTCACATTGTAATGTCGAAATTAGATCCAAGCACAAAGACAAAGTAAGAGGGAGCAGTTAGATTACAACACGTTGCCGCAATGGTCCTATTGTGTTGTAGGATTGAACAGGCGGTACTGCGTCAAAGTGCAGAGTGTATTTTCGACCCCACAATACTCTACTGCACAAGTAAGCTGATGAACAGCAAGCAGCTGCTCATCCTGCCCATGTGAACCATGCTGCAAGCGAAGTTGATGAGGTTATTCTTGCAACAGCTATTGTGACTGTTCGCGATAGATTTGGCCAAAAGCGAAATGCCAGAGCTCTATTAGATTTAGGTTCACAAGTAAATTTCATTACGGAACAATTGGGTCAGTCGCTGAAGCTTCAGCGAAAAAATAAGTGTTTGACAGTGACCTTAGTCGGGCTGGCAAGCTTAGTTGCATAGAGCGAGGTCTCAACGGTAGTGTCGTCTCGTGTGAACGCTCATAAGTTCAGCGGTCAGTTTTGGGTGTTGAAGTCAATTTCGAGTAGACAGCCAGACTATGATCTTCCCATTAATCGGTGGAAGGTTCCAACAGATGTAAAACTGGCTGATCCGGACTTTTATAAACCTCAGCGAATAGATCTGTTGTTGGGAGCAAATACCTTCTTTGATCTTCTGTGCACTGGATAATTAAAACTATCAGATAATTGTCCAGAGTTGCAAAAAACCTTGCTAGGTTGGGAAGCATCAATGGATGTGTAAGAAACTACGAACCAATAACCCTGTACGCTGTGCTATCTGCACCTAAGAGAAAAGACAAGACTTGAGGCTCTCGTTAATCGATTCTGTGAATTCGAATCTGTACCGGAATCGATTGAGCGACTCGAAAACCTTGGGGTCATCCTTCGAGATAGCCAAGAAACGGTTTTTGTCGTTAGAACGTAGGGTCGCCAGAGACGTATATCTAAAGAAATGTATACAAGTTTCATGAAAGAGTATCTCGAACTTGGTCACATATCCGCCATAGGTACAGAAGTTTCACCAGGAACACTCTACGTGATTCCACCAATCCGTCCTGAGACCTGAAAGTAGTTCTACCAAGCTCAGAGTAGTGTTTGACGCGTCGTGTAAGTCAACTTCGTCACAATCACTGAATAATTTGCTCATGGTGGAACCTAATATTCAGAGGGATCTTATGTTGTCTCTTCTTCGGTTTCGACAAAATGGATATGCCCTTACTCAGATATAAAAAAAATGTACCGTCGAGTCAGCATGTCCGAAGACGATCGACAATTTCAGCTAGTCAATTCTTGCGAAAACCCATCGGATGAACTAATGTTATATAAATTAAGTACGGTAACTTATGGTACTGCATCCGCACCGTTTTTAGCCATCCGATGCATGCAAGAACTGCGATTCCGTCTAAAGTTATTTGTAACGACTTCTATGTCGATGACATGCTCACTGGGGCTGACTATAGTACTTCGTAAAAGAAATGTGTACCCAAGTGCCCGAAATTTTGGATTCAATTAACGAAATGGTTCTTGAACCATCCAAATTTAATGGAGGACAGTGAAACTGTTGAAATTTGGAGTTTCAATGATGCCGATTCGACAAAAATGCTTGGCATGAGGTGGACACCAAAACTGGATACATTTCGGTATCATTTGGATGACAGTTTCACCAAATTAGCCGCGAGCGAAAATATTGTCAGTCCGATTAGCATCAGGGCGAAAATTCTCCTGCAAGAGCTGTGGTGCATGCAATTGCCATGGACGAGACAATGCATATGGAATTGCATAGCAGATTGGAAAGAGACTCTTCTCGAACTGCATCACATTGCAATCCCTAGATACGCTCAAACCAGCTCCGACACAAGCATACCAGTGCATGGATTTGCGGATGCATCTAGTCAAGCATATGGATGCTGCATAAACATTCGCGCTAACGACGGTGCCAGTATCGTCTGCCCATTGCTTACTGCAAAGGCAAAGGTGGCTCCACTGAAAACCAAATCAACCCATATTCGAATTGTGTGCAGCACACCTGTTAGCCCAACTATGGTTCTCCATAAAACCCATGTTGAACCATTGTCAAATTGAGAGTGTTAATTTCTGGACAGATTCTGAAATCACACTACATTGGATAAACACGTCTCCATCCTTATTAGCAGCCTTCGTGGCCAATCGAGTTGCAGCCATCCAAGAGATGGCCATTGATGTATCTAGGCGACATGTACCAACATCTGCAAATCCAGCAGATTTATCTTCGAGAGGGTGTGACACTCATGAACTTGTTCAGTCTATTTGCCTATAAGACCCATTCCTCTGCAGGGAGCAGGAGCATTTTCCTCAAAACCAACCATTTTCCATCCCAGAAGACCTTGAGAAGATTGAATACAAAAAGTCTGTGATGGTTTGTTCGGCCACCAGCTCTGAAAAAGGTCAACTGGTTCAACCGAGTTTTCAGTCGCTGACTCCATTCATTCACCGTTAGAATACGATGCTAGGTTCTTGATTTTAATGCCCAAGAATTCTCTGGTGGTGGGATTGTATTTGCGAGAACTGCATGTTACTAATTGTCATGCTGGGACTAAGACAATGATTGCATTGCTTCGGCAGCGCATGTGGCTCGTTAATGCTCGTCGTGAGTGCACGCAGATAGTGCGAAAATGCGTCCACTGTTTTAGATATAAACCAAAACTGATAGAGCAAGTAATGGTTAATTTTCCGGCAGATCGCCTTTCCGGCGGTCGCCCTTTCAATACTTGTGGGGTGGATTTCTGTGGCCATGCAAATGTTTAGTTGGGAATCAGAGGAAGCGGACCATTGAAAATGTATGTTGCAGTTTTTGTTTGTTTTGCTTCAAAGGCTGTTCACCTAGAACTGGTGCCTGATTTATCCACTAACGCCTTTATTTGTACACTAAACAGTTTCATCGCGCGGCGTGGCGTACCAGTCCGGATATACTCGGACAACGGGACGAAGTTCATAGCAGGGAGCAACCAAATGAAGAAGTTCCAGAAGGCCTTCAACCGCCAGCAGACGGAGCTGTAATTGTACGCAGCGGACCGAAAGATGGAATTGCGATTCATTCCCCCAAGAGTGCCCCACTTCAGAGCCCTGTGGGATGCTGCATTGAAGTCCGCCAAACACCTGCTCCTGCGGCAACGCGTTGATAACCGAAATCAAGGTCAGAGGGCACCTGGCCGACGTGGAGGCCATCCTAAACTGGCGGCCGTTCACTCCGCTCGGCAACGAAACGAACGACGGGGGGGCTCTGACCCCAGGCCATTTCATCATCGGTCAGCCGCTTCGTTCGCTGCCGCGCGGACACGTCAAGCAGCGGAATTTCGTGCTGTCGCAGGTGGCAACTGATGTGCACGCTTAATCAGCGCTTTTGGCAAGCGTGGTCGAAGGACTACGTCCAGAGCCTCTAGAGATGGGCGTAGGAGCGCGACCACGTGGAGGTAGGCGACTTAGTCCAGCGATGGATCATGGGAAGACTCGTCGACACAACTCCAGGCGGAGATGGTCGAGTCAGGGTAGCCGGCGTGAGGACCGCATGGGGGGTTTTAAGCGCCCAATTCATAAGATGGCGCGGCTACCAATGTGTTGAAGGCAATGCCTTCAAGGTGGCCGGCATGTTGAGGAATAGGTGTAGTTAGTTAGATTAAGAGAGCCCACGTTGAAATTCACATATGAAATTATCTTATATTTAGGCTAGCTTTAAGCGCTCTGCGCAAGTGAAAACGCAGCAGCTGGCAGTCAGTTCCTTTTCGTTTGTCAATTCGATCGATTCGTAGCCACTACTGCCTTTTTATAAATTTCGCTGTCCATTAGTTTTTTAAGAATAAATTGTAACATCTAAGTTGACTTACAATGGTTTTATTTTATAACAAAACTCATTCAAGGTTTTTCATTTGCGCCCGAGCAGGGACCACGGTTACGGTCGTTGGTTTAAATATTTAAACATTTCAAGGCGTGGTTGCATTTAAAATATAACCTAAATTGTTTGCACAAGTAATATTTCGATTTGGCACTGATTTAATGAATTTTTTTTAGTGAATAATTTGCAGCAAAACTGCCAAGAACACACATAAATAAATACATTAAATCATATTCGTGAATTTTCATTTATTTATTACTAATAATTGTGACATTTGATGTGGCTTATATTGCGCACATACATACATACATATGTGCATTTGGTGTTCTCATACATTCCCCTATTCTCTCATTCGTTTGAGTTCGGTGGTGGAATTCTGAGCTTTGTGAGTTACTAGCCGCTTATACATACATATGTGCAGGCCAGCGCGCGCTTAACACACATATTTACGTTCTTTTGGAGTCGGCTTGCAGTTGTCTCTCCATATACCATATACATACATACATGCAAATATAACTGCAGGCTTATCGTTAGTTGTTGTATTTGCTGGTTATCTCGATCTTGCTTTTACATTTGCATTTGTTTTGCTTAGTCGATCTGGAGTGCTAATTTAACTGCATCGCCAGATAACATTTGATCAGAATAAATTGTAACATCTAAGTTGGCTTACAATCTGGTTTTATTTTATAACATAAATCATTGGAGATTTTTCAACAAGTGCGGCCTTTACCTGATACCTCTGCAGCGTACAGCGTGAAGTTTGAAGTCCTCAAACCAGAAATGCGACCTTTGCCACGGTTCCTGGATGAGGACGATGTCTGCACCTCCCCTGGCTGGGAGATAAAGGAGAGCAGCCGATGCTGCCTTACAGTGGTGGAAATTTATTTGCAGGAGCGTGATCGACATCCTGTGCTTTAACGTCTACCAACGTGGTGTCCACAGCTGATTCTTCCTCCTCCTGGAGGTCATCCAGGTCAGCCATGTCCACGGTGCTGAGACCTCTGACCAGGTCACTCTCCTCGGAGACATATCCTTCCGATCGCCTCGGGACCTTCGTAGAGTTCGACCATGTATAGGTCGGACTCTTTTTTAAGACCGTATAAATACAGATCCCAGCACTCTTGAACACGTTTTTAATAGAGTTGTCCGACTTGGACAGCATGTCATCTGATGCCTCGTCTAAAATCAGGACGATCTGTCTGGATGGTATTACCGCCTCCTCAACTTTAGCGAATTTCCAATTGGCCGTTAGAAGTCCTGGGTTGCAGACTTGTAGGAGTCGCAAGATCTGTTCGGATTCAGCTGGCTTTGCAGACACCCAAGCTCTAGCGCGTAGCTGGTTAGGGATGTTGTCCCAGTCTACAGCTTCCAGAATGGCTCCTGTGTAGACTAAGCCAAGGTCTTCATAGCTGGGGAAGGAAGGATTGCCGGCCTCCGTTGAGGTTTTTAATTGAAACATAAATTTGGTCCTACGAGTGTACGGGATGGGAATGTCCTCGGCAGGTACTCAGAGTTCGCATACCAGCGATCGACCCTGCATGCACGGGCATACGCTGTTCGACCTTTGGTTTGAGGTGACTTTTTAGAGCAGTGTTCTACTTCTAGCCCGACTACCATTCGTCAGCATCCATGGCAAAGATAAGACCGTGCCATGGATCACGAGGAGATTATATACAGGTATATACAGTTAAGGCAGTAAGCAAAAAGCCACTGTTCTTCCCCCTGTATACTACTTTAAGCGAATGACAGTGAATAATGTGCAACACTCTACTAGAGTTTTCATTCAGTTTTCACTCATTCCATATGCTGTACAGTAGTTTTTTTTATTATAATCTTGCAGAAGGTATTATGTTTTTGTCACGGAGTTTGTAACGCATTGAGGCGTTTCAACAGCTGAGTTGATATGGTCATGTCTGTCTGTCTGTCCGTCTGTTTCTAAGCGAACTAGTCTCTTAGTTTTAAAGCTACCTTGATGAAATTTAGTACAGATTTGTATTCTCTCTGCACGCAGTTCATATGTTAAAATCGGTCAGGTCGGACCACTATATCATATCGCTGCCATAGGAACAATCGGTTGAAAATGCTTAGTATGAACATTTTCGTTGTCTATTGACCGATTTGAACGAAATTCACACAGAATGAATTTCTCGTTGTCTCCCATCTGTTGACCAATCATATAACTAAATCATAAATCATATAACTACCATAGAAATAATTGGTTATTAAAACCAAATTAATGCAATATTTATGACTGCAAATGTATTTAATCTTCATCGAGCCGAAGATAACCGTTTTTTCTTGTTTTACAGTAAAATTGTTGATTAATAATTTTGTATGTGTACAGTGTTTTGCTACTAAGTAAACTTACTGAACAGTCACATACTTCTTCGACATTTTTCCAGCTCAGAGTGTCACTGATGTCTATGTGAACGGTTACTTGTGTCACGGTATCTCAACCTTTTTTATCGTATGCATTTCCATTTGTGCCTTTCCCGCTGCAGGTTTAGACAACAAACCTTCTAACATATTTAGATATGTTTTCAAATCAGTATTGCTCATATATCTTGTCCATTTAAATGCCCGAGGAATTACGGGTAAGCAACGAGTCTTTTATTTTTATAAACTAGGCTCTGATTTCGTACGTATTCGCGATATATTCGTGCATCTCACCATTACTTAGTTGCTTTACTATTCCAGTAATTTCTTGATCACTTTGTTGATCGAACAACAACCAATTTTCTGTAATATCGGCTAGTTCAATACGAATTTCCTTTACTTTACTTGTCTTATCTAATTGAAATGGAATCGTGTTTCGTGACAAAAAATCCACACGAAACATTTGACTTCCTTTCTTATATTCGGCACTGAAATCAAAACTCTGCAATGAATTGCAACCTGTATGTATTACAAATTTTTGACCATGCAAACAATGTCTAAAATGTTTGATAGGAATTTAAACCGCCAAAGTTTCCAACTCGGACGAGTGGTATTTTGATTATGCCCCAAATTGCTTTTGCTATCTATCAATCTTTTGAATCATTATTGCACCATAGCCGTGTAAACTAGCAGCACGATGGTTGGTTGTGGATCGACAATAACTAGGACTGGATCACTAGTGAGCACGTGAATTATTTCTTTTCATATTTCTTCAAGCTTCTTTGTCCAAACAATTTATTAACTTCTGAAGTCAAGCGATACAATGGTTTTATTCATTATTAACTTATGTAACTGATGTTGATAAAGCTTATATCTTCCGTGGATTTGCCGTTATTTCGCGATATCTAATGTAAAATCTCATGCATGCTATGCCCGATTGAAGAAATTACACTTTTTAATATTGAATGAAAAGCTTGCCCTTTTCAATTTTCAGCTATGAACATATCGCCTATATAGACCACTGCGAATGAATATGCTAACTCACCGAAAGCTGGCTCTATTGCACGCTGAAACACAGACGACGCATTCATTATGCCTTAAATTCATACTGATCCTCTGGGGTCACAATATCCGTTCGCTCAATAGAGTGTTTGTGAATCGGGATTTGCTAAAAGCTGTAGTTGCGTCAGATTTGATCCGATATCAAAGGCAAGGGATACTTGTCCCTCAACGTATTCGCATTTACAGCATTCACAATAATCAAAATAGAGTCTGTCACTACCATATTTCTTTTTCACTAATAACATAGGAGTAGAAAATGGAAAACTACTTGGACGAATAACATTAGCTGTAATCATCTGCTGTATTTAATCTCGCACAAGTTCCTTTTCATCTACACTTAACCTGAACGGACGTCTCTGAACCGTTTTTTTTTTGCTCAACTAAACGAATTTGCATTGCAGCTGTAATGACGCGTCTATTTGGGATTCCATTTATAAAATTATTTATTATATTTGACTGATTAATTAAAATTTTTGTCAAATTCTGACTATCTGTTTTATTTCGTTCATTATTTCTCTTGTCCACTTTTTTAGACCCCGTACTCTAAAAAAGAGTATAGGGGTCTATTAGGTTTGTCAGAAGCGAAATGTGCGTAACAGGCAGAAGGAGGCGTGGCCGACCCCATAAAGTATATATATTCTAGATCAGCATCAACAGCCGAGTCGATATAGCAATGTCCGTCTGTCCGTCTGTCCGTCTGTCTGTCTGTCCGTCCGTCCGTATGAACACCTGGATCTTTTAAACTACAAAAGCTAGAGACACCAAATTTGGAATGAAAGTCCGTTATCTTCGCGAGCAGATCAAGTTTATTTCAAATTGTTGCCACGCCCCTTACCGCCCCCGCAATGAGCAAAAAACCAAACACACCTCGAAAAAAATTTACTTTTAGGCCAATAACTCAGTAACTATGGCACTTAGGAACACCATTTCTGGTAAACAGGTTGCTACTGACACCCTTAATGCAATGCCATTAAAAATTTTGAGCTGCCACGCCCCCTTTTCTCCCGAGAGTTAACCAAACGTTTTCACTTTAATGCCATGTTTAAGGCATTTATTCATATAGTAGAGTGTTGTAATTCAACATTCGTATAGAGACATATAAAATCAAACTATTCTGAAAGGGGCATCAACATACTACCTTTAACAAAAGAGCTACTGCGTTACAAACTTTGTTATTTAACTGCAATATCACTTACGCGCGAGAGCGAGACAGAAACATACAAACACATGTTCGAACGTTTTCGATGCTTGTGTGGCGACAGCGCTGCCGGCAGACGCTGGCCGCGCCGAATACACACATACATACATACATGCATACATATAATTTCAAACGAATGTGTGTTTGTATGAATAATATGTAAATGCTGATATTCGGAGAATTCTTGAAAGTGGCGCGTGGTGCAACTGATAGAGTTTGTCTGAGGTTATAGGTTCGAATGCTGGCAATGCGAATTGTTAAATTATTTTTTTTAAATTTCAATTCAAATTGAATACAAATGTGCACTACTATGAGAGTACGGGGTCTTTTATAGTCGGCTCGGTCGACTGTAGCCTTTCTTACTTGTTTGTATTACATTTTTCGTTCTGAACAGCATTGACCATTTTGATTTTAAAAATATTAAATTTATTAGCTTCAATAGTTATACCAAAACCTAGATTCAAAATTTCGCGACCAATCATACCTAATCTTTAGCTAATCATTCAGCACCACTTGGAACAAGATTTCAATATTATTCAATTACTATATTTGAACAGTTTTTATGTACCAAGACGAGAGATACCGCGGTCTACTCCAAATTCATGGTTTTCCATGTCGATGGCAATGAAGTTACCAATCGACTTGCATACACTGAAACACCCTCGATTGCTTTCGGTTTCCCATTCAAAATGTCAAGCAAGATGGCTGCTGGCTTCTCTATAACATAGAAGCGCTGTGTAAATAATTCTTTCAATTCTGGCCATGTGATTGCAACGAAACATATCTGGGCAAGCCACTGTGACGGACATCCAACTACTGCCTTTCTAAGTGACACATCGTTACAGTCGCTGTTCGGTCATGATTATGACCACGTCAGCATCAGCTCCAACAGCATCCCTGTCGAATAATGGTAGTCACGTTTTATGCTGATTTTTTGCAGTTTGCAATGCCTTAAATAACGTCATAAATTTTTTAGTTCTCCGCATACAAAATTGCTTGCAAATTGCTGTCACCATGATCTTCTTACTGTGGTGATCCCACTTCTGATGTCGGAGCACAGTATATAACGCCGTCACTTATCATGATATTATTCACTTATTTCATCGAAAATGAAAATGTTATACCCGCAACGGGTTACAAATTATGTTGACTCTTCCTTTTCTCAATTTCGACTGACTTCACCTCTGCACCGCTTCCGTTCGGCCGTGTCTCTGTGCGGGTCCCCTTCGCACACATTTTCTATTCTTCTCTGCTTTCCCGACAACTAATTGCACCACGTTCGGTTGAAACAACTATATTGCTCTTGAACATTGCTGTCTTTTCCATTTCGACCAGCAACAAAATATCCGAACGCCGTTCTTTATCAAGTCTCTTTTGTGATCCGCCTTTGGTTCATTCTTATTATCAAAATTGTGCTATTCATCTTAAATTGACATTTAAAAAATTAATAAATTCTGAATTTTTTTATGCATTGTGTAATTAGTTTTGAAATCTTTTTACTGTTTTAATTTAGAGGGATGATCGTCATCGACCAGAAGATCAAGTGCTCATGCGTGCACTTCGCGACTTCAATATTCCAAAAATTGTAACTGATGATCTTCCTGTGTTCATGGGACTTATTGGAGATTTATTCCCTGCATTAGATGTTCCAAGGAAACGTAATTATGAATTTGAGGCAATAATTAAACGATCCACTATGGACTTAAAGCTTCAGCCGGAGGATGGTTTTATTTTGAAAATCGTGCAGCTGGAAGAACTTTTTGCAGTACGCCACTCTGTATTTATTATAGGATTTGCAGGAACTGGAAAATCAGAGGTGTGGAAAACTCTTAACAAGACTTATCAAAACCAAAAAAGGAAGCCTCATTATAACGATCTTAACCCGAAGGCTGTAACGAATGATGAGTTGTTTGGAATTGTAAACCCATCAACCCGCGAGTGGAGGGACGGTCTATTTTCAATAATAATGCGCGATCAGGCTAATTTGGGAGGGTCAGGTCCGAAGTGGATTGTCTTAGATGGAGACATTGATCCTATGTGGATTGAAAGTTTAAATACAGTAATGGATGATAATAAAGTTTTAACTTTAGCAAGTAACGAGCGAATTGCTTTAACTAAAGAGATGCGTTTGCTTTTTGAGATTGCGTCATTAAGAACTGCAACCCCAGCGACTGTGTCGCGGGCAGGAATATTGTATATTAATCCTCAGGACTTGGGATGGACACCATTTATACAGTCTTGGCTGGGGACTCGTGCAAACTCTAGTGAAGTTTCAACCCTAAATGTGCTCTTTGATAAATATGTACCGGCTTTACTGGAACTGTTCCGAGGACGACTTAAAAGTATTACACCCATTTCCGATATCGCACGTTTGCAAATGACATGCTTTTTATTAGACAGTATGCTTACGCCACAAAATGTTCCACATGATTGCCCAAAAGACTGGTATGAAATATATTTTGTCTTTAGCATTATTTGGGGATTCGGAGCACCACTATTCCAGGATCAGATTATTGACTGGCGCAATGAGTTTAGTAAATGGTTTCAAAATGAATTTAGAGCCGTAAAATTCCCACCTTCTGGAAACATTTTTTCGTATTATATTCATAATGAGTCTAAAACATTCTTACCATGGACTAATCTTGTGCCTGATTTCGAGCTAGATCCAGATTTGCCCCTTCAATCAAATCTGGTTAATTCTGCAGAAACAACGCGTTTGCGATTTTTTATGGATACTTTAATAGAAGAAGATCACCCAATCATGTTGATTGGGCCGTCAGGATCCGGAAAGACAATATTAATGAATGCAAAGTTAAACACTCTTCCGACCGATAAATTTGCTGTTACAAACGTACCCTTTAACTTCTATACAACATCGGAAATGTTGCAACGAATCTTGGAGAAACCATTAGAGAAAAAAGCGGGTCGTAATTATGGACCTATAGGAAACAAAAAAATGATTTACTTTGTAGACGATATGAACATGCCCGAGGTAGACAAATATTTCACTGTTCAGCCACATACTTTAATTAGACAGTTTATGGACTATCATCATTGGTATGATAGGATTAAAATGACACTAAAAGATATACATAAATGTAATTTTGTGGCTTGCATGAATCCGTCTGCAGGCTCTTTTACTATTAACCCAAGGCTGCAACGACATTTCTGCTCTTTTGCTGTAAAGTAAGTCTCAATTATTAATTTTTGAATGATTTTCTTACACCTTTTCTTAGTCAGCCAAGTCAAGAAGCGTTATTTCATATTTTAAATTCGATACTCACGCAACATTTGGAAAATCCACAACACAAGTTTGATAAGGCGATCATAAAGCAGTGTACATCACTCGTTAATACGGCAATTGCTCTCCATTTAAAGGTGGTCGGCTCATTCCTTCCTACAGCGTTAAAATTTCATTATAACTTTAATCTACGAGACCTAGCCAATATATTTACAGTAAGTCATTAACTTTTTATTTATCTTTAACATTAAGTAATAAAATATTTAAAAAAATATGAAAAAAAAACCAATTTATATTAATAAACTAATCGAAATACAAGTATTCTTCAAAGTAATTATTACTATTATGATTTCTTTTACAGGGTGTCCTCTATGCTAATAACGAAACATGTTCTAATTTTAATCAAATTATACGATTATGGGTTCACGAATGTTTCCGTGTGTATGGGGACAAGCTTGTGGACCAAATAGATATTGGAAACTTTAGAAAGGTTATGGGTGATGTAGTTCGCAAGGGTATTGAAGGAATTAGTGAGGATGTTATTTATGCACAGCCACACATTTATTGTCATTTTGCAAAAGGACTTTCAGACATTAAATATATGCCAATACCAAACTGGGATCGTCTTAAAGCCTTACTAGAGGAGGCTCAATCTCGTTATAATGACTATGTCGGAGCCATGAGCTTAGTGCTTTTCGATGATGCCATGTGTCATGTCTGCAGAATTAGTCGCATTTTAGAATCTTCTAGGGGATATGCGCTACTTATTGGTGTTGGAGGTTCTGGCAAACAGTCACTTACCCGTTTGGCTGCTTTTATATCGTCTCTCGATGTTTTTCAGATTCAGCTAACAAAAGATTATAGCATAAATGATTTAAAAGCTAATATTGCTTTATTGTATTCTAAAGCAGGTGTAAAAAGTACGGCTTGTTGCTTTTTAATGACCGACTCCGAAGTGGCACGTGAACAATTTCTAGTTCTTGTTAATGATCTTTTAGCGTCGGGAGACATACACGAATTGTTCGCCGACGATGAAATGGAAAATGTCATTGGAGCAGTCCGGAATGAAGTTAAGCAACTTGGTATTGTTGACAGTCGTGAAAACTGTTGGAAATATTTCATAGAAAAAGTACGCAGTCTACTAAAAGTTGTGTTATGTTTTTCTCCTGTTGGCACTACCCTTCGGGTTCGCTCCAGAAAATTCCCCGCGCTCGTTAATTGCACAACAATTGATTGGTTCCACGAGTGGCCACAGCAAGCTCTAGAGTCTGTTTCTATGCGATTCTTATCAGAGATTACAGTTCTACCATTAGAATTGGCTCCTTCCGTGTCAAAATTTATGGCTTACGTGCATAAAACTGTCAATAACATATCAGAACTATACTTAGCTAACGCTAAACGTTATAATTATACAACACCAAAATCTTTTCTAGAACTTATTTCATTGTACTCAAAACTTTTGTATGAAAAAGTCAATGCCAATTTAGACCGACGATCTAGATTGGAAAATGGATTAATTAAACTCGCCAGTTGTACGAAGGAAGTTGACGCACTTCAGGATGTGCTTAAAGTTCAAGAAGTAGAGCTTAAAATTAAAAACCAGGAAGCAGATAACCTTATTATTGTGGTAAGCACCGAAAACGAAAAAGTTTCGAAAGAACGTGCTTATGCTACAAAGGAGGAAAAAAACGTTCGTCAAATTGAAGAAGATGTCGGTGCAAAGGCTAAATTATGTGAGGAAGATTTTCGAAAAGCTCAGCCAGCACTCCTGGCTGCTCAGGAGGCTTTAAATACTCTTAACAAAAATAATTTGACTGAACTAAAATCATTCGGATCACCACCCGATGCCGTTGTTAGTGTATGTGGTGCCGTATTGGTTCTTTTTTCTGTGAATGGAAAAATACCAAAGGATCGTAGTTGGAAAGCATCACGTGGTATGATGGGCAATGTAGATAAATTTCTAGACAACTTAATCAACTATGATAAGAAGCATATTCATCCAGATGTAATTAAAGCACTCGCGCCATATATTCAAGACCCCGAGTTTAACCCTGAAAAGATATTATCCAAGTCATCGGCGGCCGCTGGTCTGTGCTCCTGGGTTATAAATATAAATCGATTTTATGATGTGTATCTTGTTGTTGAACCAAAGGAGCGAGCTTTAGTGGAAGCAGAAAAAGAATTGAATGACGCAAGAGATAAACTTACAGCATTGAATAAGCGGCTTAATGAACTAGAGCAGGAACTGAATATTTTACAAATGAAATTTGATGAAGCAATGGCAAAAAAACAGAAATGTCAAGATGAAGCAGATAAAACAGCTTTTACAATAGATATAGCTAATCGACTTATTGGAGGTCTTGCAACAGAAAAAGTTCGCTGGAATGATTCAGTAAAAAGGTAAGAATATTAAAAATAAATAAAAGTTATATAACTGTAGCTAATTCGTTCTTCATAACAGCATAACAATGGGCATAAGGCAACTGCCAGGCGACATTTTAATAATATCATGCTTCATATCTTATGTAGGATGCTTTACACGTGCATACCGAGTTGAACTACACCAAAAGTTATGGATGCCAACATTTTACAACATGCAGGTAAGAAATTATAAAATATTTAAAAAAATGTAAGATAATTAAACTTAAGTCCCATGCTGTATTACGATTCGACGGAGTACCCAAATGAGTACCAGAGGTCAATTAAATAAGTAACAAGCGAAACGCCAGTTACATGTAGAATGATGCTTTTCGGACCCCATAATACAATTAAATTCCTTGTCAAGCTTGTAGCTCTAGACGGTGACAAACGCTATTTATGAGCCGGTGCTGGTCCTCGCAGTACATATGAACTATAAATATTTTTCAGTGTTAAATGCTTTATTTCAATGTTTCAATGCTTAGATTTTAGTGCTCTATATGACAAATTCTTGAACTGTTTTTACTGACGCTCCGACCCCAACCACACATAAAACTCTTTAAGAGACTGTTGTGGCTCACCTCTTTGTCCATATGTATGTTTGTCGTCGCTTGCTAGGTCGTTCCTGATCGGCGTATGATCTTCATATTCCGATCTTTGATATCTTTGGCTAATCCCAAAATCATTTGCTTGGTCATCTGGGTTAAAAATTTTCCATCGTTGTCTGTCCTTTCACTTTGTTTACCTTGCTGAAGATCAACTCCCTCGTCCAAAAAATTCTGCAAGCGTCTTATCCAGCTATTAATCGTATTTTTGGTCAGGACAGCAGCGCTGTTTCTCTATCTTCTTTGCTACTGATGCGCGGCATATTTTCGGCGCTGCCCTATATGGCTTGCTGTGACGTCGATGCGTGTGCGTGAGTCGGTCGTTCCTATCCAACGTCGTTCTGATTCAACGTCGTCCCGCTTACGATCGCGCTATTGCTAGAGTAAACCAAGTGTGGATTATCGCACCCTCAACAAGAACATGTTAAAGGACAATTATGCAACTCCGCATATTGATGATTTAATTGATAAGCTTGAAAGGAAAAAATACTTTTCAAAATTAGATTTGAAGAATGGGTATTTCCATGTATGTAGAGTGGCACTGTGGCATACACCAAACAGTGTGGCATCCCTAAAGAAATAAGCGGGCGATGTGGCTACACCAGAGAGAGTAAAAGAGTAGTTGGAAATATATGCATGAAGAGTCTATGAAGTACACTTCCTTCATAACTCCAATGGGACAGTATGCCATTTGGGCTTCGCAATGCTCCCGCAGTGTTCCAAAGATTCGTAAATAAAATATTTTCAGATATGGTTAGGGCGGAAAAATTAATAATATATATGGATGATATAATGATAGCGACCGAGGATAGCAAATCACATTTAGAAATACTGGAAGAAGTTTTTAAACGATTGGTAGAAAACAAGCTGGAACTAAGACTTGATAAATGTGAGTTTCTTCAGTCAAAAGTAAGATATTTAGGATATTTAGTGTCAGGAAATGGAATAAGACCAGATGATAAGAATCTCGAAGCAGTTAAAGATTTTCCAGTACCAAAGAAAGCGAGAGATGTTCAAAGTTTTTTGGGGTTATGCTCCTATTTCAGAAGGTTTGTTCAGAATTTTTCAACAAAAGCAAAACCACTTTTCGACCTTATAAAAAAAGATAGGGAATTCAAATTTGCTAGTTCTTAGGTTTTGGAGCGATTCTCATGCAGAAAAAAGGCGATGGAAAAATCCATCCCATTTTCTATTTTTCGAGTCCAGATATGACAGTTTTAAACTAGAAACGTTAGCAATAGTTCTTGCATTAGAAAGATTTAGAATATATTTGCAAGGCATCCATTTTAAGTTAACAACAGATTGTAATTCTTTAAATTTAGCAGTGAATAAGAGAACAATGAGCCCTCCATAGATAGATGGTTACTAGAGCTTCAAAAATACGATTTTACAATTGAACATAGACCGGGCATAAGAATGCAGCATGTAGATGCGTTAAGTAGAAATACACAGATATTAGCTATAGAGACAAATACCTTTGAAGAAAATATAATTGTGTGTCAAAATAAAGATAAAAAATTAAAAGACTTAAAAGAGCTGTTGGACAAATCTGAACATAAACATTTTGAAATGAGGAATGGCGTTGTTTATAAGAAAAAGGATAAGTATCGTCTATTGCTTTACATACCGGAGAGTATGGAGAACCATGTACTTTATAAGTATCATGACGAGTTAGGACATGTTGGAATTGATACGATGACAGATATTATTCTAAAAAAATACTGGCTTCCAAACATAAGAATGCAAGCGAAAATGCATATAAGTAATTGTTTAAAGTATATTGCTTTTTCTGCGAAGCACGGAAAAGAAGAAGGATATTTACATAATATTCGTAAGGAATCGGTTCCGTTTGAGGTTGTGCATATTGATCATTTTGGCCCAGTTGATAAAGGAAGAGCTAATAAACATGTTTTTGTTATAGTAGATGCATTCACAAAATATGTTAGACTTTATGCAACAAAAAAAACGAATACTAAGGAAGTAATAAATTGCCTATTGGATTATTTTACGGCTTATAGCCGACCAAAATGTATCGTCTCTGATAGAGGTAGTTGTTTCACATCAAAGGATTTTGAAAGTTTTATGGAAGAAAATGAAATAAAACACGTTAAAATTGCAACAGGTTCATCTCAAGCAAATGGACAGGTTGAAAGAATTAACAGAAGCTTGAGACCTATGATAGCTAAGTTGGTTAATACAGAGAAAGGCCTACACTGGAATATAGTTTTAGAAAAAGTTGAACATGTATTAAATAATACAATACAAAGAACGATAAACCAATATCCTAGTAAAATGCTCTTTGGAGTTATGCAAAGAGGAAAAGAGAATGACAACTTGAAAGATAAGTTAAAAGAGGTGGTTGATAAACATGAAGAAATAGCCTTACCAAAAATTCGTGAACTGGCTAAAGTCTGTCAAAACAAACTGCAAAATTATAATAAGGAAACTGTTGATAAGAAAAGATTAGCACCTCACATATATGAAGAAGGAGATTTAGTAATGATAAAGAATTTTGACACTCATACGGGAATTTGCAAAATGTTGATACCAAAATTCTAAGGACCTTATAAGATATCAAGAGTATTACGAAATGATAGATATGTTGTTGAAGATACAGATGGATTTCAACAGTCAAGAGTACCATATCAAGGAGTTTGGGCTGTTGCAAACATGAAGCCTTGGCTTAATAATAAAAAATAATGTAAAATAAATAATTGTAATTATATTGTATAAAATAAAATTGTATTCATATTCTTAAATATTAAGCAAACTAGTAAACTAATTTAATGAGTTCAGGAGTACTCCAGTCAGGATTGGCCGAATTGTAGCAGTTATTGTACATAGTTATATATAATAAGATGTTTCGACACTTGGTTTATCAAAAAAATATAATACTTTATTCAATAAACTCGAAACTACGGAGTACAAAACTAGACTACTTATCCTATTTTCTGATGACGTTAAGCAAACCTCGGTTTTGAGCTTTCATTAATTGGACTTTGGACTCATTGAGCTTTTAGCTCTTATGTAAATAGAGAAAGATCTCGATCTTGGAGGGATGTAGAGAGTTCGGCTAGGATTTGTTTAACGTCAGCAGTTTTAACCCCAATGATGGGAATAACGATTCTGGCGAATTGTTTATGATATTTAATGCATTCGTGGGAAGCCAGAATTGTTATTGTCACCATTTGATTTTTTGATAGTGTTTACATTAGTTTTTTGTGCGAAAGAAATCTTTAACATAAATAATAAGTGTGGTGTATGGTGTATGTGGTGTATGTGGTGTATGGGTTTAGGTACGTATGTATCTACATATGTTACTATATATATATATACATCGGCGTTGGTGCTAACATATTATGTTTACGTAAACTCACTCATAGGTATACATGTTAAGCGACTGTTAATTAGAATACCTACATACATAAGGCACACTGTTATAGAGGACTAACATAAAAATGTAAAGAAGAGCCGATGCAAAGGCGAGAGAAGAAAATAAAGACATTCTGTATTTGACAATTAAACGACGCACATCGTTGGTGCTACACACTCTAGAAATTTAACGTCATTTTCAACCAGCAATGGTTCATATCGTTTTACACGATTACCTTACGAATTAAAAATAGCGCCAAATTCCTTTCAAAGAATGATGACAATAGCTTTTTCTGGATTAGAACCTTCACAAGCTTTCTTGTACATGCATGACTTAATCGTCATCGGTTGTTCGGAAAAACACATGATCAAAAACTTAACAAATGTTTTTGACTTGTGCAGAAAACACAACCTTAAACTACACCCAGAAAAATGCTCTTTCTTCATGCACTAAGTGACATTCCTAGGTCATAAGTGCACTGATAATGGAATTCTTCCAGATGACAAAAAGTACAATGTAATTAAAAACTACCCAATCCCAACGGACGCTGATAGCGCTAGAAGATTTGTAGCATTCTGTAACTACTATATATGTTTTATTAAAAATTTTGGCGACTATTCAAGGCACATAACTAAGTTATGCAAAAAGAATGCCAATTTTCATTGGTCTGATGAATGCCAAAATTCATTTGATTATTTAAAAAAGGCTTTAATTTAGCCCTCTTTATTGATATATCCCGATTTCGATAAAGAATTTTGCATTATTACAGATGCAAGTAAACACGCCTCTGGAGCCGTTCTAACACAAAACTATGGAGATAAACAACTCCCAGTTGCATATGCTTCACGCTCATTCACCAAAGGTGAAAGCAACAAATCAACAATAGAACAAGAATTGGCAGCAATCCACTGGGCAATTACATATTTTCAACCATATATTTATGGCAAACATTTCACTGTAAAAACAGACCATAGGCCACTAACGTACTTGTTCTCAATGACAAACTCAAGCTCAAAACTTACAAGAATGAGATTAGAACTAGAAGAATACGACTTAACTGTTGAGTATCTTAAAGGAAAAGATAATTTTGTAGCTGATGCACTTTCACGCATCACTATTAACGATCTTAGAAACATAACCAATACAATTTTAAAAGTCACTACTAGAAAACAAAGTAAACAGAAAAACTCCTGCGCAGGAAATGCTCAATATGAAGTCATTTGTAATGACGAAATACGAAAAGTAGTGGCCTTGCATATAACAAACAATACATGTTTTCTGAAACATGGAAAGAAAATTATTGCAAGAATTGATGTTGATGATTTGTACACCAATGGAACCCTTGACCTAGGTCAATTCTTTCAAAGGCTTGAAAAGCAAGCCGGTATACTTGGAATCAGCCAACTCAAAGTGGCACCGTGCGAAAAGATCTTTGAATCAATTTCAATAGAATCTTTCAAAATATTGGGCAATAAAATATTGAAAATACTAAGAGTAGCGCTACTCAAGCCGGTGACCCTAATAAATAATGATAAAGATCGAGAAGCGATACTGTTTACATTCCATGACGATCCAATTCAAGGAAGTCATACAGGTATAAATAAAACAATTGCAAAAATAAAGAGACAATATTATTGGAAAAACATGACTAAACATGTAAAAGAGTATGTTAATAAATGTCCAAAATGCCTGACGTCAAAAACGACAAAACACACGATATCACCTATGACAATAACCGAAACTCCACAATATGCTTTTGACAGAGTGATAGTACATACTATTGGTCCACTACCACGTTCGGAAAATGGGAATGAATATGCAATCACCTTAATATGTGATTTGACAAAGTATTTAGTAGCAATTCGCGAGTGCAACAACTGTCGCAAAAGCCATATTCGAATCTTTTATTTTGAAGTACGGTCCAATGAAGACGTTCATTACGCATATGGGAACAGAATATAAAAATTCCATTATAAATGACTTGTGCAAATATTTAAAAATAGACAACATGACGTCTACAGCACACAACCACTAGACATTAGGTACCGTTGAAAGAAGCCATAGGACGTTCAATGAGTACATTCGTTCATACATTTCAGTAGATAAAACTGATTGGGACATATGGTTACAGTATTTCGTGTATTGTTTTAACACAACACCATCAGTAACTCATAATTATTGTCCATATGAACTAGTATTTGGTAGGCAAAATAACTTACCAATACAATTTAAAAGCAAAAATACTATAGATCCTATCTATAATATAGAAGATTATTCAAAAGAAGTCAAGTTTAGATTAGAAAACGCGTATAAGAGTACTTATACGAATACTTTTAGGAAAAAGTAATATTAATCTAAAAGAAATAAATGATAAGAAAGTATTAGATTTTAAAATAGAAATAGGAGACCAAGATTATTTAAAGAATGAAAATGGATTTATAAATAAAGCAAAAAAAAAAAAAAAAGAATATATATATATATATATAGAGATCTTTAAAAAAAATAAAAAAATATTTTTTTCCTTATACAACATAATATATATATAAAATATATAAAAACAATACTAATATTTTTTATATTAAATAACTTCAATTTATTACGTTATTTTTTTAAAACGGGAGGTGTAGTATGTTGTATGCCAAATGAGCATATGCACACTGTATTGTAGAGTATACAATATAACAAGTGGTCATTTGCCAAACTTTAATGTAAGAGTAATAACTTAAAACATAACGACACTTTGTTTCTATGTTTATACAATAACAAATATATAAGTGCAGTAATAGGATCCGCCGCTTATGCGGACTGGCCGCAGCTTGAGAACGCTAGCATGAGCACTGCTTGAGTATGTACCGTCTGTACATATATATGCATATATGCAAATACATATGGCATGCTATATACTCCCGTTCTGCCGCTGCTTTGAGCGACAGAACTCCAAACATTATTATGTACAAAAGGCAGCGCTGCCACTAAGAACTGCGCCGCCTTAGGTTTAATTACATTAATCCCAATTTGTAAAGACAAGATCGAATAAAGCATTCAGAGCGAATTTATTGGTATTTACTTACTTCAACATACTTCAAAGTACTACACATTGTAATATCTCGATACCGATTTTAATAATTTAATCGTGAAAAATGCAGAGAGTATTATACGGTCGGGCGTGCTCGACTGTACATTTCTTTCTTGTTTTCTGGGATTATGGATTTCTAGAGTTATTTCTAAGGCTAATTTAGTATTTCTATGTTCTGTTCTTGCTATATTACAAATTTTACATTCGTTAATTATATTCTGAATTAAGTTTTGATAATCTGGGTAATAATATTTTTCTTTAAATAATAGTGTAGTTTTCTCTATTCCTAGATGTAGTAACTTTTCGTGTGTATTAATAATGTATTCTTTGAATTCGGCATACGTTTGGAGGTCTGTTAATCAGACCCCGTACTCTAAAAAAGAGTAGATGGGTCTATTAAGTTTGTCTGAAGCGATATGTGCGTAACAGGCAGAAAGAGGCGTGGCTGACACCATAAAGTATATATATTTTTGATCAGCATCAACAGACGAGTCTATATAGCCATGGCCGTCTGTGCCTCAGTCCGTATGAACACCTAGATCATTTAAACTACAAAATTTGGAAAGAAAGTCCGTTATCTTCGCGAGCAGATCAAGTTTATTTTAAATTGTTGCCACGCCCCTCACCGCAATGAGCAAAAAACAAGATACACCTCGAAAAAAAATTTAGTTTTCTGCGAATATCTCAGTAACTATAGCACTTAGGAACACAATTTCTGGTACACAGGTCCCTAGAGACAGTCTTAATGCAATGCCCCGCCCCCTTTTCTGCCTGACATAATAACGGACTTTCTTTCTAAATTTGGTGGTTCTAGCTTCTTCAGGTGTTAATACGGACATACGGACATGGCTATATCGATTCGTCTTTCGATGCTGATCAATAATTTATATACTTTACTCTTTACTCTTTTTTAGAGTACGGCGTCTAAAAATTAGGTTATTAAATTGATAAATTAATTAATAGTTAATAATTAATCTGGGGATAAAAAGTAAATAGATTGATCCAACATTTGTTGCGATTGTATTGGGGAAGCCCAGAAAAACCCAACCAGAATAATAAAAATGTGTGCCAAAACTAACACGAAAGATCTCTGATTTAAAGGGACGCATGAATGGCAGAGATTCCAAACATACTGCCATTGGAAATCAGAGATTTAACGGAGTTGCCTGAAAAATGAAGCTTTAAGATGGGAAATAGAGAGAGATGTATCAATTATTCTATAGTGTTTGTGGTTGCGCGGAACGAGTATGCGGAACGTTTAAGCAGTGATGTGCCGTGGCTGAAGTATAGTTGCGTGAATATGTGTAAGTATGTGTGTGAGGAAGAATCGGGCGTTTGTGATCTTGCGACGCACGCGTTTTATTTATTTCGCTTTTTAGTTAAAATAAAATGGAATGATAAGTGATTGACGAGACGTATAAAGAGAGTTATGGCGAGTTATTTGTTTCCGTTGAGTAACTGTGCTTGACGATCCCACTCAAGGGTATACTTTACTCCAAAGGTGGACTTATAGAAAAAAGCCTTATGGGTTTGGATCCCCGCCTCCCACAAACCTCGCTGGGTGTAATAAATTCACATTAGAGTATCAGAGACGGAATCTGACGGATTGTTTCGTGGCTTCCAAGTAGTCCTTATCTAAACAAGTAGATGTACCAACGAAGGTTTTCCCATTGATGTGATGTACCTTTCCTTAAAGGAACGTCCGCGGACAGCAGAGCTCCTGTGTGAGCTCTGCAAGGACATCATCAACGTACAACGACGTAGAATATCGCTCGGCTTTAGATGGATGTTCTTTTTATCCTGGAAAGGGATTTGCTGGAAGGGCGTATGCTTCGAATCAACCAATCGGCGTTGAAAACATAGCGGAAAAATCTCCACTTGAGGATCTGCAACGTGAGGTCGGCTTGAAGTGTTGTGCCGGTATGTACAACATCATTGAGGCTTGACTCCATTAGTGAACGGACAAGATGCATTAAAGACCACGCGGGCTTTAGTTAAATAACTTTCAGGTTTGAACACGGCATTATGCCCCAAATAGAAATTCAAGGTGTCGGTTGGAGGCGAAACTCAGATCGTGGACACCAACAGGAGCATGTTAGCCCCGATTAGCACATCAAACTGTGAGCTTCGATGAAAAAGCGAATCAGCCAATTAGAGATTTGGAAGATCTTGGAGTATACGGAGCCAGGTAGCTGGCACCCAAATGCTTAATGTTTACCATTGCTGTGCCTAGGACTCCGCGTGTCTGAACGGCAAAATAAATTTGAATCTCCGCCGGTGGCTGACTCGGATCAGACTCGATATTGTGCTGGGCCGGAGGCGGAGGTTGCTTCGGGTGAAGCACCTTGATGAAGGAGGGTATGATGGTGACCTTGACAAATGCGGCAGTTATGCACACTCGTGCAGTCTCGCAATTGATGACCTCTTGCAAAACAGTTCATACACAATTTCTGTTGTTTGATTGCTGTGATACGATCTGGAAAAGATAGTTGCAGAAAACCGGCCACACAGTTTGCAGACTTGTGGTCTAACATTGACTTTAGCTTCAAAGGAGTGAACATTACTGAGAGGTTTTCGTAGAACCGGAACCGAAACTGTTGTGATTGAGCTCGATATCCTGTCGATGGCTTCCAGCGTACGAAAACGGTCAATTAGAAAGTTGTTGAAGCACTGCCAGGACAGAAGCGCGGTTTAATCAAGAAGGGATTGCTCCCATTGGGTTCGAGTAATTTTGGGAAGCTTAGAGTTTCACCAGTACACTAAGAAGTTGTCCCAATTTGTAATGCTAACGCCAGAATGCTCTGGATCAGTCAGCGCCCCGTCAAAGGCGCTCTGCCATTCCTTTTTTCATGAGCCATGGAAGCAATGACAAAGATGACGTTAAGTTGCCTCGTGACAAACAGGCGTTTGTTTTCAAAACGTTCGCCAAGGTTATGCCACGCCGAAAGAAATCCATGATTGGTTAGCGGGGACTTAGACACAATGGTTTTCGCTTCGCCACGAGTTTTAGCGTTGAGGTGGAAAAGCTTCTCGACCGTGAATAGATAACGGATTGTGGGCCAGTCCAGGTAATCCCCGGTGAAAACTTCGATTTCAAAAGGCGGCATCCGCGACAGTTCATCGAAACGGACGGCATTCGGAGCGGTAATGGAATCAATCAATGACACAGCAGTACTCGTGCTTGGCCTGAACGGTGGCTAAATTTTGCAATTTTGCTCTTCTTGCTGTCGGACGAGGAAAGAGCCTTTACCGTCATTATCTATCCGGGCTGAGATGATGCTTAAAAAAGATTATGCGTACAGATGACGAGGATAAAGTTATTTGGAAATGCGAACACAGGTCGAATTATTTTCAATATACGGGGGGACTAACAAAAGTTCGGTAAATTGAATGAAAAAAATTAAAAAAAATTTTTTTTTTTTTTTATTTTTAATCTTTATTATTTTTTATCTTCTCCACATAGTCACTGTTAATTTCAATACATTTTTGTAACCTGTAAATCCATTGTTCAAAACAGTCCTCAAAGTCGCGTTTTTGTAGCTTCTCAAGTTCTGCATTAACCGCCTTTATTATGTCTTCATTGGTACCAAAGACTTTTCCTCTCAAATTTTTTTTAATTTTTGGAAATAACCAAAAATCACACGGTGCTAGATCCGGGGAATATGGCGATGGGCGAATTTCTTCAATGCCAGAAAGCGCTATGACGTTACTTGTCATTGCAGCAGTGTGAGCAGGCGCATTATCGTGGTGTAAGAAGTAGCGACGCAGTTCCTCGTTTCTCCGATTTCCAAGCACATTTTCGAACACTTTTGGTAGGCAGATTTCAGTATACCATTTGGCAGTAACTGTTTGAGAAGAATTTAACGGAATAGCAGCAACAATTTTTGATCTACTGAAGTAAATCGAAATCATGACTTTTGTTGCTGACTTTTGTTGTCTGGCTTTCACAGGTGGGTTTGCTCCTTTCGGGCTCCATACCATGGACTGCTGTTTTGTTTCCGGGTCATACTTAAAAAACCAAGCTTCGTCACCTGTTATGATCATATTATAGTTGCTAGATTCTCCGTTTGCAAACTTTCTTAAAAAATATTGAGCAAAGTTTACTCTAGCTTCTTTTTGGCTGTCATTCAAAATTCTTGGCACCCATCGAGCAGATTTCTTCGTGTATTGCAAATCATTGTTCAAAATTCGTGATACTGCCATAGCATTCAAGCCAAGTTCACTAGCTATCAGTTCCTGTGTCATTCGTGGGTCTCCTTCAATTTTTTGCTTCACCAGAGCCACATTTGTCTCATCGGTCGAAGATTTTGGACGTCCTTCGCGAGGCTCGTCCTCCATGCAAAATGTCCAGTTTGGAATCTTTGAAACCACTTACAAATAGTCTTAAGAGATGGAGTATCTGTTTTATATGCAGTTTGAAACTCATTAAAAATGTCCATAGGCTTGAGATTACGTCGAAAGCCGTAAAGTATTGAGTATCGAATTCCTTGCTGCGTCGCTGGTGGAATTTCTACTGATATCGCTTCAGTTATTTTCCGTTTTCTCGTTTCCATTCTAACCGATTTTTTTGAAACTTACAACTAAATACCACAAGACTATAGCCAAAATACTGACATTTTTAAATTTCCAAAAAAATTATAAAATACCACCAACTTACCGAACTTTTGGTAGTCCCCTCGTATAGTGGACTATTTCGGATAAATTCAGGAAAAAAAATAAAATGACAGCACGTATCAGCAGCGACTCAATGCACGACCCCAGTAGAACAAAAACAAAAAGAAACCAAAAACTATGAACAAAATTCTGAGTTTTTTATAGTGTTTATTATTACCCATTTTTATACCCTTGCAGAGGGTATATTGTTTTTGTCACGAAGTTTGTAACGCATTGAAGGAGGCGTTTCCGACCACATAAAGTATATATATTCTTGATCAGCATCAACAGCCGAGTCGATATAGCCATGTCCGTCTGTCCGTCCGTCCGTCTGTTTTTACGCGAACTAGTCTCTCAGTTTTAAAGCTGTCTTAATGAAATTTACAGATCTGTATTCTCTCTGCACGCACATTTATGTCCACACCGTAGATTGCCACGGAAATGGCTGGAGCACAAGGACCACCGTGCGCCGTCACTAGATGATAAGCGGCATTGTTCCACATAAGGTGATGTGCGCATAAGCCTTTATAGTTATTATACTTATCAGCTGTTCAACCGATGAACGTGCTTGGGCAAGGGAATAACAATTATCAGGCTCGAAGGACGAATGTTTGTGGTTGGGTGGAACGTGGATTCGGAACGTCGAAGCAGTGATGTTGCGCGGCTAAAGTATAGTTACGTGGATTTGTGTAGGTATGTGCGTGGAGAAAAATCGGTGCGTTGTTGATCGCTGCTGAGCTGAATATAAATAACAAGAAAGAAAAGTACAGTCGAGCGCGCCCGACCGTATAATACTCTCTGCATTTGTCCCGATTAAATTATTAAAATCGGTATCGAGATATTACAATGTGAATTACTTGCATTAAAACACGTTGAAACAAAAACAATCTAAGCATAATCAAACACACATCTGTTTGTTTGTATTCGAATACACATACGTTTGGCAATATGTATGTATATGATGCAAATATGTATGTATGTATGTGTGTATTCGGCGCAGCCAGCGACCGCGGGCAGCGCTGCCGACACACAGGCAGCGAAAACGTTCGAACATGTGCTTGTGTGTTTCTATCTCGCTTGCACCTATGGGCTGATATTGCGTTCAATTATCAATATTGTAACGCTTCTAGTTTTCTTGTTTATAGTCCGATTTTAATGCGCCTTTCAGTATAGTTTAATATAGTTAGGTCTCCACACGAATTATAGAATTACAATACTGTACGATACGAACAAGTTCGCCAAACCCGGCATTGAAGGTTCCAGACTTTTTTATCAAATGTGGGAAAAGTGGGCGTGGCAGTCCAAAATTTTAAATGGCAATGCATCAAGCCAGTACAATGGGACCAGATCTCTCTCAATCTATAATTCCGATTTCCTTCCTCGCCATCATGGATAACTCTTCCTCGTTCCACCTGGCTTTCACGTCAACACGCAAACGAAGCTGATCAAGCCTGTCTTTGTGCTGACGAGACATGTGAACACCAAGGCCGGTCTTCGACGTAAAAGACCGCCAAATTCACAACAAGGAAACATGGGTTGCACACCAACCACTACGTTCCTCTCGTGATGGGTCCCACGGCTGGAGGCCGTAGGATTTATGGTTGAACTATGTTCAGCTATCCGAGGCTCGTTATTTTTAGTTGCACCATCAGTTTGACGGTCCAGTGGGATTGTAAACCCCTGGACCCATTCGCCGCTCGAATTTGCTGCTAATACAGAGTTACTCTGAGTTTAGCACCCAAAAGATACCACTGGGAGGCCACATCTACTGTGGGACAAAAATTTGTCTACGAGTCGACTTGACTTCTGCATCTCGGTCCTTTGGTCCTCCAAAAATGTGGAACGCTTCACGATTTTGCGGATTCTAGAAAGAATTATTTGTTTCCGTTGAGTAACAGCGCCTGACGATCACACTTTCTGGCATGATTATAATTGGCGCATAATACCCGAAAACGATTGTGCAATGCGTAGTCCGTAGTGCACTTAGGAAGACGTAAAGTGCCTGCAGTACCTGGTTTCCCTGATTGGAACATTAAAATAAAAGGCGTTCTAAAAGGAATGGGGAGCAGATATCGCCAACTATAAGTTTATGAAGAAAAATAACTCAAATAACTGTCCTACGATTAATAAGGGACGTAAGATCGAGGAGTAAGACCCTGTTGGTGTAGGATGGAATGCGAATATTAGGGTCCCAATTAATTCCACGAAGTGCGAAGAGGCAAAACTGCTTCTGCACAGACTCAATTAAATCTTGAGTATGAGCATGTTGATGAGACTAGACACACGAATAATATTCAAGAATGGGCCGAACAAGTGATGTATAAAGCAGTTTAGTGACGAAGGGATCAATAAATTCCTTAGGCCTTAGATCCAAGAGTGCCCTTGGCCTTAATAACAATAGTGGAGATATGATGTGGGAAACTTAATTTATTATCAAAGAGAACACCAAGATCAAGTAACGAGAAACTCTGTTTAAAGTCATAAACAGGAATTTAGAGAAATTTAGGTACATGTGATTAGATATGCACCAGTTGTGCATTGTGTTTAAATCATCTTGTAATAACGCATGATCCGAGCGGTCCCTATAAGATAATAATTTCACATCATCTGTATACATAAGTTTGCGACAATGGTATAGCGAACAGGGAAGGTCGTTTATAAAAAGATTAAAGAATAATGGGCCGAGGTGATTACCATGGCGAATTCCAGAAGTAACAAGAACAGATTTAGAGATGGCTGAACAGTACATGTACTTCCTAGACATGTACTTTCCGTGTAAACTTGGTTCACATAGCATAGCTAACAAAAAAGTTTTCTGTTCTAAAACATTCTAGTTTTACATGTACATTTACATTTGGGTATTGTACCTTTAATTTGCGACCCCTAACATCTCTCTAGCTCTTATAGTCTCTGAGATCCTTTTGTTCATACAGACGGACGGATAGACGGACCTAGCTATATCGACTCGGCTATTGATGCTGATCAAGAAAATATACTTTATGGGGTCTGCCATGCGGCTTCTGCCTGTTACATACATTCCAACGATTACAATATACCCTTTTACTCTACGAGTAACGGGTATAAAAATTAAAAAAAAAAATTAAATTAACAAGCCATTGACGAGCCTACAATCTCAAACCAACGCGCCGTAACTCTACCAGTTGCACCACGCACCACTTTCAAGAATTCTCCGATTATCAGCATTTACATATTATTCATACAAACACACATTCTTTTGAAATTATATGTATGAATATATGTATGTATGTGTGTATTCGGCGCGGCCAGCGTCTGCCGGCAGCGCTGTCGCCACACAAGCATCGAGAACGTTCGAACATGTGTTTGTATGTTTCTGTCTCGCTCTCGCGCGTTAGTGATATTGCAGTTAAAAAACAAAATTTAGAACGTGCTAGCTTTTTTGTTTGATGCCACTTTCAGAATAGTTTGATTTCATATGTCTCTAAACGAATGTTGAATTACAACACTTTACTATATGAATAAATGCCATAAAAGTTTAAAAGTTTTTTAGCTCTTTTGAGAAAAGTGGGCGAGGTAGCTCAAAATTTGTAAAGGCATTGCATTAAGGCTGTCTCTAGGAACCTGCATACCAAAAATGGGGTTCCTAAGTGCCATAGTTATTGAGTTATTGGCGTAAAACTTAATTTTTTTTTCGAGTTGTGTCTGGTTTTTTGCTCATTGCGGGGGCGGTAAGGTGCGTGGCAACAATTTGAAATAAACTTGATCTGCCTGACATAATAACGGACTGTTATTCTAATTTTGGTGGTTCTAGATATAGATCTGGTTCTAGATCCAGGTGTTCATACGGACAAACGGACATGGCTATATCGATTCGTCTTTCGATCCTGATAAATAATATAAATAGTAGATATATATATGTAGATAGATACTCATACCCATACACAACATACACCATGCACCACACTTATTATTAAATCAAATGGTGACAATTCTGGCTTCCCACGAGTATATTAAATATCATAAACAATTCCCCAGAATCGTTATTCCCATCATTGGGGTTAAAACTGCTGACGTTACACAAATCCTGGCCGAACTCTCTCAATCTCTTCAAGATCAAGATCTCTCTCTATTTACATAAGAGCCAACAGCTCAATGAGTCCAAAGTCCAATTAATAAAACCTCAAAACCGAGGTTTGCTTAACGTCATCAGAACATATGATAAGTAGTCTAGATTTGTACTCCGTAGCTTCGTGTTTTATTGAATAAAGTTTTATATTTTTGTGATAAACCAAGTGTCGAACTACGTTATTGGCGCAGCCGGTAGGATATCAGTAATATCCTCGTAATAGTAATCGTCCTTTTTTCAATCCATTAAAATGAAATCCTTGTACGACCAAGGAATTACTAGGAATTTGCCCCAGAAAAGAAATCGGTTAAAGAACATTGCAATTTTGGAAAAATTATTATCTTGATATCCGCCAAAGAACCTAAGCGTGTGTGACTTAACCCAATTATCAGTCGTGGCCCATATTTTAAATGTAATTACTATTACCAAGAAAACCCCGCAAAACACCAATCAGTGTTCAACTAAAAAATAGATCCTCTGGAATATTTGAACACCTGTAAATAAAGAGATTATTCCCTGTAAACGTAAGTCTCTTAAAATTCAACAAAGGTGACAATTACACCAAAACCTGAAGTGACTTAAAAACAATTATTTTGTGAAAATAATCAACTGACAACAAAATAAGGCAATCTAAAACTACACAAACACTAATCAACAATAACACCATGGTAACAAACACACCAATGGAATTATCCGAAATGCATTTAAAGCAAGCGCTTGGACAAATTCGACAAGTGCCAGTATCCGACGGATAAACCGTGAAACTAACTGCATTTATAAGGAGGATCGATTTTATAATGCAGCTATACCCAACACAGGATGTGAGACAACATAGTGTCTTATTCGGAGCAATCGAGATGCAGACCTGCGGATCCATGCAACGAGTGTCGCAGCTGACCGCAGCGACAACCTGGGGAGAGTTAAGGAGTGCCCTCATCGATGAATTTAAAACCCAAACTCCCTATGAAGAACTTTTACGACGTCTCTACAACACTAACTTTAATAATAGTATCCGTAAGTTTGTTGAAGACCTAGAATATAAGTCTTTCATAATTTCTAATAAATAAATATTAGAAAATCAGGCCCATAACACTATATTGTATACTAATGCTATGAATAACACAATTAAAGACGTTATTACAAAAAAATTACCAGGCAGAATATTTTTGACATTACAACAGTTTCAAAAAAAGTAGCTCAACGAAAAGGGCTGTACGAAAATGGTTATAACGAACGTAATAACTAAAACAATGACAATTCCAAAACTAACAAAACCCAAAGTAATTCAAGCAATGAAAACCGTGGAAATGGAAATAATCAGAATTATTATCCCAGTCCAAATTATTCAAACAATACTAATCCAAGTTATAAACAAAAATAAAATGTTGAAAATAATCAAGCATTACAAAAAGAATTCAAACAAAATCTTGATCAAGCTAGATCACAAAACGCAAGGAATTACCAAACTCAAAGTCAAAGACCCTCTACTCCCCCTCATAAAAGAGAGAGAGAAAGTACCAGTGGCCACTCTAAGATGGAAACATCCGAAAATTTTCATCAGGTAGCCTCGGACGACGAAGAATCAATCCCTTCATCAGATTAGTTATGAATGGTCAAAATTTTAACTATGTAATTGACACAGGTTCATTCATTAATCTAATGTAACAAAACTTTTTAAATTTCCCTATATAACCTTGCCAATTGAACGTACAATAAATAAATAATATTATTCAACTAAAGAATTCCGTATCTTGACCTGTAACGAACACATGATGTGTGCAGCAGACTGGAGACGTACTCTGCCTACGGGGTCGACTAGAGCTCAGGGAAAGTGGGGGGGGGGTACTTTGCCTCCTAGTTAGCTGCTGTGCCACATAACTAAAATTGTAGACAGAGTTGGATTAGGACAAGGATGATAACCATAAGCGTACAGCACAACGGCCAGAATGACAATCTTTAAGGAAGGACTATGATGTTAAGGTCCTCCTTCTTTACCCTCCCAACCTGTAAAGACTTTTGAAGCCTCATGTCTTTACCCTAGTATCAATGCAACAACGTTTACTTTAGGTGCCCATTATAGCGGAGATTTTTAATTCATAATGATTCTTCAGATACAAACTAGAAAGATAACCAACCCCTGGTTTCAAAATTCATTTTCCTGGCTAAGCTGTCTTTACAAAAAGGCTACTGAGATCAGCTTACCAGTGACAAAAGGGTTTCAAAAGCGAACATACATGTTTCAGGAATTCATAAATTTAAGCGGAGAAAGGCGCATCAGTGGATGTTTGCTTTTAGATTTGTTTGGTTTGGTATGTATTATATATTACTTTTCAATATTATTAATGTTGGATAGCTGCCATATATAATTTAGTGTTTTGTTTTAACTCACTCTGTGTTATTTTATTCTTACATACGTTGATACAGCTGACAATACTTTATGGTAGTCGACAGGCCTGAAGACGACGATATGCTGTGGGGGACTTCAAACGGATTAGAATATATAACAGCTAACATTGGATATCATTTTATACATACCATACCAAGAAAATTTACAAAAGTCTTACGTGAATAATGGAATTAAAAAATAAAGGCTGACTTTAAAAAGTCTTATTAATTATATAAAAATTAATTATCGCATCATATGAGACTCCGAACGAAAGAAATTCTCCAGATATACAATCTTGGACACAAGTTGCGTTTGCGGAATGACGTTTTTCAATTCATTCCCCTTTCTTTTTTTTTTTTTTTTGTTTGTTTTGTTTATTTTATTCCGAAGTGGTTTAGTAGATCATTATCTCCAGTCCCTTTTTGCTTTTCTTAAAACAAGGTGCGCAACTCAATTTAAATCAACAAGGTTTTTGCGTAGAAATGGTCTCCCAGCAGTTTTATTGCGCTTTTGAGCGGACAGCCGTGTCGCAAGCAAAATGGCTGCGCTTGAGCGGCCAGCCGTGTCGCAAACAAAATGTGTGCGCGCAACGTTCGTTGCCGACCCAAGAGTGCCACACGAAGCGCCGGTACTGCGACTTGCGCCGTATTGGCCAAAGCGTCTTTTAATTCGCAAGCACAGGCTTGGCCTCATCGCCAGTGATTGTTTGGAGAGGCAAAATCTTCATTTCTACACCAAAAAAAAAAGGAACTTATGAGACGCGAGTCTGACAATGGTTGATCAACATACCTTTAGTAGAAAAATATTTTTCTAAATTCCTTAAATATGTGTGCGGACGCACGTCAAACGTGTTTTCACGCACTTTTAGTACCACAAAATATTTATAAGTTGCAAGGCAACTTGGATGCGTCACGATTATTTTTTTAACACTTTCGTGACTCATTCATTCAATGGTCGAACAGGAAATAGGCCGATCGAGGAAGTCGACAACCTACTTGAAATATCGCATACCTAAAGGTGATCTGCAAGCATTATCGATTGATCGCATGCATGGTTGAGTCCTGCCATCGATCGATAGTTAACAGTGCGTTAACATAACAGCTGTTGCTAGCGTGAAACAGTCGCGTCCAAAATAATGCATACAAAAAAAAATAAATGTTGTGTTGCATACACATACACCACAGGTTTAATCTTAGTCTGGACGACAAAGATAAAAGCTGAAAAAGGGTGATACATGAATTACCAGAGGTCTTTAAAGTGAAATGTCCCTAATTCTTTACCTTCTAAGTCTTCCAAAAGATATAGTGAATTCCAACAGGTGCTAACTTTGCATTAAAATTTGCTGCTGCGTTGCTTAAGGGAAAATTTCGTTTTATAACTTGTTGACCAATCTCAAATGAACGAGGTCTCGCTCGCAAATTATATGTTTGCTTATTTTTCTCATATGCTTTAGTGAGGTGTTTTCCAATATTAGATCGAATCTTATGAAATTCGTCGGTCCTGCTCAATCGTTCAGTGCCATCACTGAGTATTTTAAGATTTCGCAGTAGTTTGTAATCATTACCGTGCGTTATCATATGTTGTCCAAACACTATAAAGTATGGCGACATTCCTACGGATTGATGAATAAAATTTCTCAGTGCCGAATTGATACTGGGTAAGTAAATATCGCATAAGCGTTGATCGCTGCGAACGTAGGCTCTTAAAGAAGCGTTTATGGAGCGGTTATCTCTCTCTGCTGCATTGACCTGAGGGGCATATGCACCGGTAAAAATGTGTGGAATCGCATGCTTGGAAATGAAATTAGCGAACTCATGGCTTTTAAATTGAGTGCCATTGTCACTAACAAGGATTTCCGGTACCCAAAGCATGAAAATATTTCATCCCTTAAGTAATTTATTACTGTCTGTGAGGTGAATTTCTTGACCGCTTTGAGAAAAGTAAACTTAGAAAAATGGTCGAGTATGATGAAAATTCCAACGTTGCCTTTCTTAGTTCGAGGAAAAGGACCAAAGAAATCTACATATATTCTTTGAAACGGTCTTTCACTTGTTACTTGGCTTCCTATTAGGGGTTTTTGACGCACATGTGGGATATTTTGTTGTCCTACAAGTATTACAAGAACTTATATAATTTCGCACATCGACAACCATTTTTGGCCAGAAGAACCTTCGTCTTATTCGCTCTAGGCATTTGGCGGTACCACAATGACTAGAGGTCGGCTGATCGTGAACGGCTTTGATGACTGACATGCGTAGTTCGTCTGGAACTAACAACTTCCAACAGTCATCAGAGTCTGTTGTAAACATACAACGTCGATAGATAAATTTATCAATTACACGAAAATCAGGTAAATCCGCTGACTTATAACTCTCTCTAAGCTTACAATAATCAGTGGATTGAAACGCATCAGAATCTAAGTCAATTTCAGGGAAAAATTCAACATCTAGTTCGGCAATTTCTTCTACGTCTTCGAACGACCTTGAAAGCCCGTCGGCAACGACGTTTTCACTTCCTTTTCGGTGCTCGATACTAAAGGAAAACCCTTGCAACTTAATTGCCCATCGCGCCAATCTTCCACTCAGGTCCGACTGATTCATTAACCAGCGCAAACTAGCATGATCAGTTACGACTTTAAAGGTCTGTCCTTCAATATACATTCTGAATTTCTTAATAGCTAGAACGACTGCTAAGCATTCGAGCTCAGTTACCGTGTAATTGCGTTGTGCTTTGTTTAGTTTTTTTAGACATATACGCAATAGGCCTTTCCCATCCTGAATCATCAGCTTGAGCCAACACTGCTCCAACGCCGCATAAGGAGGCATCGGACTGAATCACGAATGGCTTTTCATAATTGGGATGGATAAGAAAGGGAGCAGAGCATAACCTACGCTTAATTTCTTCAAAAAGCAGATTGTGCCGAATCATTCCATTCAAACGATTTGCCTCGTAATAATTCTGTAAGAGGGAATATAACTGTAGAATACTGGGATATGAATCTTTGGTACCATCCCGTCATGCCTAGAAATCGTCTCAACTGCTTTCGCGTCTTTGGAACTGGAAAGTCATTCACAGCTTGAATTTTGTTAGCGTTGATTTGTAGAGTACCTTCTCCTACAATATATCCCAAATAATCGACTTTACTTAGCCCAAACTGACTTTTGCTTACATTAATTGTCAGTCCTGCTTTGTGTAATTGAGTAGAAACTGTTGCAAGGTGTTGTAAATGATCTTCAAAATTAGCCGACATTACCAATAGATCATCAAGATATACGAAAACGTGTGATTTTAGTTGATATGGAATGACCTGATCCATCAATCTACACATGGTCTGAGGCGCATTGGTCAAACCAAATGGCATTCGCCTAAATTGATATAATGGTCGGTTGGGAATTGTGAAAGCGGTTTTGTGACGTGATTCTGCATCTAACCTAATTTGCCAAAAGGCGTCTTTTAGATCAATTTTTGAAATGCAATGCACTGAGGGAAGACGACTTAACAAGCCATCCAATATTGGCATTGGATAAGCATCCTTAACTGTTGCAGCATTTAACTTACGAGCGTCCAAACACAACCTAACTTTTCCAGGTTTTACCACAAGAGTAACTGGAGATGACCATGTGGATGCAGGAGCTTCCTCAATTACGCCTAATTCTAGCATACGATCCACTTCTTCGCACAGTAATTTTTCTTTAGCAGGGGACAAAGCATAGAATCTTTGCTTAATTGGCTTGGCATCAGTTGTGTCGATATTATGGTCTACTAGAGAAGTTTCTCCTAGACCATTAATTTCGGAAGATGGGAAATACTCGATTACAGAGTTCAACCTCGCTCTTTGAGACGAAGTTAAACTGAGCTCATTAGAGTCAGGGCTTGCTTTTTCTAAAATTTCATTTATGAAATAAGGAGACTGAATACTAATACCAAAGGCCTTCCAAAAATCCATTCCACAAATCACATTTTGTTTAATGGTTGGAACTATCAAAAAGTCAAATTCTTTAGACTGCGAATTGAAATGAATGGGTACGCTTATAGTGCCTGCAATATTTTGTTGCACAGTGTGCAGTGTGCACAACACCCTTTTAATTTTTTATACTTCATACTTTCTGAGATTATTCGTTCCGCCAGAGTTTATCCTATTACACTTTTATTCGCTCCACTATCTAAGAGGGCCAAGTGAGTTTCATTGAACATATTAATTTGTGTAAAGGGACGTATATCGTTTTGTTTCTGGACTAGAGACGATATGGTAAAACAATTTAACCGACGGATATTATTCCAATATTCTTTCATGCGCAAAGATGATTGGCGCTTTGGAACAATCAAGGAGTCAGCATCAAATATGGCCGCTCTGCGTATGTAATATTCACGTAGGCGTTCGTGATATGGTTTGAACGATCGAGGAGTTGGTAAGTCTGGTGAGGAAAGTGATAAGTCAGGTGAACGAAACGATATGTCTGGTGGTGAGGAAACTACTGAATGTAAACCCGAGGCTAACGTCGGACACCCACTTTCGATGCTCGGTGGATATCCTGAGCAGAGTTTTCCGCCGTTAGTTTGCATTTGGCACAATTTGGCTTATAGGTATCTACTAAACCACAACCGTAGCAGAAGACTCGGCAAGCTTTCAAACAATCTTGGTACCTATGACCTTGTTCATCGCAATTCCAGCATTTTACTTTATTTGACATTTGCAAAGCACAAATCTCATCATTATTTTCCTCTATCTCAGATAGATTTTCAGATTCATCGTTAAATCGAATGGCACATTGATAGCTCTTTTTGAAATGATCTTCGATCGAGAGTTTCGAAAGAATTCTTCGTGTCTATGACATTCCTTTCGTAATATCGCCAAACTTGATGTCTCTACATGCAGTAGTTCATGTTTTAGCTCGGGCTTCAAGTTGTGCCTAACTTCAGTGACCAAATCTTCTTCAGACATGGGTTCTCTGAGAGTGTCTGCGATGGCCAGCATGGCGTCAAGAAAATCATCAAAAGATTCATTACTTGCTTGTTTTCGATGCCGCATGGCCTGCGGTCACGGTCAGTTCGTTGATCTTGATATCGCTCCCGCAACTTGTTGCATAAATCAAACCAATTCAAATGTCCAACGGTTCTATGAACTCGCCAATAAAATGACAGAGCTGAACCAGAAAAGAGTAAATTTGCAAATTGGTATATCAAGTCGAAGTTATTATTAAAATATTGTGAAGTAAGACAGTTGATTTGATAAATGAAATCTTCTATGGGCAAGTCACTGGCGGAATCAGAAAATTTTACTTTCCAACTGGATATTATACAAGATATTCTATCAGGACGAGTGGTAGCATAATCATTAGTATTGACACTAGCTGACGGTCTACGGCGCTCGTTCTCATTGTTTGCTCGTGACTCCCTTAGTGGAATCTCGTTCTCCCATTCGAGTTGTGAATCGTCACGTGACTCTCTTCGTAAAGCAGACAAGGTTAAGTTGCGTAAAGCAGAACTGATCTGGTCAGAAACTGTTGCAGCAATTTCAGCTCTATGACTCGCTAACGAACTCGCTATAATTTGGTGAATACGATCATCATTGTTGGCGGACACACCTCTTCCGGACTCTGATCTTGGGGTTGCATTGTATGCTTGCGGCAAGTTTTGGATTTGTCGATTGTTTGACCTGGTTGTAGGTCGAGTTCTTGGCTTACCTTTGGTAGCTCTAGGAACTGTGGTGTCTTCACTTGACCGTTTCTCTGAGCTCCGGGCAAGAGTACAGTGTTATCTACAGATCGGACAAGTTGTATTATTTCTTAACCACTCCGGCAAACATGATTTATGAAACTTATGTCTGCACGCGATTTCGGTGAAAACTGTATCTGATAAGGTATCATTGCAAATAGCACAAGCGATTGAATCTTGTGATGCGTTTACTAAGGCATTCAAATCTTCTGTACTGCGTAAAACTGCCATTTTGAAAATATTGAAAGGTATCTTATAATATGAGAATTGAAATTTAACATGTAGGTTATTATTTTAAATAAGGGAAACGATCAGTTTCGAAAAGATATACGATATTATTGGGTAGTTTGGGACTTATCCATTAATAAAATTATTGCATTGATAATTTAAAGATTGCCATTCTGGGTTGTATGTTTAAACGGACTCTACCATAATGTTTAAAAATAAATGAACTCGGAAAAGAGGAACTTGTCGGAACGATCCATCAAGAGCAATCTCATTTTCCTTTCTTGCTAAATAAGGTATTGACGAAAATTTAGGACTCTAACGCCTGGTGTAGATTAACATTACGTCAATACTAAAAATCCAAAGCGAATAGAAATCCTAATAAAAATCTTTGAAACTAACTGGCAATAGCTAGTTAGTAATTTAACAAACTGTATCATTATTGGTCAGAATCCGCGAAGACAAACAGAATTTCTGATATTCCTAATAATGATGCGTCTGTTCTGGATTACTAAAAATTTGGATGGTGGCTACGAAAGGAAAATGGGAACGGGGGAAGGTAAAATGGGAAGATTGGCGAAACGAAAGTGAATGCTACTTTTCTGCGTTTTCGGACCCACGTCCTGAGATACTACATTTTTTTAGCTAAATAGAAAACTCTAGCTGTAACACTCTTTCGTGCCCCACGTTTTGGGCGCCATTTAATTATGTAACGAACACATGATGTGTGCAGCAGACTGAAGACGTACTCTGCCTACGGGGTCGACTAGAGCTCAGGGAAAGTGGGGTGGGTACTTTGCCTCCTAGTTAGCTGCTGTGCCACATAACTAAAATTGTAGACAGAGTTGGATTAGGACAAGGATGATAACCATAAGCGTACAGCACAACGGCCAGAATGACAATCTTTAAGGAAGGACTATGATGTTAAGGACCTCCTTCTTTACCCTCCCAACCTGTAAAGACTTTTGAAGCCTCATGTCTTTACCCTAGTATCAATGCAACAACGTTTACTTTAGGTGCCCATTATAGCGGAGATTTTTAATTCATAATGATTCTTCAGATACAAACCAATCCCTGGTTTCAAAATTCATTTTCCTGGCTAAGCTGTCTTTACAAAAAGGCTACTGAGATCAGCTTACCAGTGACAAAAGGGTTTCAAAAGCGAACATACATGTTTCAGGAATTCATAAATTTAAGCGGAGAAAGGCGCAGCAGTGGATGTTTGCTTTTAGATTTATTTGGTTTGGTATGTATTATATATTACTTTTCAATATTATTAATGTTGGATAGCTGCCATATATAATTTAGTGTTTTGTTTTAACTCACTCTGTGTTATTTTATTCTTACATACGTTGATACAGCTGACAATACTTTATGGTAGTCGACAGGCCTGAAGACGACGATATGCTGTGGGGGACTTCAAACGGATTAGAATATATAACAGCTAACATTGGATATTATTTTATACATACCATACCAAGAAAATTTACAAAAGTCTTACGTGAATAATGGAATTAAAAAATAAAGGCTGACTTTAAAAAGTCTTATTAATTATATAAAAATTAATTATCGCATCAAAAGGGTATGAGACTCCGAACGAAAGAAATTCTCCAGATATACAATATTGGACACAAGTTGCGTTTGCGGAATGACGTTTTTCAATTCATTCCCCTTTCTTTTTTTTGTTTTATTTTGTTTTGTTTATTTTATTCCGAAGTGGTTTAGTAGATCATTATCTCCAGTCCCTTTTTGCTTTTCTTAAAACAAGGTGCGCAACTCAATTTTGAAGCAACAAGGTTTTTGCGTAGAAATGGTCTCCCAGCAGTTTTATCGCGGCGTCGGCGACTATTCATTGGCTGTGCGCTTTTGAGCGGACAGCCGTGTCGCAAGCAAAATGGGTGCGGTTGAGCGGCCAGCCGTGTCGCAAACAAAATGTGTGCGCGCAACGTTCGTTGCCGACCCAAGAGTGCCACACGAAGTGCCGGTACTGCGGCTTGCGCCGTATTGGCCAAAGCGTATTTTAATTCGCAAGCACAGGCTTGGCCTCATCGCCAGTGATTGTTTGGAGAGGCAAAATCTTCACTTCTACACCAAAAAAAAAAAAAAAAAGGAACTTATGAGACGCGAGTCTGACACTGGTTGATCAACATACCTTTAGTAGAAAAATATTTTTCTAAATTCCTTAAATATGTGTGCGGACGCACGTCAAACGGGTTTTCACGCACTTTTAGTACCACAAAATATTTATAAGTTGCAAGGCAACTTGGATGCGTCACGATTATTTTTTTAACACTTTCGTGACTCATTCATTCAATGGTCGAACAGGAAATAGGCCGATCGAGGAAGTCGACAACCTACTTGAAATATCGCATACCTAAAGGTGATCTGCAAGCATTATCGATTGATCGCATGCATGGTTGAGTCCTGCCATCGATCGATAGTTAACAGTGCGTTAACATAACAGCTGTTGCTATCGTGAAACAGTCGCGTCCAAAATAATGCATACAAAAAAAATAAATGTTGTGTTGCATACGTTAGGGCGCACCCCTACAGACCCCCTAGTAAGCTCTGCCATACCCATCAAATATTTTATTTACACAACTTTTCCGACAATTATGATATCTTGCTAGGTAGAGAATATCTAGAGTCTTGTGAAGCAAAAATTGAATACAAACCAAAAACATTTATTTTAAACGATCATATATTTTCATTGAGAAATGACCGTGAGAATTCTGTCAAGGGCAAGACCGCATTTCAATGCCTTGATCCGCATCAAACAAGTGACATAGCAGTAAATTTCGCTATTCACAATGAATTAAATGAAACAAATCAATTTCGATTAGAACATCTAAACGATGAAGAAAAATTCAAACTGACCAAAATTCTTTTCGAGTTTAGTGACATTCAGTAAAAAGAAAGTGAAAAGTTTTATCAGTACAATTAAGCATGTCATCCAAACTAAACACGAAGACCCAATCCAAAAGCGTCCATACAAGTATGCTCAAACATTCGACGAAGAAGTCGAAAAATAAATCAAAGAAATGATTGGACAAGGTATAATTCGTAAAGCAAAATCGCCTTATTGCTCACCAATTTGGATTGTGCCAAAGAAACGTGATGCATCGGGTAAAGAAAAATTTTTTATAGTTATTGACTATCGAAACCTAAACGAAATAACAATCGATGATAAATATCCTATTCCAGTCATGGATGATATACTAGACAAACTTGTAAAATATCAGTATTTTACCACAATCGACTTAGCGAAAGGATTTCATCAAATACAAATGGACCCACAAAGTATACCAAAAACAGGTTTTTCAACTAAAAATGGACATTACAAATACACTCAAATGATTTTTGGATTGAAAAACGCCCCAGCAACATTACAACGTTGTATGAGAAGATCTAATTTACAAATATTGTTTAGTATACATGGATGTATTCCACTTCATTGGAAGAACATATATTATCATTATAAAGGATATTTAAAAAACTGCGTGAAGGTAATCTAAAATTGCAATTAGATAAATGCGAATTTATGAAAAATAAAACTGAATTCCTAGGACACAATAATGACAGAAGGAATAAAACCAAACCCAACAAAAATCTCTGATATACAACATTTTCCAATACCAACAAGTAGGAAAGGTTACAGTCGATCGAGCCGACTGTAAAAAACCCCGTACTCCCATGGTAGTGCGCAATTGTATTCAATTTGAATTCAAATTTTTGAATGAAATTTAAAAATTTTAATTTTATATGTACATTTAGAATTAAAATTAAAAAAAAACAAGAAAGAATGCTATAGTCGCCTCGCGACTTTAGGATACCCGTTACTCAGTTTCAATTTGTTATTAACAATGGTGATGGATATAATAGCTTGGCAAACACAGAACATTTTCATAGAAATTCATGTTTAGAGCATATTGTCGACCGATCGTTCCTATGGAAGCTATACGATATAGTTGTCCGATTTGTATCAAACATGGTCAGTATATATATATTATTGGCAGATGTATTCTGTGTGAGTTTGGTTAATCTAGCTTAGTTAACGCAAAAGTTTTTCATACTTATTTATATTTGGAGCGTATTTTTGACCGATCGGCCCTATGGGAGCTATACGATATAGTTGTCCGATTTGGATCAAACTTGGTCAGTACATGTAGTTCCTAGATATGTACATTACGTGTAAATTTGGTTAAGATAGCATAGCTGACATAACTGACAAGTTTTCTGTACTAAAACATTCTACGTTTACCTGTACATTTACCTTTATATGCAAATAAAACGCCCTAAAGTGGGCGTGTCAAAAAACAAAAACGGACGGACAGACGGACATGGCTATATCGACTCGGCTATTGATGCTGATCAAGAATATATATACTTTATGGGGTCTGCCACGCCTCCTTCTGCCTGTTACATACATTCCAACGATTACAATATACCCTTTTACTCTACGAGTAACGGGTATAAAAATTAAACTAACAATTCGCATTGCCGCAACTCTATCAGTTGCACCACGCGCCACTTTCAAGAATTCTTCGATAATCAGCATTTACATATTCATACAAACACACATTCGTTTGAAATTATATGTATGCATATATGTATGTATATGTGTATTCGGCGCGGCCAGCGTCTGCCGGCAGCGCTGTCGCCACACAAGCATCGAGAACGTTCGATCATGTGTTTGTATGTTTCTGTCTCGCTCTCGCGCGTAAGTGATATTGCAGTTAAATAACAAACTTTTTAACGTGAAAAAGCTTTTGTTAAACGTAGGATTTTGATGCCACTTTCAGAATAAACGAATGTTGAATTACAACACTCTATATAAAAAAATGCCTTAAAAAGGGCATTGATGTTTAAAATTTTTTTTAGCTTTTCTGAGAAAATGGGCGCCGTGGTAGCTCAAAATTTTTAATGGCATTGCATTAAGGCTGTCTCTAGGAACCTGCTGACCAGAAATGGAGAAATGGCAACAATTTGAAATAAACTTGATCTCCTCGCGAAATAAACGGACTTTCATCTCAAATTTGGTGTCTCTAGCTTAAAAAGATCCAGGTGTTCATACATACGGACGGACAGACGGACATTGCTCGACTCGGCTGTTGATGCTGATCAAGAATATATATAGTTTATGGTGTCTGCCTGTTACGCACATTTCGCTTCTGACAAACCTAATAGACCCCTCTACTCTTTTTTAGAGTACGGGGCCTAAATATGTCATTGATTTTAATATGGTGGACAATAAATAATTTCTATCTTGCTTAAACCTATTTTCCAAATATGCAACATTAATCGAAGTAAATGGTCGAGATTGGTTAGAACTCGATTCTAACCTTTTAAAAGTATTTAATAACATGGGTAAACCAATATAAATAAAAGCAGATAAAGATTCAGCTTTCTTGTGCTCCGCACTACAAATGTGGTTAAAATCTGAAGACGTAAATATATCAATCCCAACTAGCAAAAATGGTACTTCCGGCATAGAAAGATTCCATAAAACAGTAAACGAAAAATTAAGAATTGTTAATTCTGACACTAACCATGAAAACAAATTAACTAGATTTGAAGTAATACTTTACACTTATAATCATAAAACCAAACATAATTCGACTGGTAGAACACCAGCAGATATTTTTATTTACGCAGGAACACAACTTAATAAGAAAAGACAAATAGAAAGACAAAGGAATAGAATTAATGAACAGTCTAAGTATCACCCATGAGACAGACCAAAGACTCGAATTACTAATTTTCAACTTACAAGAATTCACAGAGTATGTCGAAGACATTGAGTTAGGAAGGCAATTAACCAGTCTTAACCCTAAATTACTAAAATATGACTCACTAAAATTTAAAAATAATAAATATTAAAACATCAACTTGGCTAAAAACAACTAACGAAATTTTAATTATTTCCCATATTTCACGCGAAATTATAAATACTGCACTATACGACATTATTCCATATCCTGACCGAAACTATACATGACACTTACTACTTACAGAACAATGAAGCATTCACAGAAACCAATAAAGATTTAGTTATGAACAAATGTATTACTGGAAAATTAAATCAAGATAAAACAGAATGTAGATATTCAAAATCATATAAAAATTATGAAATTAAGTATGTAGAACCTTAGATTTTGTTAACATGGAACTTACCAAAAATTGTACTAAACCAAAATTGTATCAACCGAGAAATTATTATCGAAGGAAACAATATGATAAAAGATATAAACGGTTCAATCCAATTAGATGAAATTCAAATAACTAATACTATGCTAGATTACACACAAACAGTTTACTTAAATAATAATGTAAGCAAACTATCTTACTTATATTATACATTATCTTTAAATATAAAAATATTCCACAAAAAATTATTGTTAATTATAAGAACAAAAAAGAATCAACCCCAAACATACAATCAAATATTCAAAATGATACAGAAATATATCCAAATGTAACTGAAAACGAAATCGAAGAAATTGTAATAGATCCAACACTATATCCAAAATTAACCGCCTGAGGACAGGCTCATTTCTTAAGGATGGGGAAGTGACATATGTAGATACCCATACCCATACACCACATACACCATACACCACACTTATTATTTATGTTAAAGATTTTTTTCCCACAAAAAACTAATGTAAACACTATCGAAAAATCAAATGGTGACAATGACAATTCTGGCTTCCCACGAATGTATTAAATATCATAAACAATTCGCCAGAATCGTTGTTCCCATCATTGGGGTTAAAACTGCTGACGTTACACAAATCCTGGCCGAACTCTCTCAATCTCTTCAAGATAAAGATCTCTCTCTATTTGCATAAGAGCCAAAAGCTCAATGAGTCCAAAGTCCAAAGTCCAATTAATAAAAGCTCAAAACCGAGGTTTGCTTAACGTCATCAGAACATAGGATAAGTAGTCTAGATTTGTACTCCGTATCTTCGTGTTTTATTGAATAAAGTTTTATATTTTTATGATAAACCAAGTGTTGAACGTTATTATATACTTTATAGGGTCTGCGAAGCCTCCTTCTGCCTGTTACGCACATTTCGCTTCAGACAAAGTTATTAGAACCCTCTACTCTTTTTTAGAGTACGGAGTCTAAAAAAAACAAAAAGGAATGCTATAGTCTCATCGCGACTTCAGGATCATTATACTCATAATCATATTCCTATACTTAAACAAGAAAAAATGCTATAGTCGCTTCGCGACTTTAGGATACCCGTTACTCAGTTTCAATATGTTATTGAAAATGGTAATGGATAAGATAGCTTGGCAAAGACTGAACATTTTCATACAAATTCATATTTAGAGCATATTTTCGACCGATCGTTCCCACGGGAGCTATACGATATAGTAGTCTGATTTGAATCAAACTTAATCAGTATTTATATTTTATTGCAGATGTATTCTGTGTGAATTTGATTAATATAGCTTATTAAGCCCATAAGTTTTTCATACTAATTCATATTTGGAGCGTATTTTTGACCGATCGGCCCTATTGTAGCTATTCCATATAGTTGCCCGAGTTGGAACTTGGTCAGTACATGTACTTCCTAGCCATGTACTAACTAACATAACTAACAATAAAGTAAGAGTAACCTTTCACTCTAAGAGTAACGGGTATAAAAACAAAGTAATTTCATCATTTTTATACCCGTTACTCGTAGAGTTTTCTTTGTTTTTTTATACGCCTACATTAGTGCGTTCTATCTTCACTTTGGTTTTGATAAACCTAATCATATTAAAATGTATATGTTTAAGAAATTTGCGATTTGAGTTACAAGAATTTATGTAAAACTTTCATTTGATATTTAAAGCCACCCATACCTTCGACGGAAGATGAAGACCCATTCGATATGATCTGTGATGATGCTCAAATTGCCGAGTGGAATAATCAAGGTTTACCAAGTGACAGAATGTCGGCGGAGAATGCTGCCATATTGGTTCAATCCCAACGGTACCCACTCATGATTGATCCTCAACTGTAAGTATACAATCCTAAAAAAGTTAAAGTAATACTAACCTTATTTAAAGGCAGGGTATTAAATGGGTTAAAGCAAAATATGGGCCAGGCCTAGTAGTTTTACGTCTTACGCAAAGAGGATATCTCGATTTGGTTGAACGAGCAGTGACAAATGGTAGTGTACTACTAATTGAAAATATTGGGGAAAATATTGATGCTGTTCTTAATCCTCTGCTGGGCCGCATGTTAATAAAAAAAGGAACAATTTTAAAGATAGGAGATCGTGAAATTGATTTTAACCCCAACTTTCGGTTAATATTGCATACCAAATTAGCTAATCCGCACTACAAACCTGAAATGCAAGCACAAACAACCCTAATTAATTTTACTGTTACACGAGATGGTTTAGAAGATCAGTTATTGGCTGAGGTAGTTAAAGTAGAAAGACCAGATTTGGAGATGATGCGTACTCGCCTAACACAGCAGCAGAATCATTTTAAAATAACCTTGAAACTTTTAGAAGATGATCTTTTGGCACGCTTGTCATCTGCAGGGGATAATGTTCTTGAAGATATAACTTTGGTAATGAACCTTGAAAAAACTAAAAAGACTGCTGATGATATTGAAGTTAAAGTGGCTGAAGCAAGGATAACTGGCATTCAAATTGATTCGGCACGTGAAGCTTATAGACCTGCAGCTGAGCGAGCTTCCATTATCTATTTTATTCTTAACGATTTATTTAAGATTAATCCAATTTATCAGTTTTCCCTTAAAGCATTTACAGTGGTTTTTAACAATGCAATGATCAACGCAGATCCTGCAGAGAAACTTAAGGATCGCGTGGATAATCTTATGGAATCAATTACTTACTCAAGTTATATATACACATCAAGAGGCTTGTTTGAGCAAGACAAATTAATTTTCCTAACTCAGATGTGCCTACAAATATTAGTAAATATCGGTGAAGTAGACCCAGTTGAACTCGATTTTCTTCTCCGGTTTCCATATATGCCAAATCAAACTTCAAATTTCTCTTGGCTAAGTAATGTTGGCTGGGGTGGTATTCGCGCATTAAACAATTTCACAGCTTTTAAAGGGCTTGAAAAAGATATTGAAGGATCTTTTAAGCGATGGATGAAATTTATTGACTCGGAAAGTCCAGAAAATGAAAAACTTCCTGGTGAATGGAAAGCGAAGTCGGCTATTCAAAGACTTTGTATTATGCGGTGTATTCGTCCAGACCGCATGTCTTATGCAATGAAAGGGTTTATTGATGAAAAGTTAGGCTCTAAGTATATAGATGCAAGATCAATAGACTTCTCAAAAACATTTAAGGAGTCTAGTCCCGAAACTCACATTTTTTTTGTTTTATCCCCGGGAGTTGATCCTCTCAAAGATGTTGAAAAAATTGGAAAACAATTGGGACATAGCTTTGATTATGAAAATTTTCATAGTGTGTCATTGGGACAGGGTCAAGAAATTATAGCCGAAAAAGCAATCGAGACCGCTGCACAACAAGGGCATTGGGTTATCTTGCAAAATATTCATTTGGTTTCACGTTGGTTGCCAAGTCTGGAAAAGAAAATGGAGGCCTCGCTTGTTAATGTTAACTCAAAGTATAGACTCTTTCTAAGCGCTGAGCCCGCCAGTGATCCTGCCATGCACATATTACCCCAGGGAATCTTGGAATCTGCTATTAAAATAACAAATGAACCACCAACCGGTATGATGGCAAATGTACATAAAGCTCTTGACAATTTTAGTGATGAAACACTTGAAATGTGTTCAAAAGAAACCGAATTCAAAGCAATTCTTTTTTCGCTTTGCTACTTTCATGCAGTTGTGGCAGAGCGGCGAAAATTTGGAGCTCAAGGATGGAATAGATCATATCCTTTTAATGTCGGTGATCTCACAATATCAGTTTATGTATTATTTAATTACTTAGAGGCAAATACACGAGTTCCTTGGGAAGATTTGCGATACTTATTTGGCGAAATTATGTACGGTGGTCACATCACAGATGACTGGGATCGTCGGTTATGTCGAACTTATTTAGAAGAATTTATGCAGCCTGAGCTTATCGACGGAGACTTGGAATTTTGTGCTGGGTTTCCAGCGCCTGGCATTCTCAAATATGCTGGGTATCACCAGTACTTGGATGAAAATTTACCTGCCGAGAGTCCTGCCCTTTATGGGCTTAATTTAAATGCAGAAATAGGGTTTCTTACAACGGTTTCGGAGCGCCTTTTCCGAATTGTTTTTGAATTACAGCCTCGAATGTCAAGTGGTTCCGGTGGAGGATCTGAGTCTGTATCTCAAGAGGATATTATAAAAGGAGTTATCGAAGATTTACTTGACAAAGTTCCATCGCCATTTAATATTGTAGAGCTTATGGGACGTGTAGAAGATCGTAATCCGTATATTATTGTTGCCTTTCAAGAGTGTGAACGAATGAACCTCCTTATGGCTGAGCTTCGACGATCTCTAAATGAATTGGACTTAGGTCTTAAAGGTGAACTCACCATTTCATCTATTATGGAGGATCTTATGTTGTGCCTCTATATGGATCAAGTACCAGAACAATGGACCAAACTTGCCTATCCCAGTTTACTTGGATTGCAGTCATGGTTCGGTGATTTAATGCTCCGACTTCGTGAGTTAGAAAGCTGGGTTTCGGATTTTAAATTACCTTCATCCATCTGGCTAGGAGGATTCTTTAACCCGCAGTCATTACTGACTGCAATAATGCAGCAGACAGCGCGTAAAAACGAATGGCCATTGGACAGAATGTGCCTTAACTGCGATGTAACAAAAAAATTCAAAGAAGAATTTACGTTAGTATATAAATTAAGTAACCATATTTTTAAACTGTTTAATTTCTAATCACAGACAAGCTCCTCGAGAGGGAGCCTATGTAAACGGACTGTTTATGGAAGGTGCTCGTTGGGATATGAAAATGAGTACAATTACAGACGCTCTAAATAAAGAGCTATTTCCAGCAATGCCTGTTATATACATAAAAGCAGTTACTCAAGACAAACAGGATATAAAAAATGTTTACGAATGTCCAGTATACAAAATACGGTAAGTAAAACTTATAAAATATTTATGTTTATAGGAATATAGTATTTTTTTTATTATTTTAGTTTCGTTTTCTTCTTAAAATTATAAATAATTTTACAATTTTTTCAATATTTTACATAATTAATTTTAACAAGAAACAAGTAAGAACGGCTATAGTCGATCGAGCCGACTGTAAAAGATCCCGTATTCCCACAGTAGTGCGTACGTGTATAAACAAACATACACAAATTTAAGGAGAAGCAACAGACTGATTCAAATTTTTAAATACAATTTAAGCAATTAAGAAAGGCTACAGTCGATCTAGCTGACTGTAAAAGAGCCCACACTCCCATTAAGTTAATTAAATCGGTATCCAGGTATTAGTATTACTATTGATAGTACTTGTATTAAATACGTTGAAATAAAAAGAACCTAACATGCATTTGTTTGTTTGTATGCAAATACACATACGTTTACTACTCGACTCGGCTATTGATGCTGACGGACGGACAGACGGACATGGCTATCTAGACTCTGCTAAAACCAAGTGTCGAACTACGTTATTGGCGCAGCCGGTAGGATATCAGTAATAAATATCCTCGTAATAGTAATAGTCCTTTTTTTCAACCCATTGAAAAGAAATCCTTGTACGACCAAAGAATTTCTAGGATTCGAGCACGCGAATTTGCCGCGGCAAGTAAACGGTTAAAACATTACAATTTTGGAAAAAAAAATATTATCTTGATATCCGCCAAAAAAACGTAAGCGTGTGTGACTTAAAACCCAATTATCAGTCGTGGCCCATATTTAAATGTGCGACCGCCACCAAAGATATTTGCTATTACAAAGAAAACCGCGCAAAACACCAAACAGTGTTCAACCAAAAAATAGATCATCTGGACTATTTGAACACCTGTAAATAAAGAGCTTATTTCTGGGCTTTACAAATCATTTAATTGATCCCTTTAAATGTAAGTCTCTTACAATTCAACAAAAGTGACAATTAAAACAAAAAACCTGAAGTGACAACTGCCAACAAAATAAAAATAAAATCTACAACAACACCATGGCAACCAATTCACCAATGCAACTATCCGAAATGCATCTAATGCAAGCGCTTGGACAAATTCGACAAGTGCCAGTATTCGACGGAAAAACCGTGGAACTAACTGCATTCATAATTGGGATCGATTTTATAATGCAGTTATACCCAACACAGGATGTGAGACAACATAGTGTCTTATTTGGAGCAATCGAGATGCAGACCACCGGATCCGCACAACGAGTGTCGCAGCTGACAGCAGCCACAACCTGGGGAGTGTTAAGGAGCGCCCTCATCGACGAATTTAAAACCCAAACTCCGTATGAAGAACTTCTACGACGTCTCTATAATACCAACTTTAATAATAGTATCCGTAAGTTTGTTGAAGACCTAGAGTATAAATCTTTTGAAATATCCCATAAATGAATGTTAGAAAATCAGGCCCAGAACACTATATTGTATACTAATGCAATGAATAATACTATTAATGACGTTATTACAAAACAATTACGCGCCAGAATTTTTATGACATTAGTGTGACCGGCTTTTTCCATTAAAACTTTCCAGCTTCGTTTTATACATACGTCCCTTTATTCATTTTATTTAGAACTGTCTTCTTCTTATTCTTTTTTCTATCGATCTCTCTTGTTTTACATTTCGATATTTTACTGTATCGATATCTCGTGTTTACATTTACATTAGGTTTCTGCTGTTAACATACTGTACACTTAACATTATGGGTATTCCTACGTAGTAGCCTACTACAATTCGGCCATCCTGACCATGAGATAGACCTCTATCTCTGTACACTTATTCAAAACGTATAGATGATTACAAACATTTCTTATATTCTAGTAATTGAATTGAATTGAAAGCTTATCTTATATTAATGTTAACAATTATTATGCAAATATATAATATTTAATACAACGATTATTTTTTAACCCAGTGTCTTATATTGCTAGCACTCCAAACTCCCTGATACGGATTTCGTGATAGTTGAAAACCGTCAATGTCTTTAATTAAATATCTGTCATTCTTTAGGACTTTGGCTATAACATATGGTCCTTTGGATTTAGGAATTAATTTTCTTGATACTCCTGCAGTGCTGTCGAAATTCTTTACCATTATGTAATCTCCTTTGTCATAATTGTTCGCTATCTTTCTATTTTTATTAAAATATTTCTCATTCTTCTCTTGTGATGCTAATTGATTCTGTTGAGCATTTTCCCTAATATTTTCTAAATTTTGCTTTCTAACCGTCTCTGTCTGTGTGATCTCCTCTAGTTCCTCTCCTAAACTGTCACTTATTTCGCCCTTTTGTGCTAATCCAAAAAGCATTTGACTGGGAAACTGTTTCGTGCTACAATGTTGCGTGTTGTTTAAAGCATATTCTACCCTTTCTATCACAATGTCCCAATGATGTCCATTTTCAGATTCAGTTAATTTGGCTATCATGGGCCCTAGGCTTCTATTAATTCGTTCTACTTGACCATTGGCTTGTGGTGATCCTGTCGCAATCTTAATGTGTTTTATTTTAGCCTGCTCCATGAATTCATCAAACTCTGCTGATGTAAAGCAACTTCCCCTGTCTGATACAATACATTCTGGTTTACTATACGCTCTAAAATAATCTTTCAATGCTTTAACAACTTCTTTAGTGTTAGTTGTTTTAGTTGTATATAATCTAACAAATTTCGTAAAACCGTCCACTACTGCAAATATGTGTTTTTTAGCTCTGCTATTGTCTACCGGTCCGTAATGGTCTATGTGAATTATCTGAAAAGGTTTGTTGCCTTTAGGTATGCTGTGCAAAAGACCCTCCCCCTTGCCAGTCTTCGGCGAAAATGCTATGCACTTTAAACAATTTTCAATATGCTCTAACGCTTTCTTTTTCATGTTTGGGAACCAGTAAGTTTTACTAATCGCATCTAACATCTTATCCCTACCAACGTGTCCTAATTTATCGTGATATTTATACAAAACGTGTTCTTCCATTTTAACTGGAACATAAAATAGCAGCCTATCGTCATTTGTTTTCCTAAATATCACTCCATTTCTCATCTCAAACAATTTATGCTCACCCATTTCTAATAATTTTCTAATTTCCTGTAACTTACTATCTCTAGTTTGACAAATGATCAAATTGGTCTCAAAACTGTTTGCTTCTGTAATCATTATACTGTTGTTGCACCTGCTTAAAGCATCTACGTGTTGCATCTGTTTACCTGTTCTGTGTACTAAATCATAATCAAATTCCTGCATTTTTAACGCCCATCTGGCGATTCTGGGATTAAGATCTATTTTATTTAATGTCAAGGTTAATGAATTACAGTCTGTTACGATTTTAAATCTTCTGCCCTGTAGGTATATTCTAAATCTTATAAGTGAATATATAATTGCTAATGTTTCTAATTCAAAGCTATGGTATTTCGATTCCGTTTCTGTTGTCCTTTTAGAAAAATAAAATATTGGGTGCAACTTTTCTCTGTAGAAGTACTGCCCCAAACCCTAACGCACTTGCATCACAATGTTGTTTTATTTCGTCTTTGTGATTGTATAACGACAATACGGGTGTTTCTAATAACTTTTCCGTTAATAGTGTGAAACAACTTAGCCCCTTCTCTTCAAATTTAATTTTCTGTCCTTTCGTAATAGATCATACAACGGTTTTGCAATTGTCGAAAAGCCTTGTATGAATCTCCTGAACTAAGAACATAATCCAAGAAAACTTTGCACTGCCTGCGTTCGATCGGGTATTGGAAAGTGCCTTATTGCATCTAGTCCTTTCTCATCTGCCTTAATGCCATTTTTGGAAATTTTAAAACCTAAATATTTCACTTTGCTTTGCAAAAATTCGCATTTATCAATCCTCAGTTCTAATTTATTCATCACTAATCTTTTAAGTACTTCTTTTAGTATTTCCAAATGTTCACTAATGTTTTTATAACCTAACGATTTGTCTTTGGAATCATCTCGCTCTAACAATCTGCTCTCTAAACTTTTGAATTCTAATAAATTATTCTCTAACGATGTACTTTTCAAACAATTTTCATCTAACATATTATTTCCTAACACACTCAAAATCAAAATCAAAATATATTTTTAGTAATTTTTTCATAACATAAACTGAAATTTTTCCATTGAATGATTAATATTATCTCTAAAATACAATCTAATAAATCTTACGTAGTTATTATCCTGAGTGTTCATCCTCTTCGGGCATAGGGCAATTAAATGATCTACTGCCCTGCATTCGGCTTCTCTCCTGAAGCACCCTGTTCAGGCAACTGCACTTCAGCGAATGCGCGCAGCATGCGCTTAGTGTTTTCAAAACACTGGATTTTCGCCTGTGTGCGCAACACTTTATCCGGGATTCCCTCAATGATTCCATCGAGAAGCTCCTCTTCGTCTAAGCTGAGCTCACGTGCAAGAAGTAACTAGTTCTCATAATATATCGAGAACTTCTCGTTGTTGCACCAGGTACGTGCTTCGAACTTGCGTCTTACCTCAGCTTTCGATAGTTTTCCTCCAAATGCTATCACTAATTGGTTTAACATCTCGTCCAACTGTTTTAATATGCGCCCAAGATCAGCATGTAACCAAACTAAAGCGTTGCCTTTGAGTTTAGCGATGCACAAAAATTTGCGTTGAGTATCAGTCAGTTGGTATAATTCCGCGATGTTTCCTAATTGGACTATCCAATTTCGAATCGCGTTGTCTCCAGTGAAATCTGGTAAGATTTCCTTTGCCAATTGGAACATCGGCGAATTCCATTCGTCGCTTTTTTTCTGTTGAATTTCATCATGCGACTTGGCGACACTATTCTGCGCGTCACTGGCTTGTTCGTCGAATTCATTGCCTGCGCCGCCGTCACCGACGCTTTTTTGACTGCATACACTATTGTTGTCTCGCTCGCTCTGCTGTTGGCCTGTGGTTCTCGAACACTCTGCATCCATGCTTTGTAGCGTAATTTTTGCTAGCTCGATCTGGCGCCTTAAGTCTCTTAAATAGTTTTCGCCTTCGGAAATTTCTTTACGTTGGTTCTGCCACTGACATGTCCGAAGATCTTCCTCACTGCTTACTGGGTCACCTTCTGCAATCGCTGACATCGGGACGCTACCACGCTCGTCTGCTGGCACTGTATTGATGCGCTCCACAAGATCAGCTTTTGACCCCTTAGTTGGCAATCCCAAAACATCTAGCCACTTCTTTAGCTGAATGACCGTCACCTCGTTAATATTTATATCCATTTCGTGAATTTCTATCCCACTTCTGAGATTGTGACCGGCTTTTTCCATTAAAACTTTCCAGCTTCGTTTTATACATACGTCCCTTTATTCATTTTATTTAGAACTGTCTTCTTCTTATTCTTTTTTCTATCGATCTCTCTTGTTTTACATTTCGATATTTTACTGTATCGATATCTCGTGTTTACATTTACATTAGGTTTCTGCTGTTAACATACTGTACACTTAACATTATGGGTATTCCTACGTAGTAGCCTACTACATTAGCACCATATGACATTACAACAGTTTCAAAACTAAAACAAGTAGCTCAACACGAAGGATTGTACGAAAATGGTTATAACGAACGTAATAACCAAAACAATGACAATTCTAAAACGAACAAAACACAAAGCAATTCAAGCAATGAAAACCGTGGAAAGGGAAATAACCAGAATTATAACCCTACTCCAAATTACTCAAATAACGCTAACCCAAATCATAAACCAAAAGAAAATGCTGAAGCATTTCAAAAGGAATTCAAACAAAATCTTGATCAGGCTAGATCACAAAACCCAATGAATTACCAAACTCAGAGTCAAAGACCTCTTAATCCCCCTCACAAAAGACACTCTAAGATGGAAACATCAGAAAATTTTCATCAAGGACCTCGGACAACGAAGAACCAATCCCTTCATCAGATTAGTTATGAATGAACAAAATTTTAACTGTGTAATTGACACAGGTTCATCCATAAATATAATGAAACAAAACTTTTTAAAATTTCCTATAAAACCTTGCCAATTAAACGTACAAACAATAAAAGGTATTGTTCAATTAAAGAATTGTGTATCTTTTGCCCCTAGTAAACTATGCCCTACCCATCAAATATTTTACTTACACAACTTTTCTGACAATTACGATATCTTACTAGGTAGAGAATATCTAGAATCCTTTGAAGCAAAAATTGACTACAAACAAAAAACAGTTATTCTAAACGATCATAAATTTTCATTGAGAAATGAGTGTGAGAATTCTGTCAAGGACAAGACCGCATTTCAATGTCTTGATCCGCCCCAAACAAACGACATAGCAGTAAATTACGCTATTAATAATGAATTAAATGAAACAAATCAATTCCGATTAGAACATCTAAACGATGAAGAAAAATGCAAACTGACCAAAATTCTTTTCGAGTTTAGTGACATTCAGTACAAAGAAAGTGAAAATTTGACTTTTACCAGTACAATTAAGCATGTCATCCAAACTAAACACGAAGACCCAATCCAAAAGCGTCCATACAAGTATGCGCAAACATTCGACGAAGAAGTCGAAAAACAAATCAAAATGATTGAACAAGGTATAATACCTAAATCAAAATCAGTTTATTGCTCACCAATTTGGATTGTGCCAAAGAAACGTGACGCATCAGGTAAATAAAAATTCCGTATAGTTATTGACTATCAACACTTAAATGAAATAACAATCGATGATAAATATCCTATTCCAGTCATGGATGATATACTAGACAAACTTGTAAAATTTCAGTATTTTACCACAATTGACTCAGCGAAAGGATTTCATCAGATACAAATGGACCCACAAAGTATACCAAAAACAGCTTTTTCAACAAAAAATGGACATTACGAATACACTCGAATGCCTTTCGGATTGAAAAACGCCCCAGCAACATTTCAACTGTATTCCTAGCACACATAATAACAACGGAAGGAATAAAACCAAACTCAACTAAAATCTCTGCCATACAACATTTTCCAATACCAAAAACACCCAAAGAAATAAAATCGTTTTTAGGTCTTTGTGGTTATTACAGAAAATTCATTCCTAATTTTGCACACGTTGTAAAGCCAATGACTGTAAAATTAAAGAAAGGTGCAACTATAAATATAAAAGAACCAAATTACATTTCTGCTTTTGAAAAGTTAAAAGTACTTATAACATCCGATCCAATATTAGTTTATCCGAATTTCGAAAAACCATTTTGTCTTACAACTGATGCCAGTAACATAGCTATTGGAGCTGTTCTGTCTCAAAATCAAAAACCAATTTGCTTCGCAAGTAGAACCCTAAACGAACATGAAATTAACTATGCAGCAATTGAAAAGGAACTTTTAGCCATCGTTTGGGCAACCAAATATTTCCGATCTTATCTCTACGGTAGAAAATTCGAGATTCTCAGTGACCACAAACCACTTGTTTGGCTTAATAATATTAAAGAACCAAATATGAAATTACAACGCTGGAAAATAAAATTAAATGAATTTGATTATCACATCAAATATGTACCAGGTAAAGAAAACTATGTTGCAGATGCTTTGTCCAGATTTAAAATGTAAGAAAACTTGTTAGGAGAAACTTCCGATTTAACAGTAGCAACAATCCACAGCGCTCAAGAAGATAACCAATATTACATTTCACTCACAGAAAGACCAATCAATTATTTTAAAAGACAAATAGAATTTGTAAAAAGTAACTCAAATAACGCAAACGTCATTCATTATTTTCATAAAACAAAAATCTTAATAAATTATGTCGAAATGACAAACAACCATGCAAAAGAATTAATAAAAGAATACTTATGTTCAAAGAAATGTGTTATATACTTCAGCAACGAAGCCGATTTTCTTACATTTCAGACCGTGACTTAACCCATTTGGCTCCTTCTTTCTCTTCCAAGTCGCGCCGTTGCTTCAGCAAAGGAAATTATTCTTTGATAATCCAACTAATTCTTGCTACCGGCTGGTCTATACTATACAGCACGAATGATATTGACATAGCTGATGAGTATTTTTACAACATTTTAAACTCAATCCACCTTGGTTTTCACCAAGACTATCTAAATTAAAAAACAAAAATCAAAATATTTTAAATAGTTTAAGCAGACAAATTCTAGCTTAGAATTTTTAAATTATTCTAAATTAAAAGCTGTCTTCACCCTTCTTAATTCTCAATTTTATGAAAGTTATCTCGTTCGCTGCAAGAATCAATTTGCGCGTGATCCTAAACAATTCTATAAATTTGTTAATCCTAAACGTAAATATAGTACCTTACCCTATTCTTTCTTTTTCAATTCCTGTAAAGTAATCGACTGCTTCCGATCTCTTGGCTACCTTTTTTCAATCAACATACTCCTCCAGTTTGCCTACTAACTTCTCTTACCCCTATAAATAGTTATGCTTAGATCAGCCATCTCTAAATCCGTCTTTGATACTTCTGGAGTTCAGAGGCTAGTCACCTAGGCCCATTACTCTTTAATCTTTTTATAAACGACCTTCCCTGTTTGCTATCCCATTGTGGTATACTTATGTATGCAGATGATGTGAAATTTTTATTACCTTATAAGGACCCTTCGGATCATTCGGATAATTAAAACACAATGCACAACTGGTGCATAACTAGTCACTTGTACCTAAATTTCTCTAAATGCCTGTTTATGACTTTAAACAGGGTTACTCCTTACATAGCCAATTACTATATTGACAAGTGTACCCTTAAAACGCATACTGTTAGTTGAAGATCTTGGTGTTCTCTTTGATAATAATTGTTTTCTTTGAAAATACTTGTTTTTCCTCCCTTTTTTTTCTTTTTTTCCTTTTTTTCTCTCTATATTTTTTGCGGTCCGCGCGAACATTTTTTAACAAGCGAACAGAATTAACTCTACGAAAATGAATTTAATTTCACTCTGCTTTTTATTTTCTATTGATAAATATAAATGTTATTCGGTTGCGCACACCGGGAGGGTGGGTAAACCAGTTACTGTATACAGGTACGGTATACGTGCAGCCCACCTGTATTAGGGGTGAGTTTTACAAGCAGCCATACAGCTCGAATATCTGAGGACAAAACAAGTGTGCCAGTACCGATCATTTTCAATTGAGTCCGCTGTCAATCGTTGTTAACACATTTTATTGCCTTTCTTTACGAAGGTCAGTAGTGATCCTTTTGTATATCGGTCCCTTTTCTTTATCACTCATAAGTGTTCTAGGGTTAATGAGCATTTCCAAGTATCACGTCGTGAAGTCTGGTGGTCTGTGGGTTTTTTCTCATCAATGAGTTTATTGCCGGTTACACCAAAGCCGGCGCATACAAACAAGAATTCCTGGTTGCCTATATCTTAACTACTTTAAGGCATAAGCTGAGGCTAAGGCAATTAATTTTCGTTTGCTTAAATCTCTTTCTCTTAAAAACGGAGTCTAAACATGTCTGAACATGTTGAATGTGTTACAGGTGTCTTCTGTTCAACCCCAAAATTAATTCTATATCCATGTGATTGATTTTATGACTACTATCACTTTTAACTAATTTTCCTTTTTTAACACTGAATACTAATTACCTTTCTTTTGCTCAAATCAGTTTCTTTTATAAATCGGGTCTTAACATGTTTGAACATGTTGAATGTCTTGCAGGTGTTCCCAATTCAACCCCAAATTTAGTTCTCGATCCACATGCTGAGTATGTCCCATGTCATTGATTTTATTACTACTGTCACATTTATGTGTGTTTAATGTTTTATACCATTTGCTCTAAATAGCATGTTATATCCCAGAGAGCTCTGAATGTTTTCGGAGTTTGTAAAATCAACCTCTAGCGCTTGAGACGGTACTTGTACTCCATTAACTAAAAGATTAAATCGCTGTATTTTAAAATGTTCAAAGTTATATGGATCCAGTTCTCTATTACCTGAGTATGCTCGGTTTTTAACCATGCAAAATGAAATAAAATTAGGTAATTGTCCAATTACAACATTGCCAATTGAAAGTGTATTGTTACCTGCATATAGAGTAAAAGATTTAACTTCAACTTTATTATATGGATATAAAGCGTTTTTAGATTGTAATAGGCGATGATGTGCTAACAAAATACTTGGATTGACTATAACATGATTCATAAAGAGTTGTGCCTCGAAAACTTTTAAAGTTGATTCAGTTTGAGTCTCCATCAAATAAAATGCTGTTTTTAGACCCCGTACTCTAAAAAAGAGTAGAGGGGTCTATTAGGTTTGTCAGAAGCGAAATGTGCGTAACAGGCAGAAGGAGGCGTGGCCGACCCCATAAAGTATATATATTCTAGATCAGCATCAACAGCCGAGTCGATATAGCAATGTCCGTCTGTCCGTCTGTCCGTCTGTCTGTCTGTCTGTCTGTCTGTCTGTCTGTCTGTCTGTCCGTCTGTCCGTATGAACACCTGGATCTTTTAAACTACAAAAGCTAGAGACACCAAATTTGGAATGAAAGTCCGTTATTTTCGCGAGCAGATCAAGTTTATTTCAAATTGTTGCCACGCAAATTGTTGTCTCTTACTTCACAATTCTCAACGGGATAGTACTCAATGTTTTTGAATTGAATCATTTTCGAAACTCCATTATGCATAAGAACTTTTACACATCGCGTTCTTTTATCTCCAACGCATCTAGGCTTTATTATGTCAGTATAAACAAATATTATACCCTTTTACATACTTTGTATTGACTGTTTCTTATCCGTTACTTCATGGTGGGGAAGATCGTTTAAATATAGTTCAAATATTCAAACTTCCCACTTTTCATCTATATTTTGTGAGAAACTCACAATGTTTGTAAACGCAGACTGTACATTATCGGGAAAAACATTTAAAGAATTGTTGCTAAATAAAGTAACATAAAATGACTCTAAGTTACTCATTTTCAAAAGTATTTTATATTAAAGAAATCCAATTAATTTTATTTTTTCCAATTTGATATGGTTTGGCTCTATTCGTTGATCTTGTACTAATTCTTGTTGATTTGAACCCAGATTTTTCTGCTTGTCGAGATGATCGTCTTAGTTTTTCACTTCCTACAATGTAATTGAGGTTTATTAAATTAAATTCTGATTGAATAATATGACTATTTTTTCTCTTTTTTTCTGGTGACTTAATTTGATGTTCAATGTATCTCCTTTTAGGAGTTTGCTCAATCATACCTATATCATCATCGATTTCAGAGAATGCCCGCTTAGGGTTATTGTCTTGATTTTGAGAATTAGCAAATAAGTCTTCCTTAGAATTACTCTTGTCTGCTTTAATATTTACATTTTTCATAAACTCTTTGTTTTCAGTCTTTGTTTCTCTTTTTGAACTGGTAGGCCACTCTTCAAATGTCTGCGTTGACCAGCTTGATGATAAAACATTTAACTGATTTTTGTTAATTTTAATCCATTTATCGAAATCACTTAGTCTACCATTACATATTATTGGTATAAACTTTTCGTTAATCAAATCTTCACCTCTATCGTTTGATATTAATTTTTGATATTCGTTTGGTTGCATTAAAATAACTTTAATTAAATTACTTTTAGAGTTATGCATTTTTTAATATTTTTCCAAATACTCCGGCTAATTATGATGAAATTAGAATTGGAAGAAATAAACCTTTTTGAACAAGAACTTTCCTCGTTGATTTTATGGCGCGCTTTGAAGATGAAATTTTACGCAGTACATTTTTATACCGTTTAGGTAGTGTAAGCTGTTTCCTTGTTAGTTGATTGCCTTGCAAGGTATTTAATACAATCTAAATTAATGATTTAACCAGATCATCATCACTATTGCTTATAAAAACTTTTCATAACATTTAATAAATGTTTGTTCGCCATCAACCGTTTTAGACTCTTTTTGTAAACCATTTTCGTTGCAATAACAAATTGAGTATATTGAATTAACAATTAACAAGTAACCATGGGGTTCTTCGGTTACTTCTTTATATATACGCATCAATTCACTAGGATTTTCTGGATAAATTTGTAGAGCCAAACAATGGAATTGAAGTTTATCTCTAGGGTTTTTAAAAACGACAATGTACTTTGTGTTTAACGATATATCTCTAGTATGTGATGCTTTATGAAATATATTCTTAGTTACTACTATTACAAATAAGTTGCGATGGTGAGAGCCTTTTGTAAATAATTCACAAACACTTTTGTTAAATGCTCCCATCATTAGATCATCTAATACAATAAGAATAGGCTCGTTAAGATCATTTTCAATTGTTTCAGGTACACCTTTATGTGGGTCCCGATAATCCGCAGTGATGTGATAACTATCAGTAACCACTATAGTTTATATTATTATATGTAGTTTATTGGTATTATATTTTAACTTTAAATAATTAACAGAGTTTTAGCTTATGTGTGTAAGTTTTCACGACTTGCTTCTGCGTGTGTCTTCAACAAGATCTTGGCATCGACTACTTCGTTCATTCATTTTGTTCATCTGCCTCAACTTAATAACTAGTTCTTTTTAGTGTTCAACAACGGAGACCACTACGTGTCTCTCGTGATTTTTCTATAAAACTTGCTCTTCTGGTTCAGATTCAAATCCTACATTCGGCCCTCCTGACGTAGGATTCGACGCGAATTCTTTCATAAACTCTGCCACCGTGGACGTCTTATATGGACCTTCTCCTTCTCCCACTTTCTCTACATTATAACGTCCGTGTTTAAGAACTTTGGTAACTTTATAAGGCCCCAGATACTTTCCTTTTAGTTTTAATCCCACCCCGTACTGAGTACGCTTAATAGCTACTAAATCATTAACTTTATACTCCTTTTCTATCTTTCTTTTCTTATTAAATGAACGCTGGTTTTCTTCTTGCAGTGCTCTAATATTCTTACGAGCTTCTGAACGTAATATATCTCGTTCATCATTTAACTCGTCTAGCAGTGATTGCTGCACCAAGTCTTTGATTTTAATGTCATTAGTACAACGCATGTCGATTCCGGTTAATATTTTAAATGGAGCTACCTTTGTAAACCTACATGCTTATACCACAACCCTGGATTCTCAATGCTAAGTTTCGACAACATCGGTACAACAATCCTATGCATTCGCTCCACCTGTCCGTTGCCGCGTGGCACACCTGTCGTTATCAAACAATGCTGTATCTTCCGTTGTTCACAGTATTCTTTAAACAAGTTTGCTGTAAACGCAGTACCTCTATCTGACACAATCCTGCAAGGGTTTCCAAAATTAACAGCCTGTCTCTCCAAACAACTAATCACTTCTTCCACTCCTGTACTACGAGTTGGATAAAGCCAAACATATTTTGAACAAGTAAGAAAGGCTACAGTCGATCGAGCCGACTGTAAAAGACCCCGTACTCCCATAGAAGTGCGCAATTGTATTCAATTTGAATTCAACTTTTCGAATGAAATTTAAAAACATTAATTTTATATGCACATTTTGAATTGAAATTTAAAAAATTTTAAATTAACAATTCGCATTGCCGCAACTCTATCAGTTGCACCACGCGCCACTTTCAAGAATTCTCCGATAATCAGCATTTACATTTTATTCATACAAACACACATTCGTTTGAAATTATATGTATGCATGTATGTATGTATGTATGTGTGTATTCGGCGCGGCTAGCGTCTGCCGGCAGCGCTGTCGCCACACAAGCATCGAGAACGTTCAAACATGTGTTTGCATGTTTCTGTCTCGCTCTCGCGCGTAAGTGATATTGCAGTTAAATAACAAACTTTGTGACGCAGTAGCTCTTTTGTTAAAGGTAGTATGTTGATGTCACTTTCAGAATAGTTTGATTTTATATGTCTCTATACGAATGTTGAATTACAACACTCTACTATATGAATAAATGCCTTAAACATGGCATTAAAGCGTAAAAGTTTTTTAGCTGATGTGGGGAAAAGGGGTGTGGCAGCTCAAAATTTTTAATGGCATTGCATTAAGGGTGTCACTAGCAACCTGTTTACCAGAAATGGTGTTCCTAAGTGCCATAGTTACTAAGTTATTGGCCTAAAAGTAAATTTTTTTCGAGGTGTGTCTGGTTTTTTGCTCATTGCGGGGGCGGTAAGGGGCGTGGCAACAATTTTAAATAAACTTGATCTGCTCGCGAAAACAACGAACTTTCATTCCAAATTTGGTGTCTCTAGCTTTTGTAGTTTAAAAGATCCAGGTATTCATACGGACGGACGGACAGACGGACAGACAGACAGACGGACAGACGGACATTGCTATATCGACTCGGCTGTTGATGCTGATCTAGAATATATATACTTTATGGGGTAGGCCACGCCTCCTTCTGCCTGTTACGCACATTTCGCTTCTGACAAACCTAATAGACCCCTCTACTCTTTTTTAGAGTACGGGGTCTAAAAAGCATCAGCGATTACTAAGAGGTGATTATATCGTTTCTTCGTGATCTCCATTGGTCCAACATGATCGATGTGATACGTGGTGAGCGGCTTATCACCTTTATCTATTGGCGATAAATAACCTTCCTGCCTTCCCATCTTTGCATTTACTAAAATGCACTCGACACAGTTACTCTCAACTTTCACCACCTTTTCTGCCAGCTTTGGTATGAAATAAGACTTCTCCACCAAATCTTGAGTCTTCTTTGCTGAAAAATGTCCCTGCCTGTGCGCAATCTTGATGATTTCTGTTTCCATTAGAGACGGCACCACTATCAGTTCTCGAGCAGGGTCTTTGAATAGAATCTCATTTGATATATAAAAATCTTCATATATCCCACTCTCGACTATTTTCTTTACTGCTTTTGTCCATCATCGGACATCTGGGCTTCTCTCAATCTCTGTACCATTCTGTCCGTTATCAAGTAACATGCAACTCTGCTTAACGCATCTACGTGTCTCATTTTTGTGCCAGACCTGTGCTCTATTTCATAATCAAAATCCTGAAGATACATGGCCCATCTAGCAACTCTTAATGGCACTTCCTTCTTCTTCATGGTCATAGCAAAGGCGTTACAATCTGTGAGGATCTTGAACTTTATTCCCAAGACATATATTCGCCACTTCGTTAATGCCCCTATCACTGCTAATACTTCCAGTTCGTATGAGTGGTACTTCTCCTCACATGGCTTTGTTTTCTTACTCATGTACATTACAGGGTGTAACATCCCATCAACTGAATCTTTTTGCAGCAAAACAGCTCCAAATCCATACTTTGACGCATCCGTATGAATTTCTGTCTCAGCCTGTGGATTATAAAGATGCAACACTGGTTTCTTCATCAACTCTGCTTTCAACTGGTTGAACGCCACCTCTTGCAACTCTTTGAATTCGAACTCAGAAAATTTTCGTAACAAATCAGACAATGGTTTGGCGACTACTGCATATCCGTCAATGAATCTTCTGAAATACGATGTCAACCCGAGAAAACGTTGAACTGCTTTCTTATCCTTAGGTGTCGGAAAATTGGCTACGGCTTCACTTTTATTTTCACTAGGTCTAATCGTACCATTTTCCACAATGTACCCCAAAAATTCAACTTTTTTCTGTAAAACCTGCATTTACTCCAATTAATTCTTAGGCCATTTCTCTCTGCAACCTCCAATACTCTCTCTAATTTGCCGAATCCCTCTTCAACATCAATGCTTGGGATTATTATGTCATCCATGTACACTACAGCATCACCTTTCTGTATCAACTCACGCATGACAGACATTATAAAACGCATAAATACAGCCGGCGAGTTAGATATACCAAATGGTACAAATCTAAACTCATACTGTCCATTCTGCGTTACAAATGGTGTATACTTTTGTGACTTTTCTGCAACAGGTACATGAAAGTAACCATTCGTCAAATCCAAAGTAGTGAACACCATTGCTCCTTGCAACTTTTCGATCACGCTGTCCATCTGTACCATTGGAAAATTATCCCTTACTATATTTTCGTTTAACTTTCGATAGTCACAGCATAGCCGTTTGGTACCATTTTTCTTCGTCACCAACACTATTGGCGAAGCATATTCAGAGGTACTTGGTTTTATGATTCCTTCAGCTATCCACTCTTGGATCTGAGAATCTACCACACTCTGCTCACTATAAGACAATCGTCGCGGATGTTGAAAAACTGGCAAGTCATCTTTCACCACAATCGTCATTTCTACTTTGCTGTTCACATTTCGTTGTGGCTTGTACGAATCTATCAAAGTTTTTGTTTTGATTGACTCTTCTTTACTCAAGTGTGACAAATCTACAATAACTTCTTTCCCTTCAGTAATCATCATGCACAAGTTTCCAAATTCTTCAAACAATTCTGTCAACTGCTCTTGACTTTTCAATGCATCAGAGCTACTACTCTCTTGTACATCTGGAAGCTTGCGAGTAAACTCTGTGCCAACTTCAGTAACTCTCAAATTAACGTCTTTTAAAATAGTCCTGCCCAAAATTGCTTCAAATGCGATGTCTTCATCAGAGACGATATGAAACTCAATCAACAGGTTGATTTCGTCGATCTGCACAGGAACTGTTACACTGCCAAAAGTTACAATCTGACTTTCACCAATACCTGTCAAACATTTTTCGACACCTGTTAGTTTGTTAATGCCTAACCTTTTGAAAATACTTCTGCGCATCAAACAAAGATCTGATCCCGTGTCAACAAGTCCTTTGAAATAAACTTTAGCGTGCTTAACAACCTTCAACTCTAATTCAGAATTGATGACTTTACTTGATGGTTTTGTTACCACATCCTGAACTACGTTTGTCAGCTTTTCTTGCTTGACTTGAACTTCAACTCTGCACTGATTAGCTCTATGTCCTGGTTGATTACACTTAAAACATACAAACTCCTTTTTCGGACAATCCTTTTGAATGTGATTCTCATTTCCACACTTATAGCATTTTTTATTTCTTCCCGATGTCTTATTGTTGTCATTCTCATCTACGTTTGACTGTGAACCTATCTTATTGAACGGCTTTATCGGTCCTCTCATCTTCTGGTATGCCTCCATCTTTATCTTAAGCTGACTTATTGTCCTGGCTTGATAAAGTAGTGCTTTATTCTATCTAGAATCTGGTACACCATTCACAAAATATTCTAGTAGACTCTCATCTTCCAAGTCTATTGGTTTTGCAATCTCCATTAGAGCGTACAAATATTCCTGCAATGTTTCATTTTTGTTCTGATGACGCCTACCAAGTCTACGATGTATTTCCGCTGACGATACTTTGACACCAAACTCATTGACTAGTGCAACTTTCAATGCACTCCAATCACGAATATTACGCTGGCTGCGTACAAATAATTTTGCTGCACCCTTCAGCAACTGCATTGCATACACGAATATCTGTAACTGAGTCCATTCTACTGTCAACGCGCATTCCTCAAGTTCTTCTATCCAATAATTAACATCCAACGCATTTGAATCATCAAACTGCGAAACACTACCTTCTACATATTTTAATGTAAACCATGATTTAACGAACGTCGGATTTTCCATCTGTCTACTACCGAATTGTTGTTGTCTGCTTTGAGCTTTATTCTCCCCATGTTCTCTAGTATCATTCTCACCTGATGTATTTTCTGAAACTGATACAACAGTTACTTCATTTTCCTCATGAACACTGTCCTGATCACTTTCCCCTTCGTTTTCCAAACCATAGTGAGCAAGCAATCGATTTTGTAACTCCACTTTTTTTCCGCTTGATTGAATTCCAAGTTCCATTAATTTTTCCCGCAAATCGGTCACTATCAATGCCAAAATCTCGTTTCTATTCATCTTTACAATTTTCCTGTTTAAATGTATCAAAACTTTTAAAAATAAATATGTAAATTTTAATATATACAAAGATTTTACAAATCGTTAGTGTAATTTCGCTTTTGCAACAAATTCAATCTTAAACAGTGACTCTCAAACTTAACGTTACGATTTTCAAACTGTAAACAGTCACTTCAATGTTATTCATACAACATTTTTCTTTTACAACGATTACTCAGCTTCTTTCGATTCTCTGCAACTCACACATCCCCATCCAGAAATAATTTTCGTCGTCGCACCGAACTTGTCTCACAAACTCGCCACCAGCTATTTGCCTCTCTCGTCTGTGCACGCACGTCTTCTTTTCTGATTTCGCATATGATCCCGTTGCTTTACTCGGCTTTCAGCTCTCGTTCACTCGTTGGGTTTTTTTTTTTTCGTGCCTCTCTTGTTCTCTCGTCTTCCTCTTCTTCGACGCTAAACTCTAGCCGCTATGAGTTTCTGCCTTTCTCGTTTTCGTAGTGGCTTTCTGCTGCGTACAATCTGCAACCACCGTTACTTCTCGGCATTCGTCTGGCGCCTTTCTGTTCTTAGGCTCTTTAATTGCCGACAACACACACAACACGACAACAAGCAATTCGTACATTTACACACACACCAATTGTTCTTTTTATTCAATGTTCTTTTATTTAAGGCCGAATTTCCAAAATTGTGAAATTCAATCCCGGTTGAGCCCCCAAAATTGTGTGTCCCGATAATCCGCAGTGATGTGATAACTATCAGTAACCACTATAGTTTATATTATATTTTAACTTTAAATAATTAACAGAGTTTTAGCTTATGTGTGTAAGTTTTCACGACTTGGCATCGACTACTTCGTTCATTCATTTTGTTCATCTGCCTCAACTTAATAACTAGTTCTTTTTAGTGTTCAACAACGGAGACCACTACGTGTCTCTCGTGAGTTCTCTAACACTTGCTCTTCTGGTTCAGATTCAAATCCTATCAGATCATGAAATTATTTTTGGCCTTGAATATTATGTATATCACAATTTAAAATTAAAGTGTGTTTTTCAACTAGTAGAAAATTTACAGCAATGATCTGGATGCAGCACAACAAACATAATTTCATTGGGTTTGATAAGAAGGACTGGATTCAACTGTTAACATATAAGGAATATATTCAACTTAAGCTTGACCAGTTCGAGTTTTTAATGCCTGATACTATTATTGACCACCCTTTGCTTAGTTCAGTTAAATGTCATTTTAAATATAGAAAAGTCGAAGTTTTACGACTTGGTATTTTTTAACCACATTTTTGTGCTGGAACACAATTCTTAAAAAACAAATAACAAATCTCTATTATAAACATATTATACCTAAGTGTGCCCAAATGAATAAATATGAAATACGACTTACAGATTTAGAAGCATCGTATGAGTCTGACGTTGAGATTAACTTAACTCGTTTGTGTTTTGAGATTTCAAAGAAGATGCGAAAAGATATAAAAAACGACGTAACTCAATATAAACAGTTAGTATTATCAAAACACTCAGGATTGTAATAATAAACATAATGAGTAAATTACAGGTTGCAACAGAAACTCATAAGCAGTGTAGAAACAAGAAAGAAAAGTACAGTCGAGCGCGCCCGACCGTATAATACTCTCTGCATTTTCCCGATTAAATTATTAAAATCGGTATCGAGATATTACAATGTGAATTACTTGCATTAAAACACGTTGAAACAAAAACCATCTAAGCATAATCAAAAGTACATCTGTTTGTTTGTATGCGAATACACATACGTTTGACAATATATGATGCATGCATGTATGTATGTGGGCATTCGGCGCGGCCAGCGTCCGAAGGCAGCGCTGCCGCCACACAGGCAGCGAAAACGTTCGAACATGTGCTTGTGTGTTTCTATCTCGCTTGCACCAATGGGTTGATATTGCGTTCAATTAACAATATTGTAACGCTTCTAGTTTTCTTGTTTATAACCCGATTTTAATGCGCTTTTCAGGATAGTTTAATATAGTTAGTCTCCACACGTATTATAAATAACCATACGAACAAAATCGCTAAAAAAATGCATTGCAGTTGGAAAACTATTTTATCAAATGTGGGAAAAGTGGGCGTGGCAGTCCAAATTTATAGATGGCAATGCAACTATGGTGTCGCTAGAAACTCCCGTACCAGAATTGGTGATCCTAGGTGCCATAGTTACTGAGATATTTGCCGAAAACACCAGTTTTTACCGAGGTGTGTCCAGTTTTTTGCTTTTTGTGGGCGAATGGGGCGTGACATTGAAAAAAAAAAAGATTCTTGTATTGACTGACTAAATATCTGATCGTTTGACACCCAGCTCGAACTTGTAGCTCTTACCATCTCTGAAATCTGTTTGTTCATACGGACAGACAGACAGACAGACGGACAGACAGACTGACAGACGGACAGACGGACATGGCTATATCGACTCGGCTTGTGATGCTGATCAAGAATATATATACTTTATGGGGTCTGCCACGCCTCCTTCTGCCTGTTACATACTTTGCACAAACCCAATATACTCTTGCAGAGAGTATAAAAATTTTAGAATGCGTAGTTTCGTACAAAAAGGAATAAATTATACTTGGCAAATAGATTTAGTTGAAATGATTCCATTTCATAAACAAAATGGAGGTTATAGATATCTACTGACAGTGATTGATACTTTCTCAAAATATTCATATGCAGAGCCTGTGAAGAATAAATCAGCTACAGATATAGTTTTAGCAATTAAAAAAGTATTTGAAACTGCAAAGAAAATACCTAAAAATATTCAGAGTGATCAGGGTAAAGAATTTTTTAATAAGGAATTTCTTCAACTTCAACTAAATTGGAAATAAATCATTATCACACCTTTACTCATTTAAAAGCATCAATTTGTGAACGATTTAATAGAACCCTTAAGAATCTAATGTGGAAAATGTTTAGCTACCATGGGAATTACATTTGGGTGTCCAAGTTGCAGCAATTACTAAAAACTTACAACAATACATATCACCGTACTATAAAAAATGAAACCCAGTGAAGTAGACAGAAAGAATGAAAAATTTATTTTAAAGTCGGTGTACAATCATCCTAAAATTTTTCCTAAACACAAATACTCTGTTAACGATTTTGTTCGAATAAGTAAATATAAAGGTGTTTTCGCTAAAGGATATGAACCAAATTGGACAACTGAAATATTTAGAATTATAAAAATTCAATCAACAGATCCAGTCACTTATTTATTAAAAGATTATAAAAATGAACGCATAAAGGGTTCATTCTATGAAGAAGAACTTCAACGAGTTAGAGATAAAAACGCATACTTGATTGAAAAAATTATAAAATCTGGAAAAAATAAAGTTTTTTTAAGTGGTTAGGCTTTGATGAGTCACATAATTCCTGGATTAATAAAAAGATATAATTAAATAAAAGACTTTTTTTTTATTTTTTATTATTTATTTAGAATATTTTTTTTTTTTTTTTTTTTTTTTATTAGTTATACATATTTACAAGCACTATATATATATATTTACAAGTGTTATATAATAAGTCTTATCTTTGAATAAAATGTTTTTACAAATTTTCTCTGTTCAAACTTATTTTATAATGCCCCCAAGCCAGTGTGGTTATTGAATTTGATGTTACAAATCTTTTGTCATCTTTATAATTCAATGAAATTTTATTTACAATTTCTGTAAACAGCTCATGGTCTCTACTTCTTATTACCCTCTGTTCACCATAATAAGTTTTTCGTTTTCGGATACATTCAATATAGTCCGAGTGGGAGAGTTTTTTTAGCAACGCTTTCTTTGACACCTTTAATTTTCTTAATTTCTTTGTCGGTGGTCCCTTCACTGCTTTCTACCTTGTAGGAATAAGCTTTTGCTTTTAAGTCTGCAAAAGATTTCATAGTTTTTCCTGCATTTTCATCTTTAAATAAACCTTTATTGTTTGCTGGAATTATGTTATATGGATTCATAGAGTTATAATTGGAGGTATCAAAACGTTCTGAATTTGTTTTTATAAGGTTATATACATTGTCAACAGAGGATGTAATAAACGAATCAGTGTCCATATAAATAATCTTAGTCGAGGGACTTTTTATGCTTAAGAAATTATAATAATAATCATACATAAGCCATTTTGACAATTCTAAGACAGTTACTACTATATAGATTGGTTTATCATAATGCATACGATGTTGTATGCTCAAGTGCTGCTAAGTCATTACCGAAAATGTTCATGCTATGGAAATTGTTCATTGCGACTAACTGTCTGAAGCCAGGAGAATTTTGCTTGGAGTGGTAATCAGTAACTAGTCGTATTGGTCATACAACATCGTATGCTCAAGTGCTGCTAAGTCATTACCGAAAATGTTCATGCTATGGAAATTGTTCATTGCGACTAACTGTCTGAAGCCAGGAGAATTTTGCTTGGAGTGGTAATCAGTAACTAGTCGTATTGAACGTCTTTTCTCTACGTTTTCCATAGTTTTGACGTAAACGGCAAATTTGAAAAAATTTTTTTGAAACTCATTTTTTGCTGATTTTCTATGAGAATTGTTCAAGTTAATGTATGGCTCAAGCCAACCCCGTTGCGTAAAAGACAGAACTCTATGAATTTTTAATAATTTTAATCCTTGTTGCATGCAGAGTTGCAATTGCTTTAAATGAATAATATAATTGGTTTTATTATTTAAGTCTGCAATTAATTTAATTTGTTCTCCTCCAGCTGGAACTTTATTTTCTGGTCAGAATGGTAGACAATTATGTTTGTCATGAATCTCTTTAGGATATTGCAAATCTGCTTCTAAAATATATCCTACATCATCATCAACTGAAATATTTGCCAAAGAGAGTTTTGATATTTCATCTTCAGATAGGAATTTAAAATTTTCTAATGACAGCACTTGACACATTGCCCACCCATATAAATTGTTTGCATCTATATATGAAAGATAGTTTGTGTCAAGGTTAGGATTAAAATCTTTTTGATGAGGATTATTAGCAACTGAAATACGTGGACTACATTGTGTCAAACCGCCACGAACAGCTAATTTAAGAAAATTATAGGTATCAGGGTCACTAATCAGCTCGAGTTTAACTTTGGTAAACTTAAGCATTGCATCCCAAGATATTGAAGGAGCCGTTACGTAATTAATTGGGTCTCACTTATAAATTTTATAACAGATGGCTCTAAAATTTTCAAAAACATCTGCCAGAATAATTACATCACTTTATATATATAATTTTAAGTAGTCTGACAATGTTTGACTCTTAAAACTATCCTATAACTAGTTTAGAAAAACTATCTAGATAGTCATAAGGGAAAACTCCCTTCCTAAAGAGATTCATGACAAACATAATTGTCTACCATTCTGTTATGTAGTCGTAATGCATTATCATTTCAGCCTCATTGTATATACCCAGGAGACTTATATGTTTTTCCCGTAGACTGTCTGCTCGAATTGTGGGAACAACAATCATCTGTTTCTTTCTGCTACAGTCAATTTCGTATACATTTATACTAAATTTGGGATTTAGTTTTTCAAAAAGCTTAACCCCTTTTGAGTTGACTGGGAATTCTATATCCGAGAAGTTAAGTCGCTGCCCCCTATAAGTAATAACAGGAGCAGCTTTTTTGCTAATGTTATAGCAAGAAGTGTTTTTGAGATTCCTCCTTAGTTTTTATACCCGTTACTCGTAGAGTAAAAGGGTATATTGTAATCGTTGGAATGTATGTAACAGGCAGAAGGAGGCGTGGCAGACCCCATAAAGTATATATATTCTTAATCAGCATCAATAGCCGAGTCGATATAGCCATGTCCGTCTGTCCGTCTGTCCGTCTGTCCGTCCTCTAAACATGAATGAAAATGTTCTGTGTTTTCCATCACCATTTTTAATAACAAATTGAAACTGAGTAACGGGTATCCTAAAGTCGCGAGGCGACTATAGCATTCTTTCTTGTTTTTAATATTGACAGTTGCATTCCTCTGTCTAATCGTTTCGGGCATTTCACAGTATCCTCCTGAAGGAATATGTTCCAGTTTAACTATTGTTAAATCACAATAGTAAAATGATTGGATAGCCCATCCACTATCTTTTTCTTGGAACTCACTGGTTAATAAATTTAAATAATCGATTTTTTTTTCCAAAACATCATCAGCTGTTTCTAAATCATAGAGACACTGATATGATGTTACAAAATGCTTAGTTGATTCAATTAATTCTCCATCATCTTTTTGCTTTATATATGTGCCATAAAGTTTAATCGAAATTTTTATGGCGGTATATTTAGCTAAACAGAGTTCAATTATTTCTAAAATGTTTCTTTTTATTTGATTGTAAATATCACGAAGAATAATTACATTTTCATTTTCATTAAAAACACGATATGTTTCAACAGGGAATTTGGTTTCTGTTGAAATTAATACTACATTAGTGTTTCTCACTATTTGAGCAACATGCGCATTTTTATGCGTATCAGTGCGCAAGGGCATTTTGTATTCATTTCTTTTAATTGAAACGTTATAGCTCCTGCTCTTTTCAAGGCTCTGGCAGATGTAGTAGGTTCGACGTCTAAAGTTGATTTTGAAGAGGGACGATCACTCGAATATTGGTTCCTTGACGCCTCCATCATTATTCTAAAAGCGTTAACTGGTCCGGTTCACTTTCTATAATGCACAACGAAAGCATCCACCCCGTCAAAAGCACGGTTGCACATATCACACACAATTTTGGAGCACATTTTTTAATTATTTTTTTTTGTTTTTAGTTTTGTATGAAATTTTAAGAACAAATGTTTTTTGTTAATAAATAAATGTTCGATTTTAAACAAAACGATTTTAAACAAATAGGTCCCTTTTCTTTATCACTCATAAGTGTTCTAGGGTTAATGAGCATTTCCAAGTATCACGTCGTGAAGTCTGGTGGTCTGTGGGTTTTTTCTCATCAATGAGTTTATTGCCGGTTACACCAATGCCGGCGCATACAAACAAGAATTCCTGGTTGCCTATATTCTAACTACTCAACTCCGTTAAATCACCGATTTCCATCGGCAGTATGTTTGGAATCTCAGCCATTCATACGTACCTTTAAATCAGAGATCTTTCGTGTTAGTTTTGGCACACATTTTTTTTTATCTGGTTGGGTTTTTCTGGGTTTTTCCCAATTCTCGCAACAAATGTTGGATCATTACTTTTTATCCCCAGATTAACTATTAATTATTAATTAATTTTTATTTAGTAAATTTTTTAAACCTTTTCACTTAAAATAAATTTTTATAATTTGTACTTTTTTTAAATTATTAGACCCCGTACTCTAAAAAAGAGTATAGGGGTCTATTAGGTTTGTCAGAAGCGAAATGTGCGTAACAGGCAGAAGGAGGCGTGGCCGACCCCATAAAGTATATATATATTCTAGATCAGCATCAACAGCCGAGTCGATATAGCAATGTCCGTCTGTCTCTCCGTCCGTCCGTCCGTATGAACACCTGGATCTTTTAAACTATAAGAGCTAGAGCCACCAAATTTGGAATGAAAGTCCGTCTATATTGCAGTCAGGTTAAGTTTATTTCAAATTTTTGCCACGCCCCCTACCGCCCCCGCAAATTGTAAAAAACAGTTTTCATTGCACTACAACTTTGAAACTATGAAAGCTATCGTAACCAAATTTACACAGTAGGTGTATGGTACAACTATAACTATCCTCACCAAGTTTCATCAAGATCGGACAACTATAGCTTATAGCTCCCATAGGACAAATCGGTCAAAAACAAAAAATTTGTATGAAGACATGTAGTATTTGCTAAGTGATCGCAACCAAACTCACACAGAATGTGGGCATAATTATTAAAAGTAACTTCACCAAATTTGGTCCAAACCGGACAACTACAACATGTGAAACAAATTGGTCAAAAATGTTAAAAATTTTAATTTATTTACGTGTTTGAAGAAAAGTGGTAAATCAATGTTTATCTACTTTAGCCGTCCTGTTTGTCAACAGTGCTGTGGTCCAAGTGATGTGACATGCATTAGAGAAACATGAGGTCTGCGGTTCGAACCCCAGCACAGACAGGCATTTGTTTTCTTTTTCGTTTTCTATAACAAAACATTATTATATGTAAATGCAGATAATCAGCAGTGTCTGCAAATTGAGGTTTGGTGCATATGGTAGAGTGGCGACATGTGAGAATACTGTGTCTGATACCGCGGGTTCGATTGCAGCTAGCGCGTAACTTTTTTTTACTTTTTTAAATTTTAATATAAACTATTATCTTTTTTTAAATTTGTATTTTAAAATATGAATCAGTCTACTGCTTCATCTTTTAAGTTTGTAAGTATTATTATATGCGCACTACAAGGAGTACGGGGTCTTATACAGTCGGCACGTCGACTGTAGTCTTTCTTACTTATTAATATTAATTTTAATTATACATATAAACTTATTTTTGGTTAATACTCGCGACTGATCTTAGTCTGCGTTAATAATTAAATAAATAAATAATTATAATTTAAGAAATTCAGAATATTAAAGATAATCAGCTGCCTAACTAAAATTCTCGCATATAAAAGAAATAACAGCAACTAACAAAACGCAAGCGTATGTAGATAAGCGCCGACGGTTGTCAACAGCAACAAAATGCCGATCTTCGCAAACGCACCAGTACAACAATAATCAGCTGATTAGCGATATTCGAATTATTCAAATGTAAAACCAGGCGGAACAGGTAATGTAAGTTGTTGCTGAGAACACAACAAAAACACAGCTGAGATGCTGTATTAATATCAAGAAAAAACGGTTATTTTCGGCTCGCCGAAGATTAAATACCCTTGCAGTCATGATTATTGCATTAATTTGGTTATTTTAACCAATTATTTATATGGTAGTTATATGATATAGTAATTCAATTTGAAATTTGGTGAACAGATGGGTTACAATGAGAAATACATTCTGTGTGAATTTCGTTGAAATCGGTCAATAGACACCGAAAATGTTCATACTAAGGATTTTCAACCGAATGTTCCTATGGGAGCTATATGATATAGTGGTCCGATCTGGCCAACTTTTACTTATAAACTGCGTGCAGAGAGAATACAGGTCTGTACCAAATTTCATTAAGATAGCTTCAAAACTGAGAGACTAGTTCGCATAGAAACAGACGGACAGACGGACAGACAGACGGACAGACGGACATTGCTATATCGACTCTGCTGTTGATGCTGATCAAGAATATATATACTTTATGTGGTAGGAAACGCTTCCATCAATGTGTTACAAACTTCGTGACAAAAACAATATACCCTCTGCAAGGGTATGAAAACAACAACAGTAAATGCACAGGTAGACAAATGATGCGATCCACCAACAACAACATCGCATGCGTAGGCAATGTTGCGATCTACCAACAACAACTAAAACGCTTGCTTATCAGCGTACGTTTGTATGTTTGCTGCCGCGTACATTTGTAGGTATATGCAGCGTTGACACAATCAAAGTAAAATAAAATCTAAGTAAAGCACTAACAAAGGGAATGCTGACTACCGCAAGCCAAAATCCAACAACTGTATGCATGTAAACGCGGATTGCGCTTTACTTATGTGAATGTTATGTGAAAAGTCGAAAAACCCACCACTGAACATATATAGATATTATCGAATAGGGAAATTAAAGAGGACCGGCGAATGTGATATGCATATATAAATATGTTTGTTTGCACCAGTTATTAATTGTTTTATTTATGTGTGTTTTGGGTCAAATAGCCTATCAATAAATCACATAAATGTATATCAGTGCCGAAACGCAATGTCCCTAATATGCAATAAATGGAGCAGTACTTTTCTATGTACTTTCAAATGTGTAATGTGCCGTTTCTATGCTTGCACTTTCTATATTCTCCTGCACTGAATCGTTTGGGCACAGTTAGCTGATCAACAGAAGAGTCGCTCTTGGGCTCAATTCTGGGTATTATCTCCAAGATTGGTGTTTTCAACTCCGGGCTGTTCAAATCCAGAATGCGACAGGTCGACAGCTCCAGAGAAAATCCAACAACAATAATCAAAACCGACACACACCCCAAAACAAAGCCTTGAAATGCCTAATAGACCAACGAACGCGATTGAAAGCCCCTGATCGGGCGCCACTGAAAAATCGAAAACTAATTAATAAAACAAATTGCAAGTTCTCTTATTTGTTGGACTTAGCAATCGCGAAAAGGCTTGGCAGCGTGTGTGTGGTTACAGCGAAACGAAAATACGAACTGATTGCCCGCCCATGACCGCTGCACAGCCGAATACAAATCGAACTTACATGCTAGCTTAAGTATAAGAGATTTTATGCGTACATTCTAGCCTACTCCATTAGATACATATTTACATCTTACCGAGTATAAATTCTGCTTTGAGAAATTCTTTATTTTAAAATCGCGTATGTCAAAAATGTTAATTCGTATAATTTACGATCCAAGCCACGTTCTTTTGAGATTGTACAAAAAGTGGTCAAACGAAATTTTGCTTTATCAATGCAGCGACAAATTTTAATGCTAAATTAGCACCTATCGGTATAGAAGATCGAATTAAGAAAAGTATGGAAATTCATTATACTTGCTGGAAGACTTAAACGGAAAAGAATTAGGAACCTTTCATGTTAAAGATATTTGGTAAATATTCCACCCTTTTCAGCTTTTATTTTTGCGTCCTGACTTACATCAAACCTGTGGTGTAGGCTTGTTTTTCACATAATCATATGGTATTTCTGCAGTTTTGATAAAAATGAAAATTCCGAATATGGTATCGTAAATTTAATATTAGTTATCAATATAAGCGATATTGATATATTGACTGACGATGTCTTATCTAAGTGGCAACTGCCATTCACTGCATAAATTGCATACGATATATCGATATCTTCATCAACATGCATATGTGCAAGCGATCAATCTGGATACAGGGGTGCCAGAGATCGTTCTATTTCCTGTTTGACAACCAACCAAATCAGTCGCATCAAGTGATTAAGTGGAAAATTAATTTTATACCATCCAGCATATTTTCATCAATTTTTTTCGTTTTGCTGTACTAATAGTGCGAAGTAATTGTGCGCCTTGCCTAAGTACACTTATTTAGGAAATTCCTCAAGGCCAAATGCCAAAAAAAGGTATTTTTTTTACACTCATAAGCTTGTGTCTTATTAGCGTTTTTTTTAGACCCTGTACTCTAAAAAAGAGTAGAGGGGTCTATTAGGTTTGTCAGAAGCGAAATGTGCGTAACAGGCAGAAGGAGGCGTGGCCAACCATATAAATAATATATATTCTTGATCAGCATCAACAGCCGAGTCGATATAGCAATGTCCGTCTGTCTGTCCGTCCGTATGAACACCTGGATCTTTTAAACTACAAAAGCTAGAGCCACCAAATTTATAATGAAAGTCCGTTATTAAGTCAGGCAGGTTAAGTTTATTTCAAATTGTTGCCACGCCCCTTACCGGCCCCGCAATGAGCAAAAAACCAGACACACCTCGAAAAAAAAAATGTATTTTTAGGCCAATAACTCAGTAACTATGGCACTTAGGAACACCATTTCTGGTAAGAAGGTTGCTAGAAACAGCCCTAATGCAATGCCATTACAAATTTTGAGCTGCCACGCCCCCTTTTCTCCTGAGAGTTAACCAAACTATTGCACTTTAATGCCGTTTTTAAGGCGTTTATTCATATAGTAGGGTGTTGTAATTCAACATTCGTATAGAGACATATCAAATCAAACTATTCTGAAAGTGACATCAAAATACTACCTTTAACAAAAGAGCTACTGCGTTAGAAAGTTTGTTATTTAACTGCAATATCACTTACGCGCGAGAGCGAGACAGAAACATACAAACACATGTTCGAACGTTCTCGATGCTTGTGTGGCGACAGCGGTGACGGCAGACGCTGGCCGCGCCGAATACCCACATACATACGTACATGCATACATACGTATATGCATACATATAATTTCAAACGAATGTGTGTTTGTATTAATAATATGTAAATGCTGATTATCGGAGAATTCTTGAAAGTGGCGCGTGGTGCAACTGATAGAGTTGCGGCAATGCGAATTGTTAATTTAATTTTTTTTAAATTTTAATTCAAAATGTACATATAAAATTAAAATTTTTAAATTTCATTCGAAAATTTGAATTTAAATTGAATACAATTGCGCACTTGTATGGGAGTACGGGGTCTTTTACAGTCGGCTCGATCGACTGTAGCCTTTCTTACTTGTTTGTTTTGGATTATATTTCCCTGGAAGACAAGGAAAAGGTGTTTGATTCCCACCATGGGGCGAATCTAAATTACTGAATTGTTGTTTCTTAGTCACTTCAGATTTTGTTTAATTGTCGGTTTACGGTTTACGGTTTTCTTAGTAATAGCAATTATTTTTGGTGGCGGTCGCACTTTAAATTAAGGGCCACGACTGATAATTGGGTTTTAATTCACACACGGTTCTTTGGCGGATATCAGATTAAAAATTCGCTGGCTCAATCCCTAGAAAATCTCTTGGTCGTACAAGGTTTTTCTATGTAATGGATTGAAAACGGGACGATTATTGTTATGAGGATATTTTTACTGATATCCTAAAGGCTGCCCCAATAACGTTTTTTAGAACTTGGTTTATCAAAAAAATATGAACTTTATTCAATAACACAAAGCTACGGATTACGAGATACAAATCTAGACTAACTTATGCTATGTTCTGGAGACGTTAATTAGACCTCGGCTTTAAGATTTTATTAATTGGACTTTGGACTCATTTAGCATTTGACTCTTATATGAATAGAGAGATCTCGATCTTGAAGAAATTGAGATTTAATTCTGTCGGTCAGAATTTGTGCAACGTCAGAAGTTTCAACCCCAATGATGGGAATAAAGATTCTGGGGAATTGTTTATGATATTTGATGCGTTCGTGGGAAGCAAGAATTGTTGTTGTCACCATTTGATTATTTTATAATGTTTACTTTAGTTTTGTTGTAAAGAAATGTATAACATAAATGATAAGTGTGGTGTTAGGCGTAATGTATGGGTACATATCAGAGACCTGCAACGAGTATAAAAATTTTGAGTATAATCGAACGGTTACTCGTGATCGCTTTGTTCGAACAAATTTAATACTTGATACTTGATAAACTCAAAAGAAGTGTTTTAACAAAATAAAGACCAGAGTTTTTTTTTAGACCCCGTACTCTAAAAAAGAGTAGAGGGGTCTATTAGGTTTGTCAGAAGCGAAATGTGCGTAACAGGCAGAAGGAGGCGTGGCCGACCCCATAAAGTATATATATTCTTGATCAGCATCAACAGCCGAGTCGATATAGCAATGTCCGTCTGTCCGTCTGTCTGTCTGTCCGTCTGTCTGTCCGTCCGTATGAACACCTGGATCTTTTAAACTACAAAAGCTAGAGCCACCAAATTTATAATGAAAGTCCGTTATTAACCCAGGCAGGTTAAGTTTATTTCAAATTTTTGCCACGCCCCTTACCGCCCCCGCAATGAGCAAAAAACCAGACACACCTCGAAAAAAATTTAGTTTTAGGCCAATAACTCAGTAACTATTGCACTTAGGAACACCATTTCTGGTAAACAGGTTGCTAGAGAGTGCCTTAATGCAATGCCATTAAAAATTTTGAGCTGCCACGCCCCCTTTTCTCATTAGAGTTAACCAAACGTTTACGCTTTAATGCCATGTTTAAGGCATTTATTCATATAGTAGGGTGTTGTAATTCAACATTCGTATAGAGACATATAAAATCAAACTATTCTGAAAGTGGCATCAACATACTACCTTTAACAAAAGAGCTACTGCGTTACAAAGTTTGTTATTTAACTGCAATATCACTTACGCGCGAGAGCGAGACAGAAACATACAAACACATGTTCGAACGTTTTCGATGCTTGTGTGGCGACAGCGCTGTCGGCAGACGCTGTGGCGACAGCGCTGCCGGCAGACGCTGGCCGCGCCGAATACACACATACATACATACATGCATACATATAATTTTAAACGAATGTGTGTTTGAATGAATAATATGTAAATGCTGATTATCGGAGAATTCTTGAAAGTGGCGCGTGGTGCACCTGATAGAGTTGCGGCAATGCGAATTGTTAATTTAATTTTTTTTAAATTTCAATTCAAAATGTACATATAAAATTAAAATTTTTAAATTTCATTCGAAAATTTGAATTTAAATTGAATACAATTGCGCACTTCTATGGGAGTACGGGGTCTTTTACAGTCGGCTCGATCGACTGTAGCCTTTCTTACTTGTTTTAATTGTCTCAAAATTCATGCCAGTAACATAGCTATTGTCTATTAGCAGTTCTGTCTCAAAATCAAAAACCAATTTGTTTCGAGATTCTCAGTGACCACAAAACAGTCGTTTGGCTAAATAATATTAAAGAACTAAACATGAAATTATAACGCTGGAAAATAAAATTAAATGAATTTGATTATCACATTAAATATGTATCCAGAATTAAAATTGAAGAAAACTTGTTAAGAGAAACTTCCGATGTAACAGCAGCAACAATCCTCAGCGCTCAAGAAGATAACCAATATTACATTTCACTTACAGAAAGACCAATCAATTATTTTAAAAGACAAATAGAATTTGTAAAAAGTAACTCAAATAACGAAAACGTCAAAAATCTTATTAAATTTTTTCGAAATGACACACAATCATGCAAAAGAATTAATTAAAGAATTCTTATGTTCAAAGAAAAGTGTTATATATTTCAACAACGAAGCCAACTTTCTTACATTCCAGAATGCTTTCGTCGAAATAATTAGTCCCAATAACATTACAAAAGTAATGAGATCAACTAAAAAACTAATAGACCTCCAAAAGTTTGTCGAATTAAAAAAATACATTATTAATACACACGAAAAGTTACTAAAGAGCTCTTTTAAAAGTATTTAATGACATGGGTACACCAATAGAAATTAAAGCAGATAAAGACTCAGCTTTCTTGTGCTCCACACCACAAATGTGGTTAAAATCAGAAGACGTAAATATATCCATCACAACTACCAAAAACGGTATTTCCGACATAGAAAGATTCCATAAAACAGTAAATTAAAAATTAAGAATTGTTAATTCTGGCACTAATTATGAAAACAAATTAACTAGATTTGAAATAATACTTTACACTTATAATCAAAAATCAACTGGTAGAAAATCAGCAGGTATTTTCATTTACGCAGGAACCACTGAGTATTACACACAGCTAAATAAGAAAAGAAAAATAGAAAGACTTAATGAAAAAAGAACCGAATTCGAAATAGATACTAGATATAGGGAATCACCTTTAGTAAGATCTAAATCCACAAACCCATTTAAACAAATAGGAAACATAACACAAATAGATGAAAAGCATTAAGTAGAAGTAAATAGAGGTAGAAAAATAACACACCATAAATCAAAATATCAAAGAAAACAAGTAAGAAAGGCTACAGTCGATCGAGCCGACTGTAAAAGACCCCGTACTCCCATAGAAGTGCGCAATTGTATTCAATTTAAATTCAAATTTTCGAATGAAATTTAAAAATTTTAATTTTATATGTACATTTTGAATTGAAATTTAAAAAAAATTAAATTAACAATTCGCATTGCCGCAACTCTATCAGGTGCACCACGCGCCACTTTCAAGAATTCTCCGATAATCAGCATTTACATATTATTCATTCAAACACACATTCGTTTAAAATTATATGTATGCATGTATGTATGTATGTGTGTATTCGGCGCGGCCAGCGTCTGCCGGCAGCGCTGTCGCCACACAAGCATCGAAAACGTTCGAACATGTGCTTGTATGTTTCTGTCTCGCTCTCGCGCGTAAGTGATATTGCAGTTAAATAACAAACTTTCTAACGCAGTAGCGTAAATGTAAAAGTTTTTTAGCTGATGTGGGGAAAAGGGGCGTGGCAGCTCAAAATTTTTAATGGCATTGCATTAAGGGTGTCTCTAGCAACCTGCTTACCAGAAATGGTGTTCCTAAGTGCCATAGTTACTGAGTTATTGGCCTAAAACTAAATTTTTTTCGATGTGTGTCTGGTTTTTTGCTCATTGCGGGGGCGGTAAGGGGCGTGGCAACAATTTGAAATAAACTTGATCTGCTCGCGAAGATAACGGACTTTCATTCCAAATTTGGTGTCTCTAGCTTTTGTATTTTAAAAGATCCAGATGTTCATACGGACGGACGGACGGACGGACAGACGGACAGACAGACAGACGGACATTGCTATATCGACTCGGCTGTTGATGCTGATCTAGAATATATATACTTTATGGGGTCGGCCACGCCTCCTTCTGCCTGTTACGCACATTTCGCTTCTGACAAACCTAATAGACCCCTATACTCTTTTTTAGAGTACGGGGTCTAATAATTTAAAAATTCGCATTGTCAGCATTCGAACCTACAACCTCAGACAAACTCTATCAGCTGCACCACGCACCACTTCCAAGAATTCTCCGAATATCAGCATTTACATATTATTCATAAAAACACACATTCGTTTGAAATTATATGTATGCATGTATGTATGTATGTGTGAATTCGGCGCGGCCAGTGTCCGCCGGCAGCGCTGTCGCCACAGCGTCTGCCGACAGCGCTGTCGCCACACAAGCATCGAAAACGTTCGAACATGTGTTTGTATGTTTCTGTCTCGCTCTCGCGCGTAAGTGATATTGCAGTTAAATAACAAACTTTGTAACGCAGTAGCTCTTTTGTTAAAGGTAGTATGTTGATGCCACTTTCAGAATAGTTTGATTTTATATGTCTCTATACGAATGTTGAATTACAACACCCTACTATATGAATAAATGCCTTAAACATGGCATTAAAGCGTAAACGTTTGGTTAACTCTAATGAGAAAAGGGGGCGTGGCAGCTCAAAATTTTTAATGGCATTGCATTAAGGCACTCTCTAGCAACCTGTTTACCAGAAATGGTGTTCCTAAGTGCAATAGTTACTGAGTTATTGGCCTAAAACTAAATTTTTTTCGAGGTGTGTCTGGTTTTTTGCTCATTGCGGGGGCGGTAAGGGGCGTGGCAAAAATTTGAAATAAACTTAACCTGCCTGGGTTAATAACGGACTTTCATTATAAATTTGGTGGCTCTAGCTTTTGTAGTTTAAAAGATCCAGGTGTTCATACGGACGGACAGACAGACGGACAGACAGACAGACGGACAGACGGACATTGCTATATCGACTCGGCTGTTGATGCTGATCAAGAATATATATACTTTATGGGGTCGGCCACGCCTCCTTCTGCCTGTTACGCACATTTCGCTTCTGACAAACCTAATAGACCCCTCTACTCTTTTTTAGAGTACGGTGTCTAAAAAGTAACTAATGAAAATTAAAACTTTGTATGGTCAATAAAATGTCAAAGTTTGGTATATTCAACCTTAAATTACTAAGATATGACTCACTAAAACATTTAAACGCTGAAAAAATAATCAATATTAAAACATCAACTTAGCAAAAAAACAACTACTAACGAAATTTTAATTATTTCCCATATTCCACGCGAAATTATAAATACTGCACTATACGACATTATTCCATACCCTGATGAAAACAAAGACATTTTAACCGAAACCATTCATGACACTTATTATTTAAAAAATAATAAAGCATTCACAGCAACCAATAAAGATTTAGTTATGAGCAAATGTATAACTGGAATATTAAATCAAGATAAAACAGAATGTAGATATTCAAAATCACATAAGAATTATGAAATTAAGTATGTAGAACTAAACACTATGTTAACAGGGAGCGTTTGGCCATAGTGGAGCAACTCATAGTGGATGATTCCCTGCCAATCCCATCAAACACACAGAAGAACCTTCCTGGCCGTCAATCCAGGCTTGGACACCGTCTGGGCAGCTTCACCGCTCTTCGACCACGACCGATTGCGCTTCACGTTGTCGTAAGTGACTCACTTTTCATCGCCAATCACCATCGACTTCAAAACGGGTCGATTTTGTTGCGATTCAGAATCAAGTCGTGTGGCACCCATACATCGACCTTCTTTTTGAATCCAAGCTTCTTCAAATGGTTTATAACGGTTTGATGACTCATACCCAGCTCTTGGCCGATGCTACGGCTGCTACTATGCCGGTCTCTTTCGATCAATTCAGCGATTTTATCGCAATTTTCGACGACAGTCCTTCCGGACCGTGGCGCATCTTCGATCACCTCTGAACCAGAACGAAAACGTTGAAACCATCGTTGTGCGGTGGATATGGAAACTGTATCGGGTCCATAAACTGCACAAATTTTATTAGCTGCATGAGATGCATTTTTGCTTTATAGTTGTAGTACTGTAAAATATACCGCATTTTCTCTATATTTTGCTCCATGTTTGCGACGCTATAACTCACGAACGATTAAAACAAACAACAATTAATCATACACGTGTTAGCACGTGAAAAGAGTTTTCCAAAAAGCTTTAGCGTTAACCGATGCGACGAATACAACTAGAACTACGCGCTTGAAAAGACCAGCTTGCGGAAATACCGCAAGACTTTTTTGTTGTATAAGGAAAAAAAAATTTTTTTTTTTAATTTTTTTTAACGATATATAAAAAAATTATTTTTTTATTAATTGTTTTTTTTTAAGTTATATAAAAAAATTATTTTTTTTATTTAATTTTTGAAAGATATCTATATAATAACGTAGTTCGACACTTGGTTTATCAAAAAAATATAAAACTTTATTCAATAAAACACGAAGCTAGGGAGTACAAATCTAGACTACTTATCCTATGTTCTGGAGACGTTAAGCAAACCTCGTTTTTGAGCTTTTATCAATTGGACTTTGGACTCATTGAGCTTTTGGCTCTTATGTAAATAGAGAAAGATCTCGATCTTGAAGAGATTGAGAGAGTTCGGCCAGGATTTGTGTAACGTCAGCAGTTTTAACCCCACCGATGGGAATAACGATTCTGGCGAATTGTTTATGATATTTAATACATTCATGGGAAGCCAGAATTGTTATTGTCACCATTTGATTTTTCGATGGTGTTTACATTAATTTTTTGTGGGAAAGAAATCTTTAACATAAATAATAAGTGTGGTGTATGGTGTATGTGGTGTATGGGTATGGGTACGTATGTATCTACATATGTCACTTCCCCATCCTTAAGAAATGAGCCTGTCCTCAGGCGGTTAATTTTGGATATAGTGTTGGATCTATTACAATTTCTTCGATATCGTTTTCAGTTACATTTGGATATAATTTTGTTTTAGTTTGTGTATCATTTTGAATATTTGATTGTATGAACCAAACACTATGTTAACAGGAAACTTACCTAAAACTGTACTAAACCAAAATTGTATCAATAGAGAAATTATTATCGAAGGAAACAATATGATAAAAGCTATAAACTGTTCAATCCAATTGGATGAAATTCAAATAACTAATACTATGTTAGATTACACACACAAACAGTTTACATAAATAATAATGTGACCAAACTAGAACCATTGTCATAGGTCCAAACTTAAGAAATTATCCTACAACAAACAAAATTGTGTAACACGTTCCAAATTATAACTATAACAACTTTAACAATTATTTTAATCGTACTTATATTATACATTATCTTTAAATGTAAAAATATTCCACAAAAAATTATTGTTAATTATAAGAATCAACCCCAAACATACAATCAAATATTCAAAATGATACACAAACAAAAACAAAATTAATTCAAAATGAAAACAAGAAATAATGCTATAGTCGCCTCGTGACATTAGGGTACCTGCTACTCAGTTTTAATTTGTTATTAACAATGGTGATGTATATAATAGCTTGGCAAACACAGAACATTTTCAAACAAATTCATGTTTAGAGTATATTTTGGACCGATCGTTCCTATGGGAGCTATGTGATATATAAGTCCGACTTGGATCAAACTTGGTCAGTACATGTACTTCATATACATTCCGTGTAAATTTGGTTCAGATAGCATAGCTAACAAAAAGTTTTCTGTACTAAAACATTCTACGTTTACCTGTACATTTACCTTTATATGCAAATAAAACGGCCTAAAGTGGGCGTGATTCTTTTGTTCATACAGACGGACAGACGGACGGACAGACGGACGGACAGACGGACGGACATACGGACATGGCTATATCGACTCGGCTATTGATGCTGATCAAGAATATATATACTTTATGGGGTCTGCCACGCATCCTTCTGCCTGTTACATACATTCCAACGATTACAATATACCCTTTTACTCCACGAGTAACGGGTATAATGAAATAGGAGAAATTGTAATAGATACAACTTTACATCCGAAATTAACCGCCTGAGGACAGGCTCATTTCCTAAGGATGTGGAAGTAGAGAAATATGTACCCATACATTACGCCTAACAGCACATTTATCATTTATGTTATACATTTCTTTCCCACAAAATTAAAGTAAACATTATAAAATCAAATGGTAAAAATAACAATCCTGGATTCCCATGAACGCATCTTTAATTTAAAGCAACGATCAGATCCGTAGGAACACAAATACCCTTAACACAACGTTACACTTGCCTAGAACACGTGTTCCACCGCCAGAGCTAAGGACAGGCAATTTTTCGAATTTGTCAAGGCCATAATGCGATTTAAGTCAAATATGCGCCGTTTTGTTCGATGACGAGTTCCCAACGAGATACCAACTTCATAATGCCCCTCTTATAGAAACTCGATTCACTTTTGTCAAAAAAATCGGAGAGCCGATTATCACAGGACCCTCTTGTGGACAACTTCCGACTACCAAGCGCGTTCGCCATGGACAGAAATAATTGGTAATCACTTGGGAGATCCGGACTATACGGAGGATGCAAAAGAACCTCCCATCCGAGCTCCCGGTGCTTCTGGCGCGTCACCAAAGATGTGTGTGGCCTGGCGTTGTCCTGATGAAACACAATTCGGCCTCTGTTGATCAAAGATGGCCTCTTCTGCATGAGTGCTGCATTCAAGCTGTCCAGTTGTTGGCAGTACAGGTCCGAATTGAGCGTTTGGCCATAGTGGAGCAACTCATAGTGGATGATTCCCTGCCAATCCCACCAAACACCGTCAATCCAGGCTTGGACACCGTCTGGGCAGCTTCACCGCTCTTCGACCACGACCGATTGCGCTTCACGTTGTCGTAAGTGACTCACTTTTCATCGCCAATCACCATCGACTTCAAAACGGGTCGATTTTGTTGCGATTCAGAAGCAAGTCGTGTGGCACCCATACATCGACCTTCTTTTTGAATCCAAGCTTTTTCAAATGGTTTACAACGGTTTGATGACTCATACCCAGCTCTTGGCCGATGCTACGGCTGCTACTATGCCGGTCTCTTTCGATCAATTCAGCGATTTTATCGCAATTTTCGACGACAGGCCTTCCGGACCGTGGCGCATCTTCGATCACCTCTGAACCAGAACGAAAACGTGAAACCATCGTTGTGCGGTGGATATGGAAACTGTATCGGGTCCATAAACTGCACAAATTTTATTAGCTGCATGAGATGCATTTTTGCTTTTATAGTTGTAGTACTGTAAAATATACCGCATTTTCTCTATATTTTGCTCCATGTTTGCGACGCTATAACTCACGAACGATTAAAACAAACAACAAACAACGGAAATACCGCAAGACTTTTTTGTTGTATAAGGAAAAAAATTTTTTTTCTAAATTTTTTTTTAAATATATATAAAAAAATTATTTTTTTAATAATTGTTTTTTATTAAAGTTATATAAAAAAATTATTTTTTTTTATTTAATTTTTGAAAGATATCTATATAATAACGTAGTTCGACACTTGGTTTATCAAAAAAATATAAAACTATTCAATATTCAATTCGCTTCGCACTTGCTTTGCAAACGGACGTGTTTTTTTTTCTTCCTCGTTTAAAAGTCACTTTTCGTCGATTTTTTCACCTCATAAATCAATTCAAGTCAATTTTATTCATTATCTTTACTTTGTGTCATACACCGGCTGTGTAAACGCAAGGTTTAAATACTCTAACTAACAAATTTAATAATTTCTTTGCAATATTTTACCAAAACAAAGCTTACCCAAAGCAAGTTGTTTGTTTGTTTGTGCACTTGCTTTGTTGTCTCTCAACTAGCTTTGTTTTTGTAACTTGCAGTTTTTGCTTGTTTGCTACTCTCTGCCTAGAACGTTTCAGTCGCGAGCGCAATCTATAAATAGATTTTTACTCTCTCGCGTCATCTCTCTCTCTGCTCTTTGTAAGCCGCGCTTTGACTCACCCCTCTGCTATCCGCGATTCTAAGTGTTGTTGGTGCTGGCTACCTAATCTTCGTTGGTAAAATTTTCGTTTGGCGCGCAAACAATTTTGTTTTTGTAAGTACGCTGTATTTCTGCTTTAGCTTAGCATTCTGTTTACTTAACCCTTGTGCATATCTGTCATACTTTTTAACACTCTATACAAATTTTAAATTTGTTATATTTTTTCTTTTTTATTAGATTTGTATATTTTTGCAGTATATTCTTTTCCTTTCGTTGTTTGTTAAATTTTAATTTTGCCATTATGAATGTCTGCTATAGTAAAAATTGCCAGGTGCGAAACAACGTTAAAGTGGGTTTCGTTTGTTGCTGGCTGTGTGATAATGTATCACACGAAAAATGTGCTGGCCTTAACGGCCGTATTATCGACCTGATAAGCTCTAATTCGGGTATAAAATGGACATGTGAGTCCTGCAGGGATGTTGAAAAGGACATGATGGGCTTCATGAGGCAAACTAAAAGAGGCTTTGGTGAACTATTGGGCAGATTTAAGAACCTGTTCGATAGTTTCACCTCGTTGGATAAAGATTTCAAAAGTATGAATCTTTTGAATGATTCTCCAAAGCGGAAAAAGGCCAATTTTAGGTTGTCAATTGGTCCAAATGAACTTTCGGTTCCTCCTCATATCTCCATAAATTCAGATCCCTCTCTAATAAATCTTTCTTCCCCATCTCCAACTATCATTGTCAGTAGGAATGATAATTTTACTTCCCCCACAGAAGTTACTCCTACGGACACCGAGCCAGTCCCTGATTCAGTCGCTGTCAATACAGTTGTTGTTGACCAGCATACTAGTGATGACATTCCGACTGGGTCTACTAGTCAATCTACCAGTGTTGTTAGTTCTAAAGACGTTATGACAGTGGTAGATAATAACTTGACTCTTATAGGTATTCCACCGAAAAAACAAATCTTTGTTTCAAGGCTTGCCCCTGATACTACATCTGATGATGTTAAGGCTTTTATACAAGCCAAATCTATAGCCAACATTACGGTTGAAAAATTCAAATTTACGTATGCTCGGGAGATTTCTTCATTTAAAATAAGTGTTCCGGCCGAACAATTTAACAAAATATGCTGCAAAGAGTTCTGGCCGGACCACTTAGTGGTGAAAGAATATACTGCCAAAAAAAGAAATCGGACTCCGATTGAACTATCTTCATTATCTTCGTCTAACCAACAAAACTCTTCTAACAAAAAAAACTAAACTCCTCCCTCTCGCTTGCCTATCAGAATGTTAGAGGTCTTTGTAGCAAGCTTAGTAACCTTTACTTATCTAGTGTTTCTTTTCTTTTTTCATGTCATTGCCTTTACTGAAACTTGGTTAAGGCCTGACATTCTTAATACTGAGATATTCTGCGATAACTTTTCCCTTTTTAGAAAGGATCGCACTTCTCGTCGTGGTGGTGGTGTTCTGATTGCTGTTAATGCTGATCTTTCCTCTGAAGTAGTTAATCTTAGTATGTCTACAGATTTAGAATTTATTGCGATAAAGATTCATATTTTCAATGTTTCCATTTTTATTACTTGCTCCTATATTCCTCCTTCTTCTGATAGTTCTGTTTATTTTGAACATTTCCTAGCTATCAAATCTGTTTCTTCCCTAATTTCCGATCGGGATATCCTCGTGGTTCTGGGTGATTTTAACATTGCAGGAACGACTTGGTTATCCACTCCAGGCTCTGCTGTATTGACTCCCACGACTCAGAGTGATTTCCTTGACCATTTATTTGGGATTTCTCTATCTCAAATAAATGGCATTCCCAATTCTTTAAATAAGATGCTTGATCTTATTAGACCCCGTACTCTAAAAAAGAGTATAGGGGTCTATTAGGTTTGTCAGAAGCGAAATGTGCGTAACAGGCAGAAGGAGGCGTGGCCGACCCCATAAAGTATATATATTCTAGATCAGCATCAACAGCCGAGTCGATATAGCAATGTCCGTCTGTCCGTCTGTCCGTCTGTCTGTCTGTCTGTCTGTCTGTCTGTCTGTCTGTCCGTCCGTCCGTATGAACACCTGGATCTTTTAAACTACAAAAGCTAGAGACACCAAATTTGGAATGAAAGTCCGTTATCTTCGCGAGCAGATCAAGTTTATTTCAAATTGTTGCCACGCCCCTTACCGCCCCCGCAATGAGCAAAAAACCAGACACACCTCGAAAAAAATTTACTTTTAGGCCAATAACTCAGTAACTATGGCACTTAGGAACACCATTTCTGGTAAACAGGTTGCTAGTGACACCCTTAATGCAATACCATTAAAAATTTTGAGCTGCCACGCCCCTTTTCCCCACATCAGCTAAAAAACTTTTACGCTTTAATGCCGTTTTTAAGGCATTTATTCATATAGTAGAGTGTTGTAATTCAACATTCGTATAGAGACATATAAAATCAAACTATTCTGAAAGTGGCATCAACATACTACCTTTAACAAAAGAGCTACTGCGTTAGAAAGTTTGTTATTTAACTGCAATATCACTTACACGCGAGAGCGAGACAGAAACATACAAACACATGTTCGAACGTTTTCGATGCTTGTGTGGCGACAGCGCTGCCGGCAGACGCTGGCCGCGCCGAATACACACATACGTACATACATGCATACATATAATTTCAAACGAATGTGTGTTTGTATGAATAATATGTAAATGCTGATTATCGGAGAATTCTTGAAAGTGGCGCGTGGTGCAACTGATAGAGTTGCGGCAATGCGAATTGTTAATTTAATTTTTATACTCTCTGCAAGAGTATATTGGGTTTGTGCAAAAGTATGTAACAGGCAGAAGGAGGCGTGGCAGACCCCATAAAGTATATATATTCTTGATCAGTATCACAAGCCGAGTCGATATAGCCATGTCCGTCTGTCCGTCTGTCTGTCTGTCCGTCTGTCTGTCCGTATGAACAAACAGATTTCAGAGATGGTAAGAGCTACAAGTTCGAGCTTGGTGTCAAACGATCAGATATTTAGTCAGTCAATACAAGAATCTTTTTTTTTCGATGCCACGCCTCATTCGCCCACAATAAGCAAAAAACTGGACACACCTCGTGAAAAATTGGTGTTTTCGGCAAATATCTAAGTAACTATGGCACCTAGGATCACCAATTCTGGTACGGGTGTTCTTTGCGAGAGCATAGTTACATTGCAATTTAAAATTTTTGACGACCACGCCCACTTTTCCCACAATTTATAAAATAGTTTTCAAGCTTCAATGCCGTTTTTTCCGTATCGTACAGTATTGTAGTTTATAACTGGTGTGGAGACTAACTATATTAAACTATCCTGAAAGGCGCATTAAAATCGGACTATAAACAAGAAAACTAGAAGCGTTACAATATTGATAATTGAACGCAATATCAACCCATAGGTGCAAGCGAGATAGAAACACACAAGCACATGTTCGAACGTTTTCGCTGCCTGTGTGTGGGCAGCGCTGCCCGCGGTCGCTGGCTGCGCCGAATACACACATACATGCATACATATTTGCATCATATACATATTGTCAAACGAATACAAACAAACAGACGTATGTTTGATTATGCTTAGATTGTTTTTGTTTCAACGTGTTTTAATGCAAGTAAAACACATAGTAATATGTGGATACCGATTTTAATAATTTAATCGGGACAAATGCAGAGAGTATTATACGGGCGCGCTCGACTGTACTTTTCTTTCTTGTTTTTAATTTCAATTCAAAATGTACATATAAAATTAAAATTTTTAAATTTCATTCAAAAATTTAAATTTAAATTGAATACAATTGCTCACTTCTATGGGAGTACGGGGTCTTTTACAGTCGGCTCGATCGACTGTAGCCTTTCTTACTTGTTTTTGTATTAGACTCATCAGTTCCATCTGTTTCCCGTATTGCTCCCCTTTCTATTCCTGAAGATCCATATCACCCGACTTTGGAATTGTTGATGGATTTGCCTACCCAAATGGGTAAGTCCAGCTCGAGACCCAGCAAGCGTATTCGCCAGTTTCGGAAGGCTGATTTTAATAAGTTGAATCAGCTCTTATCCCAGACTGACTGGTCATGGCTGTTCAAGTGCAGGGATATGGATGAAGCAGTTGCATTTTTTTTACCTTACTCTAAATAATTTATTTGAACTTTGTGTTCCATCTTGTGTTCCTAGTATTTCTAAAAACCCAATTTGGTTTACACGTGAATTGACACGTTTAAAAAACATTAAATCTAAATTTTATAAGAAATTCAGGGAATCTGGCTCTTCCCTAGATCTCTCTCGATATGTAATTGCTCGATCTGATTTCTCTGCATTGAACAGCCTGTGCTATCGGAATTACCTAAGAAGCTGTGGTCAGCAGTTTCGAAGTAATCCTAAACTTTTTTATAACTTCGTTAATGCGAAGCGCAAATCATCAACACTTCCTTCCTCAATGGTTTTTGAAAATAAGACTGCTAACTCTGATCAGGCTATAGCCGATTTATTTGCTGATTTTTTCCAATCTACTTATTGCATTCATCAAAATAATCTAAACTTGCCTTATCCTTACCGTGTAAATGCTTCTAATTGTAATTTTAGGCCATTGATCACTGAAGAATCGCTTTTGAGTGATCTAAAGGCTGTGAAACCTGTTCTTTCCCCGGGGCCGGATGGAGTTCCTGGTTGCGTGCTCAGAAACTGTGCCGACCAACTCTTGAAACCTTTGTATACATTATTTAATTTTTCTGTTGAGTCGTGCTGCTTTCCTGACATCTGGAAAGCATCTTTTATTATTCCCCTTCATAAAAAGGGTACTAAATCTGACACTTGTAACTATAGGGGTATCTCAAAGTTGTCTGCAATTCCAAAAACTTTTGAGAAATTAATAACTTCTCAATTGCAACATCTTTGTAGATCTATTGTTTCACCTTGCCAGCACGGGTTTATGAAATATAGATCTACTACCACTAACTTATTAGAATTTTCTTCCATTGTTATACAGGGGTTTCAAAATAAATTGCAAACAGATGTCATTTACACTGATTTTAGCAAGGCTTTTGATACCGTTAATCATTGTCTTTTAATACATAAACTTAATTTGCTTGGATTTCCAGATAAATTAATTCTTTGGATTGCGAACTATTTATGTTCTAGAACTCAGAAAGTTAATTTTAATGGTACGTTATCCAAGCCCGCGGGAGTTCCTCAAGGAAGCCATCTTGGGCCTTTACTTTTTTCACTATTCATTAATGATCTGCCTTCAGCTATTTCTAGTTCCCGGGTTCTGATGTATGCCGATGATGTAAAACTTTGTTTGTCACGAACTGAATCTTGCCTGAGTCACGGTCTACAAAGCGATCTCGACACACTTCAAGCCTGGTGTATAGTTAACTTACTACATCTCAATTTTAGTAAATGTAACGTAATGTCCTATAGTAGGCGAATTCCAACCTACAATAACTACTTTCTTGACGGCAAGCCTCTTCAGAGAATAGAGTCGGTTAATGATTTGGGTATCCTTTTCGATCCAAAACTAAAGTTTGATAAGCACATCTCTTCTGTTGCTAATCGAGCATTTGGTGTCTTGGGTTTCATAAAGCGGTGGTCTAAGGAATTCGACGATCCCTACCTAACAAAAACTCTTTATACTTCACTTGTACGCCCTATTCTTGAATATGGATCGTGTGTATGGTCTCCCCAATACATGATTTATCAGGACAGATTAGAATCTGTACAAAAACAATTTCTTCTTTTTGCCCTTAGGGGCCTTAGCTGGAATACTAATATTAGACTACCTTCGTATCGTAGTAGACTTTTATTGATTAACCTTCCTTCCCTTTCGGATCGTAGAACCATGCTTGGTGTAGTTTTCTTACATAATCTAATTAATGGTCAGATTGATTCCCCGTATCTAATTAGCCAAATTAGATTTGCTGTTCCGATGCGTAATACTAGAAACTTTCTTCCTTTGTCCCTTCAACGTTGTACCACGAATTATGCTTTACATAATCCGTTTCGTATCCTATGTACTAACTATAATAGTTTTTCTCATGTAGTGTGTGGAGCCACTTCCTTATCAACACTTAGACTATCACTTCTCTCCTACATATCTAATCGCCTGCCTTACCGTTGATCAACGCGTTACTAACACTTGACTTAACTTTTATTTCATTTTATTTGGTTGGTCTGGTTAGTGTTTTTCTGGGGTTTTCCTAACCCTTGCAACGAATGTTGGACCAACGTTTCTTAATTGTTTTTAATTTTTTTAATACTTCCCCAGTAAGTTAAGTTCATTAATTAAACTTAAATTTTCTCCTTTGTTTTTAAATTTAATGTAAATCTTACTTTTAATTATTTTTATATACGTAATTACATTAATTTAATTCATTTTTCTTTTTGTGTCGACTGTTAATAGTCAGACAATAAATAAATAAATAAAAAATAAAAAAAAAATAAAACACGAAGCTAGGGAGTACAAATCTAGACTACTTATCCTATGTTCTGGAGACGTTAAGCAAACCTCGGTTTTGAGCTTTTATCAATTGGACTTTGGACTCATTGAGCTTTTGGCTCTTATGTAAATAGAGAAAGATCTCGATCTTGAAGAGATTGAGAGAGTTCGGCCAGGATTTGTGTAACGTCAGCAGTTTTAACCCCACCGATGGGAATAACGATTCTGGCGAATTGTTTATGATATTTAATACATTCATGGGAAGCCAGAATTGTTATTGTCACCATTTGATTTTTCGATAGTGTTTACATTAATTTTTTGTGGGAAAGAAATCTTTAACATAAATAATAAGTGTGGTGTATGGTGTATGTGGTGTATGGGTATGGGTACGTATGTATCTACATATGTCACTTCCCCATCCTTAAGAAATGAGCCTGTTACAATTTCATCGATATCTTTTTCAATTATATTTGGATATATTTCTGTATCATTTTGAATATTTGATTGTATGTTTGGGGTTGATTCTTTTTTGTTCATATAATTAACAATAATTTTTTGTGGAATATTTTTATATTTAAAGATAATGTATAATATAAGTATGATTAAAATAATTGTTAAAGTTGTTATGGTTATAATTTGGAATGTGTTGTACAATTTTGTTTGTTGTTGGATAATTTCTTTAGTTTGGACATATGACAATGGTTCTAGTTTGGTTATATTATTATTTATGTAGACTGTTTGTGTGTAATCTAGCATAGTATTAGTTATTTGAATTTCATCTAATTGGATTGAACAATTTATAGCTTTTATCATGTTGTTTCCTTCGATAATATTTTCTCGGTTGATACAATTTTGGTTTAGTACAGTTTTCGGTAAGTTCCATGTTAACATAATGTTTGGTTCTACATACTTGATTTCATAATTTTTATTGGATTTTGAATATCTACATTCTGTTTTATTTTGATTTAATATTCCAGTAATACATTTGTTTATAACAAGATTTTTATTGGTTGCTGTGAATGCTTTGTTGTTCTGTAAGTAGTAAGGGTCATGTATAGTTTCGGTCAAAATGTTTTTGTTTTCGTCAGGGTATGGAATAATGTCGTATAGTGCAGTATTTATAATTTCGCGTGGAATATGGGAAATATTTAAAATTTCGTTAGTAGTTAGATTTAGCCAAGTTGATGTTTTAATATTTATTATTTTTTCAACGTTTAAATGTTTTAGTGAGTCATATTTTAGTAATTTAGGGTTGAATATACCAAGCCTGGTTAATTGCATACCTAACTCAATGTCTTCGACATACTCTGTGAATTCTTGTAGGTTGAAAATTAGTAATTCGAGTCGTTGCTCTGCCTTATGTGTGATACTTAGGCTGTTCATTACTTCTATTCCTTTGATGACTGCTTTTATTACTTCATTTAGTTCATTGGATTGAACACTATTTTCTGAAAGGTTATCTATTTTTGACTGTAATTCTTCTTTATCTTCTTCATCTAAAGTTCCGAAAAGGTATTTATAAAATGTGCCCATGAAATTTACAAGTCCTCTTTTATTTCGTTTTACTAGTCTTAAGCCGTTCATTTCTCTGTCCAGTTTTTCTGTTAAGTACTGTATTTGTACTAATGGTTCAAATTCTTTTTGTTTGTTTCATTAAATTATTATAAGTTTCTTCAGTTTTTGTTATATTAATAGTTAAATAGTGGTATTTGTATTTTATAGGTAAATTGATTGTTCCTGTTTGAAATATAAGATATCCGTTTTTCGAGTTAATTGGGTTGATTTCCAAATTTTGACCTTTTATTGGCCATACAAAGTAAAGTAGCATGAGTGTTATAATTACAGATGTTAACTTATGAGGAGTTATAATCCTGATTCGGGTTATTGGTTGATCTGGAATTATCATATTTACTTTCATTAGTTACTTTCTTAATTTTATATTTTGATTTATGGCGTGTTATTTTTCTACATCTGTTTACTTCTTCATAATGTTCTTCATCTATTTGTGTTATATTTCCTGTTTGTTTAAATGGGTTTGTGGATATAGATCTTACTAAAGGTGATTCCCTATATCTAGTATCTATTTCAAATTCGGTTCTTTTTTCATTAAGTCTTTCTATTTGTCTTTTCTTATTTAGCTGTGTATCATACTCAGGTGTTCCTGCGTAAATGAAAATATCTGCTGGTGTTCTACCAGTTGAATTATGTTTGGTTTTATGGTTATAAGTGTAAAGTATTACTTCAAATCTGGTTAATTTGTTTTCATGGTTAGTGTCAGAATTAACAATTCTTAATTTTTAATTTAATGTTTTATGGAATCTTTCTATGTCGGAAATACCGTTTTTGGTAGTTGTGATGGATATATTTACGTCTTCTAACTTTAACCACATTTGTAGTGCGGAGTACAAGAAAGCTGAATCTTTATCTGCTTTTATTTCTATTGGTTTACCCATGTTATTAAATACTTTTAAAAGAGCTCTTTTGGCTTCTAACCAATCTCGACCATTTACTTCTATTAAAATTGCGTATTTGGAATATAAGTCTATACAAGATAGAAATTGTTTATTGTCTACCATATAAAAATCAATGACATATTTTTCTCTTGGATTATGGATTTCTGGAGTTAATTCGAAAGCTAACTTAGTGTTTCTGTGTTCTGTTTTTGCTATATTACAAACTTTGCATTCGTTAATTATGTTTTGTATTAAGTTTTGATAATCTGGGTAATAATATTTTTCTTTAAATAATAGTGTCATTTTCTCTATTCCTGGATGTAATAACTTTTCGTGTGTATTAATAATAAATTCTTTGAATTCTGCATATGTCTGAAGGTCTATTAGTTTTTTAGTTGATCTCATTACTTTTGTAATGTTATTGGGACTAATTATTTCAACGAATGAATTCTGAAATGTAAGAAAATCGGCTTCGTTGCTGAAGTAAATAACACTTTTCTTTGAACATAAGTATTCTTTAATTAATTATTTTGCATGGTTGTGTGTCATTTCGACATAATTTATTAAGATTGTAAAGAAGCGTTCTAGCCGGGGTACAAATCTCAGTCTGTCCAGGGCTCGAATCTTACAAGAAATTTGTAATATTCGCGGAGACGCTTCAGACGGGGAAAACGGTCGATCTGGGGGTGGGTGTTAATATGAGAGAAGGGGGGAGCGGGACGCGAGATCGAGGCAGGGACGATGCCGTCGTTCTCAGCGAGCCGATGCGATGCTCTGCGAGATCGAAGCGTGGTGCCGAGGTGCTCTGGCAGCCAGCGCTGTTCCCATGCGAGAGAGCACTGCGCGAGGAGGGGGGAAGCGAGACGCGAGATCTAAACGGGGAGCGCCGCCGTTGTTCTCAGCTATGTCACGCGCCGCTCCGCGAGATCAAAACGGGGCGCCGAGGTACTCTGGCGGCCGCCGCTGTTCTCAGGCGAGGAGCGCTATTAGGATTGGGACGATGCGAACGCGAGATCTAAACGGGGAGCGCCGCCGTTGATCTCAGCGAGTCGTTGGATACAGGGTAAGAGAGAACGTCTTGCGAGTTTCCAATCGTGGCTCAAGGGTACCAAGAGGCTACGATGGTTCTCAGCGAAAGACGGCGTTGGTTCGTGAGAATTGAGTGCGACTCTAGGGGCGCCGTAGAGTCGCGACTATTCTCTAACGAAACGGAAGCGAGTGGGAGTAGGGATACGGTGGATGAGACCGAATTCGCGAGAAACAACACGCTGTTTGGTCTTTCTTCTCTTTTCCTTTTATTTTTCTCTTCTCTGTGTCGCACTGGCCCTAACTGTTTTCTAGTACTTACAGTTATCTCTGTTTCTCCTTGCTGTTCGCGTCTGTTCTCCTCGGCTCTCGATCGCAAAGTGCTGGCAGCACTCTCGATCGAGCAGCGCGGAAGCTGTCCTGATACAACTCCACCACGAAAGCTCTCTTCTCACCACAGAGCTTTCGTGCAGGGTTGCATCCGACCGCTCCCCGCGCTCTCGACAGAGGGCGCTGCCAGCATCCCTACGCTCCTATCGACAACTAATTCAAACTAATTCAACTGATTCGAACTTAAAGTATCAATTCATTATTAACCTTATAAACTACAAACTTAAATGTAATAATTCCAATATTAAACTTATAAACTACAAAATCCAAACTTAAACGTAATAATTCAATTATTAAACTTACAAACTACAAACTTGAACATGTAAGACGGGGAAAGAAACCCCGCCTTACACCCCCCCCTTTCCTACCAGAGTCACAGTTACGGCTCCTCGGGCCGTAATCGTGACGGAAAAGGCTCGTGCGCCGCTGACCACCCGGAAACGGGTCCTCCTGTCGCGCCTTCCGCCTTCGTCCACCTCCTTCCTCAACAATCGGACCGTCTCCGCGTCCAACGCGATGTCCCTCGGCCTGATGACCCAATCCGCCGGGATTAGTGGCAACAGGTCCGGTTGCTCCACCGCCGCTCCGAAAATTTCGTCAAGATCGGGTGTCCAGACGATGCCTTCCTCGCCCAGCCCGGCCATCAGCTCCGCCTCTGAGGAGGTATTAAGCGGTGGCTCCACATCCATCGCCATCAGCTCCGCGTCGACTGACGGCTCATTGTTGTTGTTGGGGTCGCAGCTGCGGGCCTCCTTCCGGGTTTCGGAGGAGCCCAGGTGGCGCTCGCGGGGATTGCGCGGCGCTCGCAGCTGCGGCCTTTTGCCGTCAGGGCTCGCCTCCGACGTCGCCTGCCTCTGGCCTTGTCGTCCCCTGCGTCGTTTCCTCCGGGGCTTCCGTCGCCTCGGGTTCTCCACGACCCCTGGCAGGAAGCGAATGCTCACGTGTGGGAACGTGCTCGCGGAGTCCACTTCCCCACCTGCCGTTGCTGAACGTGCGACGGCACGTCTGTCCGTCTTCGTCGTCGCTGCTCCCCGGCTCGAAGTTGGCGACGTACGACGTTCGGCTCATCGTCTCTGCGGGTCTCAAATTCCCTGCACTCGACGATGCTTCCGGGGCGAGATCATCCGACTGCTCGTCGCTTGTCGCCAACGCGACGCCGAAGGCGACGTGGTCGTCGACTCCGTCCCGATTGGGGCTCGTCTCTTGTTGCCCCGTGGCGGCCTCTCCACCGTCCCGGGCGACGCTGGTCGCGTCTGCTTGCGCTCCCTCTGCCTCTGGCTCCGGCTCTACGGGATCTGGTTGCGTCAAGGCTGGCAGCGGTTCTGGTGACGGCGGCTCCTCGTAGTGGGGCGGGGTTTGCCGCATCCCTGGCATATGGACGTAGATCGTCGTCGCCCGGATCTCCATCATTTGGACCGCGTCTGCCAAGCGTTCATATGAATGCGTCACCGACTCGTAGATGGTGTGCCGGTACTCCGCCTCGTCCTCTTCTGACTCGTCGCGCTCCCACCCGTCGGGGTCCTCTCCTTCGGCGCTTCCGGGCTCCTCGACCTCCGGGTCTTCGGCCTCGTCGTCCTCTGCGTCTTCCTCCTCCGACACTTCCACCTCGGACCAGTGGTCGTCTCGCCTGCGCGCGTAAAAGGTCCGCCCGATCCGCGGGTCCCTCTGCGGCCAGCCTCCATCCTCCGGCCCCCGCTCCTCGCTTGGGCGTGGCTCCGTGGCGTCGCTATCCGCCGATACCTCCGCATCTTCTTCGCTGCTGATCCAAATGCAGTCTTCGTCCATCGTGTTTTTTTTTTTTCTGCACACTGCGGTTGTGGAAGAGAGAAACAAAATGGGTATTACTAGTCCTACCCTACCTGCTACCTTCCTACCAGTGCGACTGTCAGGCTGACTTATGCTATTCGTTACAAAGTTCTTATTTCTAATTATACAATCCGTTCTTATTCTATTCCTTATCCTTTACGTGCCTACCGAGAACCCCCCTCTTTGACCTCCTGGGCCTGCGTCACTCGCCCTTTTCCCTGGCGAGCTCGCGGCCTGCAGGGGAATCCAAGGTTTCGTCATTGTCTTCAGGGTCCTGGAAATAGGGTTTCAGTGCGATTAAGTTGGCCACCCGCTTCTTGCGTTCACCTTCGCGAGTGAGACGCACGATGTTGGGGGAGATGAAGCTAGCCACCCTGTAGGGCCCATCGTACTTCGGGGCGAGTTTGGCCGCAAACCCTTCCGCTGCATTGGACAGCTGGTGCTGCCTTACCATGACTTCTGCTCCAACAGTGGGTCGCCATTCCCTTCTCCTGAGGTTATAGTGCCTTCCTTGGTCCATCGATGCCTTCTGTAGGTTGTTCCGCACTATCTCGAACACTTCTCGTAGCTTCCTCTCCTTATCCTGCGGACTCACCGGGTTCGTGGCCGATCCTGGTGTTACCTCGTCGTATAGTGCTGCCGGGAGGCGAGGTTCTCTACCCTGCACGAGGAACGATGCGCTGAATCCTGTCGAGTCCGCCACGCTGGAGTTGACCGCCAGCGCTATTTCGGGTAGCAGTTCGTCCCACGAACTCTGGTGTCCCTCGATGAACTGCGCTATCATCGTCTTCACTGTTCTGTTTGTCCTTTCCGTGGGGTTTTCCTGAGGACAGTAGGGAGCCGTATACTGCAGAGTCACCCCAAGGGACTCCATGTACTTCCTGAATGCCGTGCTCTTAAACTGAACTCCATTGTCGCAGACGAAGGTCTTCGGTACACCGAAATGGCTCAATATCCTCTCGCGAAACGCTTGCTGTAACAATGCTGCGGTCGCCCTTTTGAGTGGGACCAATTCCACCCACTTAGAGAAAGCGTCGTGGAAGACCAGCAGCATTGTGTTGCCGCGTCTCGAGCGAGGGAGGGGCCCGACGAAATCTGCGCATATGATGGTCATCGGCTCCGCCACCTGTCGCGTCAGCATCCGTCCCGCCGGCTTCCTCTGCTCCGTCTTATACTTCTGACAGCATTTGCAACATTTAACATACCTGGTCGCTTCTCGGAACATACCCGGCCAGTAGTACCGCTGTGCCAATCTCGACGCCGTCTTCCTCACCCCTTGGTGTCCTGCGGTCGGTTCGTCGTGGCATTCCTCTAGTACCCTTTCCAGGGAATGTAATCCTCGTTGTCCGTTCTCTGTCCCAGATTCCTATACAACTGCCCGTTCTCTTCGACATAGTCCGGGAACTTCTCTGGCTGGGCCCTTATCTGGTCCCGCATCTTCGTTATCCAGCCGCACTTGGGGTCCTCGGCAGCCATTTGCTGGCACGAATCCAGGGGCTGCCGGGAAAGTGCGTCAGCCACCGCGTTCAACTTACCCTTACGGTACCTTATGTCGAACTGGAACTGCTGTAACTCCAAGGCCCATCTCGCTATCCTCCCGGATGGACTTTCTATGGAGTTCAGCCATTTGAGTGCCAAGTGATCCGTCACCACTTCGAAACGATAGCCCTCCAGATAGCACTGCATCTTTCTGATGGCCCACACTATCGCTAGGCACTCCTTCTCCGTTGCTGAGTAGTTCCTTTCCGCCGCCAGTAACTTCCGACTGGCGTACGCTACCACTCTTTCGTCCTCGTCTATCACCTGCGTCAATACGGCTCCTATGCCGTAGTCGCTCGCATCGGTCTGCAGCGAAAATTTTGCTGAAAAGTCGGGACACGCCAACACCGGGGCTGTCGTCAACTTCTCCTTCAACTCCTGCAACGCCTTCTCCTGTGCCTCTCCCCAGGCCCACTTCTGGCCTTTTCTGAGGAGGGATGTCATCGGTTCGACCAGTGTGGCGAAGTTCGGTACGAACCTCCTGTACCACGATGCCATTCCTAGGCATTGGCGCAGCGTCTTTAGGTTGTGGGGAGCCTGAAGGTTCCGGATCGCATCGACCTTGTCGGGATCTGTACAGATACCTTCACCGCTTACCACATGACCTAAGTACGCCAGCCTCTTCTGGAAGAACCGACATTTCTTCCTGTTCAACCTCAAGTTAGCCGCCCGCAACCGTCGGAATACCTCCTTTAGGTTCGCCACGTGCTGCTCTTTCGTGGCTCCTGTCACCACGATGTCGTCCAGGTACGCGAAGGCGTGCGGCTCCATCTCTGGACCTATGACCGTGTCCAAGGCTCGCTGGAAGGTTGCTCCTGCCGAATGAAGGCCGAATGGCATCACTCGCCATTGGAACAATCCTCTCCCCGGCACGGTGAAAGCTGTGCATTCACGGCTATCCGCAGCCATCGGGATCTGCCAGTATCCTTGCTTCAAGTCCAGCGTCGATATGTATTTGGCGTGGTGCAACCTCTCAAGGATGTGATTTATCCGAGGGACTGGATAAGCATCCGGTATGGAGTGCGCATTGAGCTGTCGGTAGTCCACGCACATCCGCCACTCCCCAGTCTTTTTCCTCACCAAGACTATCGGAGCGCTGTGCGGACTGCGCGACCTCTCTATGGCACCTGCTCGGATGAGCTCGTCTACCTGCTCGTCAATCACCTTCTGCATCGCCGGGTTCTTCGGAAAGTAGCGCTGCTTCAAAGGCTTGGTGTCTCTCATCCGGATGCTGTGTTCCGCGATGTGTGAGACCCCCGACAATCCCTCGAACAACGTCAACTCTCTTTCCAAGAACTCACATACCTCGGGCTCGAGGTCGGACGGCCATTCCGCGTCCTCGGCCTGGGACTTCTTCGTTCCCTCTTCTTCTTCCATCAACCGCGCTCCCGGGGTGACCTCAACGCTGGCCCCTGGCGCTCTAATTGTTCTACCCCTTGTTTCCGTTATAGACTCACCCGTTGGCTTCTCGTCTGCTTCGCCTGCTGATTCGTCTTGACCATCTCGGCTCCTCATTCTCTTCCCTCGTCGTTGCGGCTTCGCCTCCTCTTCGGTCGGCGTGGCTATCGATGGTGGTGTCCTCACCCTTTCGGGGGGTTTGCGCTCTTCGTTTGCGACCAACTCCATGGACAGCTGTGCGAGCCCGACCCGGATCGTGGTGCCCATGCCACACAAAAAGTCCATCCCCAGGATGACATTGTCGAGCATGGTGGGCATGCCCAGCACCACCGTCTTCACTGTCTTCCCTCCAAGGCTGATGTCCACCAGGAGTGCCCTCTTTAGCACCACGGAAGACCCATCCGCCAACCGTATCTTCGCCTCCACCGGGAGCCTCTCGCCTTTGACGTTCTGCTTCCGTAGCCATTCCTCGCTCACGAAGCTGCGAGTTGCTCCGGTGTCGACTGTGGCCGTTGTCTCGTGGCCGCCGATCGTCACTCGCGCCACGATCTTCCCTCCTTTTACCACCATTGGTGCGCTTATTGCCTGGAGCTGGGGTTCGTGGCGCGGACCTCCTCCTGGCTTGAGGGGCGCCTCAGGTCGTTTCCCGACATCGGCCGTTCGCAGCATTCTTTGCTATTTCGACCTTGCTTCCCACAAAGTCGACAAAACAGTACCTGCGCATTGGGGCACTCTCGGACGAAATGACCGCTCTGCCCGCACCTATGACATGCCCTTGCGGTGGCGCCAGCTGGGCCGCGGCTGGACGTGCTGCTGTCGACTGACTTGCCGTTCGCGGTCCCCCCGTCTCGGGCCGAAACGGGTTTGGTGCCCTTGCCCTCGCCCCTGCGAATGCTGGCTCACCCTTGCCTCTCGCCATTGCGCGAGAATATTCCGCATCCTGCTCGCGGAGGTTTTCAAACTCGGTGGCCATCTGTGTCAGCTGCGCCAATGTTGCGAAGTCGTGCCTGCGCACGTGCAGCCGATAGTCCGGGGCCGCGTTTTCGTACACTCGATACAATTCCTGCGCCGCACTGTACCCCGCGCGCCTCATCAGCACCCGTAGGTTCAGCAGGTATTCCTTGAACTTTTCGTTGTGTCTCTGCCGGTGTGAGCGTATCTGATCCTCCAGGCGCTCGAAATAATGGGGGGGCAGGAAGAAATCTAGGAACTCTGTCCGGAATGCTGACCACGACGCGTTCCACAGCCCGCTTGTCAAAAACCAGCTCGCTGCCTGGTCGACCATCACTTCGCTCATGGCCGCAGGCATGTGGTCCATGTCGATCCTGTACGTCGCGGCCCGCTGCTCCAGGATTTCTAAAAATCCCAGCGGATCCTCTTGGCCGCCGTACCTGACTCCCCATTTGCGCACCTGGTCAGCCACTCCTCTTTGTGTCCGTGCCTCTTCGTCGTGTGTGCATGCCATCATCGGCGCTTCTTCCACCCGTATCTCGGGTGGGCACTTTCGGACCGTCGGCGGTGGTTTCCACGACGCTGGCGTGGGCTGTTCATACAGGTGGGACCTCCGTAAGTCCGGCTCAGACTTTTGAAACGGCCGTCCGCCGAATTCGCCGGTGGGGGGTTCGACGAGCTTCCCATATTGGGCCTCTAGCTCGGCGAGTCTGTTCCGGGCTTCCCTACTGTGGCCCCCGCCTTGTATGAACGACGCCACCCGCTTTCTTAACTCCTCTACGCGGCCCTCCCTGTCGAGGCCGAATTCCTGGGCAATCGCCATTAACTCCTCCTTACGACGGTAATATACCCATCGTACCCCCAACGTTATCTCGAGAGACTCACCTGGTTCCATCTCGGTCGGGCTGTCTGGTTTCGCTCGAAAATGACACAAAAGAGGGAATTCCTATTCTTTTTCCCTTCTTGACCCCTGACGTCGTCGTTGAATTCCTTGAGGAACGCAGTCGAAAATTCCTCGATGAACTCCTTGACGACACTATGCGATTCCTCGGTGAGTTCCTTGAGGACAGTCCGGCGAGAATTCCTCGATGAATTTTCACTCCCGCTTTGCGGCACTTTATGAGTTATATACTCCCAAAGAAATGTTCAGTTGTTGAGTCAAAACAAATTTTCAAATTTTTTTTTTTTTTTTTTTTTTTTTTTTTTTTTTTTTTTGTCCACTTTAATATGGCCTACGGCCCACTGTATTTTTTCCATTTTTTTTTTTTTTTTTTTTAACGGCCTTTGGCCCACTGTGGTTTTTGTCCACTATTCACGGCCCTTGGCCCACTGTAATTTTTGTCCACTATTTTTCCTTGGCCCACTGTAATTTTTTCTTTTGCACGGCCCTTGGCCCACTGTAATTTCTGTTCGCTTTTTACACGGCCCTTGGCCCACTGTAATTTTTGTTCGCTTTTACACCCCTTCCTGTAATTTTTGTTCGCTTTTTTTGGCTTTTGTTTCCACTTCTATATGGCCTTTGGCCCACTGTAACTTTTGTTCACTTTTACACGGCCCTTGGCCCACTGTAGTTTTTTGTTTTTCACTGCGCGTCGTGACGTCACGCACTTGTCACCGTCTTTCAAACTCGTGCTCTGCCAAACCCACCACCAAAACGCATGTATGTGTGTGTGAGCGGGCACGCGTCTGTGACGTCACACGCATGCACTTGTTTCCCGATTCTCGCTGTTCCCTTTTTGCGGGGACGGGTCGCCGCGCTCGCCACCGAACCGTTGGCTTAACGTCGCGCGCGCTCTGTCTAATCGGCGTTTGTCGCTGTGCCAAATTCCGCCAATGCTTGGCGCGTCTGCACTAGCAGGTACCGGCGCGCGTCGAAAGTGCGACAAATGTTTCCCCCGCCCGTTTTATATACCCCTCGCCCAGCTGCTGGTTTTGAGCGCGCACTTTTCCCGTTTTGTGTGTGCCGCTATATTACCAGAGCTAGGGTATCGTCGGGTATATTGGGCTATGCCACCGCACACGTGACTTTAATGTTCTTTTTTTTTTCCCCCTTTTAGCACAAAACTCGACCTGTACGCGTCTGACGGCCACGTGTCAGAAAAACGCAAATTTTTTTCCTCACAAAAAAAATCCAAACTTTTCTATCTCCTCATAGAGTCTAACCATGTTTTCACCAGATCGTGCAGACAATCTGGTAGTCGACCACCAAATCCCAGACCAGTGTTAGTGCGCACTCGCGGGTTTTAATTCGCAATGGTGCAGCACTCCCCTACGTCTCCAGGGTCCCTGCTCGGGCGCCACTTGTAAAGAAGCGTTCTAGCCGGGGTACAAATCTCAGTCTGTCCAGGGCTCGAATCTTACAAGAAATTTGTAACATTCGCGGAGACGCTGCAGACGGGGAAAACGGTCGATCTGGGGGTGGGTGTTGATATGAGAGAAGGGGGGGAGCGGGACGCGAGATCGAGGCAGGGACGCTGCCGTCGTTCTCAGCGAGCCGATGCGATGCTCTGCGAGATCGAAGCGTGGCGCCGAGGTGCTCTGGCAGCCAGCGCTGTTCTCATGCGAGAGAGCACTGCGTGAGGAGGGGGGAAGCGAGACGCGAGATCTAAACGGGGAGCGCCGCCGTTGTTCTCAGCTATGTCACGCGCCGCTCCGCGAGATCAAAACGGGGCGCCGAGGTACTCTGGCGGCCGCCGCTGTTCTCAGGCGAGGAGCGCTATTAGGATTGGGACGATGCGAACGCGAGATCTAAACGGGGAGCGCCGCCGTTGATCTCAGCGAGTCGTTGGATACAGGGTGAGAGAACGTCTTGCGAGTTTCCAATCGTGGCTCAAGGGTACCAAGAGGCTACGATGGTTCTCAGCGAAAGACGGCGTTGATTCGTGAGAATTGAGTGCGACTCTAGGGGCGCCGTAGAGTCGCGACTATTCTCTAACGAAACGGAAGCGAGTGGGAGTAGGGATACGGTGGATGAGACCTAATTCGCGAGAAAACAACACGCTGTTTGGTCTTTCTTTTCTTTTCTCTTTTATTTTCTCTTCTCTGTGTCGCACTGGCCCTAACTGTTTCTAGTACTTACAGTTATCTCCTTGTCTCTCCTTGCTGTTCGCGTCTGTTCTTCTCGGCTCTCGATCGCAAAGTGCTGGCAGCACGCTCGATCGAGCAGCGCGGAAGCTGTCCTGATACAACTCCACCACGAAAGCTCTCTTCTCACCACAGAGCTTTCGTGCAGGGTTGCATCCGACCGCTCCCCGCGCTCTCGACAGAGGGCGCTGCCAGCATCCCCACGCTCCTATCGACAACTAATTAAAACTAATTCAACGATTCTAACTTAAACGTAACAATTCATTATTAAACTTATAAACTACAAACTTAAATGTAATAATTCCAATATTATTAACTTATAAACTACAAAATCCAAACTTAAACGTAATAATTCAATTATTAAACTTACAAACTACAAACTTAGAACATGTAAGACGGGGAAAGAAACCCCGCCTTACAAGATTTTTTTTTATGAAAATAATTAATAACGTTTGCGTTATTTGAGTTACTTTTTACAAATTCTATTTGTCTTTTAAAATAATTGATTGGTCTTTCTGTGAGTGAAATGTAATATTGGTTATCTTCTTGAGCGCTGTGGATTGTTGCTACTGTTACATCGGAAGTTTCTCCTAACAAGTTTTCTTCAATTTTAATTCTAGACAAAGCATCTGCAACATAGTTTTCTTTACCTGGTACATATTTAATGTGATAATCAAATTCGTTTAATTTTATTTTCCAGCGTTGTAATTTCATATTTGGTTCTTTAATATTATTAAGCCAAACAAGTGGTGTGTGGTCACTAAGAATCTCGAATTTTCTACCGTAGAGATAAGATCGGAAATATTTGGTTGCCCAAACGATGGCTAAAAGTTCCTTTTCAATTGCTGAATAATTAATTTCATGTTCGTTTAGGGTTCTACTTGCGAAACAAATTGGTTTTTGATTTTGAGACAGAACAGCTCCAATAGCTATGTTACTGGCATCAGTTGTAAGACAAAATTGTTTTTCGAAATTCGGATAAACTAATATTGGATCGTATGTTATAAGTACTTTTAATTTTTCAAAAGCAGAAATGTAATTTGTTTCTTTATATTTATAGTTGCACCTTTCTTTAATTTTAAAGTCATTGGCTTTACAATGTGTGCAAAATTAGGAATGAATTTTCTGTAATAACCACAAAGACCTAAAAACGATTTTATTTCTTTGGGTGTTTTTGGTATTGGAAAATGTTGTATGGCAGAGATTTTAGTTGGGTTTGGTTTTATTCCTTCTGTTGTTATTATGTGTCCTAGGAATTCAGTTTACTTTTTCATGAATTCGCATTTATCTAATTGCAATTTTAGATTAGATTCGCGCAGTTTTGTAAATACCCTTTTTAATGATAATAAATGTTCTTCCAATGAAGTGGAATACACTATTATATCATCCATGTATACTAAACAATCTTTGTAAATTAGATCTTCTAATAGATTGTTCATACAACGTTGAAATGTTGCTGGGGCGTTTTTCAATCCAAAAGGCATTCGAGTGTATTCGTAATGTCCATTTTTAGTTGAAAAAGCTGTTTTTGGTATACTTTGTGGGTCCATTTGTATCTGATGAAATCCTTTCGCTAAGTCAATTGTGGTAAAATACTGACATTTTCCAAGTTTGTCTAGTATATCATCCATGACTGGGATAGGATATTTATCATCGATTGTTATTTCATTTAAGTTTCGATAGTCAATAACTATACGGAATTTTTCTTTACCTGATGCGTCACGTTTCTTTGGCACAATCCAAATTGGTGAGCAATAAGGTGATTTTGATTTACGTATTATACCTTGTTCGATCATTTCTTTGATTTGTTTTTCGACTTCTTCGTCGAATGTTTGCGTATACTTGTATGCACGCTTTTGGATTGGGTCTTCGTGTTTAGTTTGGATGACATGCTTAATTGTACTGGTAAAAGTCAAATTTTCACTTTCTTTGTACTGAATGTCACTAAACTCGAAAAGAATTTTGGTCAGTTTGCATTTCTCTTCATCGTTTAGATGTTCTAATCGGAATTGATTTGTTTCATTTAATTCATTATTGATAGCGTAATTTACTGCTATGTCGTTTGTTTGGGGCGGATCAAGGCGTTGAAATGCGGTCTCGTCCTTGACAGAATTCTCACGGTCATATCTCATTGAAAATAGATGATCGTTTAGAATAACTGTTTTTTGTTTGTAGTCAATTTTTGCAAAAGATTCACATTTCTTTAATTGAACAATACCATTTATGGTTTGTACGTTCAATTGGCAAGGTTTTATAGGAAATTTTAAAAAGTTTTGTTTCATTAGATTTATGGATGAACCTGTGTCAATTACACAGTTAAAATTTTGTTCATTCATAACTAATCTGATGAAGGGAAATGGTTCTTCGTTGTCCGAGGCTCCTTGATGAAAATTTTCGGATGTTTCCATCTTAGAGTGGCCACTACTTTCTCTCTGTCTTTTATAAGGGGGATTAGGAGGTCTTTGACTCTGAGTTTGGGTTTTGTTATCTAGCTTGATCAAGATTTTGTTTGAATTCCTTTTGTAATGCTTCAGCATTTTCTTTTGGTTTATGATTTGGGTTAGCGTTATTTGAGCAATTTGGAGTAGGGTAATAATTCTGGTTATTTCCCTTTCCACGGTTTTTGTGTTTTGTTCGTTTTGGAATTGTCATTGTTTTAATTATTACGTTCGTTATAACCATTTTCGTACAATCCTTCGCGTTGAGCTACTTGTTTTAGTTTTGAAACTGTTGTAATTTCATATCGTGCTAATGTCATAAAAAATTCTGTCCGGTAATTTTTTTGTAATAACGTCTTTAATAGTATTATTCATTGCATTAGTATACAATATAGTGTTAATTCGAAAGCTAACTTAGTGTTTCTGTGTTATGTTTTTGCTATATTACAAACTTTGCATTCGTTAATTATGTTTTGTATTAAGTTTTGATAATCTGGGTAATAATATTTTTCTTTAAATAATAGTGTCATTTTCTCTATTCCTGGATGTAATAACTTTTCGTGTGTATTAATAATAAATTCTTTGAATTCTGCATATGTCTGAAGGTCTATTAGTTTTTTAGTTGATCTCATTACTTTTGTAATGTTATTGGGACTAATTATTTCAACGAATGAATTCTGAAATGTAAGAAAATCGGCTTCGTTGCTGAAGTAAATAACACTTTTCTTTGAACATAAGTATTCTTTAATTAACTCAATGTCTTCGACATACTCTGTGAATTCTTGTAAGTTGAAAATTAGTAATTCGAGTCGTTGCTCTGCCTCATGTGTGATACTTAGGCTGTTCATTACTTCTATTCCTTTGTTGCCGGCTTTTATTACTTCATTTAGTTCATTGGCTTGAACACTATTTTCTGAAAGGTTATCTATTTTTGACTGTAATTCTTCTTTATCTTCTTCATCTAAAGTTCCGAAAAGGTATTTATAAAATGTGCCCATGAAATTTACAAGTCCTCTTTTATTTCGTTTTACTAGTCTTAAGCCGTTCATTTCTCTGTCCAGTTTTTCTGTTAAGTACTGTATTTGTACTAATGGTTCAAATTCTTTTGTTTGTTTCATTAAATTATTATAAGTTTCCTCAGTTTTTGTTATATTAATAGTTAAATAGTGGTATTTGTATTTTATAGGTAAATTGATTGTTCCTGTTTGAAATATAAGATATCCGTTTTTCGAGTTAATTGGGTTGATTTCCAAATTTTGACCTTTTATTGGCCATACAAAGTAAAGTAGCATGAGTGTTATAATTACAGATGTTAACTTATGAGGAGTTATAATCCTGATTTGGGTTATTGGTTGATCTGGAATTATCATATTTACTTTCATTAGTTACTTTCTTAATTTTATATTTTGATTTATGGCGTGTTATTTTTCTACATCTGTTTACTTCTTCATAATGTTCTTCATCTATTTGTGTTATATTTCCTGTTTGTTTAAATGGGTTTGTGGATATAGATCTTACTAAAGGTGATTCCCTATATCTAGTATCTATTTCAAATTCGGTTCTTTTTTCATTAAGTCTTTCTATTTGTCTTTTCTTATTTAGCTGTGTATCATACTCAGGTGTTCCTGCGTAAATGAAAATATCTGCTGGTGTTCTACCAGTTGAATTATGTTTGGTTTTATGGTTATAAGTGTAAAGTATTACTTCAAATCTGGTTAATTTGTTTTCATGGTTAGTGTCAGAATTAACAATTCTTAATTTTTAATTTAATGTTTTATGGAATCTTTCTATGTCGGAAATACCGTTTTTGGTAGTTGTGATGGATATATTTACGTCTTCTAACTTTAACCACATTTGTAGTGCGGAGTACAAGAAAGCTGAATCTTTATCTGCTTTTATTTCTATTGGTTTACCCATGTTATTAAATACTTTTAAAAGAGCTCTTTTGGCTTCTAACCAATCTCGACCATTTACTTCTATTAAAATTGCGTATTTGGAATATAAGTCTATACAAGATAGAAATTGTTTATTGTCTACCATATAAAAATCAATGACATATTTTTCTCTTGGATTATGGATTTCTGGAGTTAATTCGAAAGCTAACTTAGTGTTTCTGTGTTCTGTTTTTGCTATATTACAAACTTTGCATTCGTTAATTATGTTTTGTATTAAGTTTTGATAATCTGGGTAATAATATTTTTCTTTAAATAATAGTGTCATTTTCTCTATTCCTGGATGTAATAACTTTTCGTGTGTATTAATAATAAATTCTTTGAATTCTGCATATGTCTGAAGGTCTATTAGTTTTTTAGTTGATCTCATTACTTTTGTAATGTTATTGGGACTAATTATTTCAACGAATGAATTCTGAAATGTAAGAAAATCGGCTTCGTTGCTGAAGTAAATAACACTTTTCTTTGAACATAAGTATTCTTTAATTAATTATTTTGCATGGTTGTGTGTCATTTCGACATAATTTATTAAGATTTTTTTTTATGAAAATAATTAATAACGTTTGCGTTATTTGAGTTACTTTTTACAAATTCTATTTGTCTTTTAAAATAATTGATTGGTCTTTCTGTGAGTGAAATGTAATATTGGTTATCTTCTTGAGCGCTGTGGATTGTTGCTACTGTTACATCGGAAGTTTCTCCTAACAAGTTTTCTTCAATTTTAATTCTAGACAAAGCATCTGCAACATAGTTTTCTTTACCTGGTACATATTTAATGTGATAATCAAATTCTTTTTAATTTTATTTTCCAGCGTTGTAATTTCATATTTGGTTCTTTAATATTATTAAGCCAAACAAGTGGTGTGTGGTCACTAAGAATCTCGAATTTTCTACCGTAGAGATAAGATCGGAAATATTTGGTTGCCCAAACGATGGCTAAAAGTTCCTTTTCAATTGCTGAATAATTAATTTCATGTTCGTTTAGGGTTCTACTTGCGAAACAAATTGGTTTTTGATTTTGAGACAGAACAGCTCCAATAGCTATGTTACTGGCATCAGTTGTAAGACAAAATTGTTTTTCGAAATTCGGATAAACTAATATTGGATCGGATGTTATAGTACTTTTAATTTTTCAAAAGCAGAAATGTAATTTGTTTCTTTATATTTATAGTTGCACCTTTCTTTAATTTTAAAGTCATTGGCTTTACAATGTGTGCAAAATTAGGAATGAACTTTCTGTAATAACCACAAAGACCTAAAAACGATTTTATTTCTTTGGGTATTTTTGGTATTGGAAAATGTTGTATGGCAGAGATTTTAGTTGGGTTTGGTTTTATTCCTTCTGTTGTTATTATATGTCCTAGGAATTCAGTTTACTTTTTCATGAATTCGCATTTATCTAATTGCAATTTTAGATTAGATTCGCGCAGTTTTGTAAATACCCTTTTTAATGATAATAAATGTTCTTCCAATGAAGTGGAATACACTATTATATCATCCATGTATACTAAACAATCTTTGTAAATTAGATCTTCTAATAGATTGTTCATACAACGTTGAAATGTTGCTGGGGCGTTTTTCAATCCAAAAGGCATTCGAGTGTATTCGTAATGTCCATTTTTAGTTGAAAAAAGCTGTTTTTGGTATACTTTGTGGGTCCATTTGTATCTGATGAAATCCTTTCGCTAAGTCAATTGTGGTAAAATACTGACATTTTCCAAGTTTGTCTAGTATATCATCCATGACTGGGATAGGATATTTATCATCGATTGTTATTTCATTTAAGTTTCGATAGTCAATAACTATACGGAATTTTTCTTTACCTGATGCGTCACGTTTCTTTGGCACAATCCAAATTGGTGAGCAATAAGGTGATTTTGATTTACGTATTATACCTTGTTCGATCATTTCTTTGATTTGTTTTTCGACTTCTTCGTCGAATGTTTGCGTATACTTGTATGCACGCTTTTGGATTGGGTCTTCGTGTTTAGTTTGGATGACATGCTTAATTGTACTGGTAAAAGTCAAATTTTCACTTTCTTTGTACTGAATGTCACTAAACTCGAAAAGAATTTTGGTCAGTTTGCATTTCTCTTCATCGTTTAGATGTTCTAATCGGAATTGATTTGTTTCATTTAATTCATTATTGATAGCGTAATTTACTGCTATGTCGTTTGTTTGGGGCGGATCAAGGCGTTGAAATGCGGTCTCGTCCTTGACAGAATTCTCACGGTCATATCTCATTGAAAATAGATGATCGTTTAGAATAACTGTTTTTTGTTTGTAGTCAATTTTTGCAAAAGATACACATTTCTTTAATTGAACAATACCATTTATGGTTTGTACGTTCAATTGGCAAGGTTTTATAGGAAATTTTAAAAAGTTTTGTTTCATTAGATTTATGGATGAACCTGTGTCAATTACACAGTTAAAATTTTGTTCATTCATAACTAATCTGATGAAGGGAAATGGTTCTTCGTTGTCCGAGGCTCCTTGATGAAAATTTTCGGATGTTTCCATCTTAGAGTGGCCACTACTTTCTCTCTGTCTTTTATAAGGGGGGATTAGGAGGTCTTTGACTCTGAGTTTGGGTTTTGTTATCTAGCTTGATCAAGATTTTGTTTGAATTCCTTTTGTAATGCTTCAGCATTTTCTTTTGGTTTATGATTTGGGTTAGCGTTATTTGAGCAATTTGGAGTAGGGTAATAATTCTGGTTATTTCCCTTTCCACGGTTTTTGTGTTTTGTTCGTTTTGGAATTGTCATTGTTTTAATTATTACGTTCGTTATAACCATTTTCGTACAATCCTTCGCGTTGAGCTACTTGTTTTAGTTTTGAAACTGTTGTAATTTCATATCGTGCTAATGTCATAAAAATTCTGTCCGGTAATTTTTTTGTAATAACGTCTTTAATAGTATTATTCATTGCATTAGTATACAATATAGTGTTAATTCGAAAGCTAACTTAGTGTTTCTGTGTTATGTTTTTGCTATATTACAAACTTTGCATTCGTTAATTATGTTTTGTATTAAGTTTTGATAATCTGGGTAATAATATTTTTCTTTAAATAATAGTGTCATTTTCTCTATTCCTGGATGTAATAACTTTTCGTGTGTATTAATAATAAATTCTTTGAATTCTGCATATGTCTGAAGGTCTATTAGTTTTTTAGTTGATCTCATTACTTTTGTAATGTTATTGGGACTAATTATTTCAACGAATGAATTCTGAAATGTAAGAAAATCGGCTTCGTTGCTGAAGTAAATAACACTTTTCTTTGAACATAAGTATTCTTTAATTAATTATTTTGCATGGTTGAGTGTCATTTCGACATAATTTATTAAGATTTTTTTTATGAAAATAATTAATAACGTTTGCGTTATTTGAGTTACTTTTTACAAATTCTATTTGTCTTTTAAAATAATTGATTGGTCTTTCTGTGAGTGAAATGTAATATTGGTTATCTTCTTGAGCGCTGTGGATTGTTGCTACTGTTACATCGGAAGTTTCTCCTAACAAGTTTTCTTCAATTTTAATTCTAGACAAAGCATCTGCAACATAGTTTTCTTTACCTGGTACATATTTAATGTGATAATCAAATTCTTTTAATTTTATTTTCCAGCGTTGTAATTTCATATTTGGTTCTTTAATATTATTAAGCCAAACAAGTGGTGTGTGGTCACTAAGAATCTCGAATTTTCTACCGTAGAGATAAGATCGGAAATATTTGGTTGCCCAAACGATGGCTAAAAGTTCCTTTTCAATTGCTGAATAATTAATTTCATGTTCGTTTAGGGTTCTACTTGCGAAACAAATTGGTTTTTGATTTTGAGACAGAACAGCTCCAATAGCTATGTTACTGGCATCAGTTGTAAGACAAAATTGTTTTTCGAAATTCGGATAAACTAATATTGGATCGGATGTTATAAGTACTTTTAATTTTTCAAAAGCAGAAATGTAATTTGTTTCTTTATATTTATAGTTGCACCTTTCTTTAATTTTAAAGTCATTGGCTTTACAATGTGTGCAAAATTAGGAATGAATTTTCTGTAATAACCACAAAGACCTAAAAACGATTTTATTTCTTTGGGTGTTTTTGGTATTGGAAAATGTTGTATGGCAGAGATTTTAGTTGGGTTTGGTTTTATTCCTTCTGTTGTTATTATGTGTCCTAGGAATTCAGTTTACTTTTTCATGAATTCGCATTTATCTAATTGCAATTTTAGATTAGATTCGCGCAGTTTTGTAAATACCCTTTTTAATGATAATAAATGTTCTTCCAATGAAGTGGAATACACTATTATATCATCCATGTATACTAAACAATCTTTGTAAATTAGATCTTCTAATAGATTGTTCATACAACGTTGAAATGTTGCTGGGGCGTTTTTCAATCCAAAAGGCATTCGAGTGTATTCGTAATGTCCATTTTTAGTTGAAAAAGCTGTTTTTGGTATACTTTGTGGGTCCATTTGTATCTGATGAAATCCTTTCGCTAAGTCAATTGTGGTAAAATACTGACATTTTCCAAGTTTGTCTAGTATATCATCCATGACTGGGATAGGATATTTATCATCGATTGTTATTTCATTTAAGTTTCGATAGTCAATAACTATACGGAATTTTTCTTTACCTGATGCGTCACGTTTCTTTGGCACAATCCAAATTGGTGAGCAATAAGGTGATTTTGATTTACGTATTATACCTTGTTCGATCATTTCTTTGATTTGTTTTTCGACTTCTTCGTCGAATGTTTGCGTATACTTGTATGCACGCTTTTGGATTGGGTCTTCGTGTTTAGTTTGGATGACATGCTTAATTGTACTGGTAAAAGTCAAATTTTCACTTTCTTTGTACTGAATGTCACTAAACTCGAAAAGAATTTTGGTCAGTTTGCAGTTTTCTTCATCGTTTAGATGTTCTAATCGGAATTGATTTGTTTCGTTTAATTCATTATTGATAGCGTAATTTACTGCTATGTCTTTTGTTTGGGGCGGATCAAGGCATTGAAATGCGGTCTTGTCCTTGACAGAATTCTCACGGTCATATCTCATTGAGAATAGATGATCGTTTAGAATAACTGTTTTTTGTTTATAGTCAATTTTTGCTTCACAAGATTCCAGATATTCTCTACCTAATAAGATATCGTATTTATCAGTAAGTAAAATATTTGATGGGTAGGGCATAGTTTACTAGGGGCAAAAGATACACAATTTTTTAATTGAACAATACCATTTATTGTTTGTACGTTCAATTGACAAGTTTTTATAGGGAATTTTAAAAAGTTTTCTTTAATTAGATTTATGGATGAACCTGTGTCAATTACACAGTTAAAATTTTGTCCATTCATAACTAATCTGATGAAGGGATTGGTTCTTCGTTGTCCGAGGCTCCTTGATGAAAATTTTCTGATGCTTCCATCTTAGAGTGGCCACTACTTTCTCTCTGTCTTTTATAAGGGGGATTAGGAGGTCTTTGACTCTGAGTTTGGGTTTTGTTATCTAGCTTGATCAAGATTTTGTTTGAATTCCTTTTGTAATGCTTCAGCATTTTCTTTTGGTTTATGATTTGGGTTAGCGTTATTTGAGCAATTTGGAGTAGGGTAATAATTCTGGTTATTTCCCTTTCCACGGTTTTCATTGCTTGAATTGCTTTGTGTTTTGTTCGTTTTGGAATTGTCATTGTTTTGGTTATTACGTTCGTTGTAACCATTTTCGTACAATCCTTCGCGTTGAGCTACTTGTTTTAATTTTGAAACTGTTGTAATGTCATATCGTGCTAATGTCATAAAAATTCTGTCCGGTAATTTTTTTGTAATAACGTCTTTAATAGTATTATTCATTGCATTAGTATACAATATAGTGTTCTGGACCTGATTTTCTAACATTAACTTATTGGATATTACAAAAGATTTATACTCTAGATCTTCAACAAACTTATGGATACTATTATTGAAGTTGGTATTATAAAGACGTCGTAGAAGTTCTTCATACGGAGTTTGTGTTTTAAATTCGTCGATGTGGGCGCTCCTTAACTCTCCCCAGGTTGTGGCTGCTGTCAGCTGCGACACTCGTTGTGCGGATCCGGTGGTCTGCATCTCGATTGCTCCAAATAAGACACTATGTTGTCTCACATCCTGTGTTGGGTATAACTGCATTATAAAATCGATACTCCTTCCTTAGTTCCACGGTTTTTCCGTCGAATACTGGCACTTGTCGAATTTGTCCAAGCGCTTGCTTTAGATGTATTTCCGATAGTTCCATTTGTGGGTTGGTTGCCATGGTGTTGTTGTAGATTTTATTTTTATTGTGTTGGCAGTTGTCACTTCAGGTTTTTTGTTTTAATTGTCCCTTTTGTTGAATTATAAGAGACTTACGTTTACAGGGATCAATAAATTGATATGTAAAGCCCAGAAATAAGCTCTTTATTTACAGGTGTTCAAATAGTCCAGAGGATCTATTTTTTGGTTGAACACTGTTTGGTGTTTTGCGCGGTTTTCTTTGTATTAGCAATTATCTTTGGTGGCGGTCGCACATTTAAATATGGCCCACGACTGATAATTGGGTTTTGAGTCACACACGCTTAGGTTCTTTGGCGGATATCAAGATAATATTTTTTCCAAAATTGTAATGTTTTAACCGTTTCCTTGCCGCGGAAAATTCGCGTGCTCGAATCCTAGAAATTCCTTGGTCGTACAAGGATTTCTTTTCAATGGATTGAAAAAAGGACGATTACTTATTACGAGGATATTTATTAACGATATCCTACCGGCTGCGCCAATAAGATGTTTCGACACTTGGTTTATCAAAAAAATATAATACTTTATTCAATAAACTCGAAACTACGGAGTACAAAATTAGACTACTTATCCTATGTTCTGATGACGTTAAGCAAACCTCGGTTTTGAGCTTTCATTGATTGGACTTTGGACTCATTGAGCTTTTTGCTCTTATGTAAATAGAGAGAGATCTCGATCTTGAAGAGATTGAGAGAGTTCGGCTAGGATTTGTGTAACGTCAGCAGTTTTAACCCCAATGATGGGAATAACGATTCTGGCGAATTGTTTATGATATTTAATACATTCGTGGGAAGCCAGAATTGTTATTGTCACCATTTGATTTTTCGATAGTTGAAAAATCGAAAACTAAATTATATTATAACAAATTGCAAGTTCTTAAACGTTACAATTTATTGTTAGGCTTAGCAACCGCGGAAAGGCTTGGCAGCGTGTGTGTGGCTATTGCGAGACGAAAATACGAACTAACTACCCGCTCGTGACCGCTGCACTGCCGAATACAAAGCGAACTTACATACTAGCTTAAGTATACGAGATTTTATGCGTACATTACTGGACAGTTCAATAATCTCAGTAATTAAAGCTTATCCTAACAATTCATTTTTTCTCCTTGTTCTAACTATTATCATGATCCAACATTCCGGCCACCTTGAAGGGATCGCCTTCAATCCCTTGGTAGCCCTGACAGTATTAGCGCCGGCCGCCGGCTGATCTGCCGCATGTCCAGTCCTCCGACGAGAGGCTCGCTTTGAGATAAGTCTCCACTCTATCTTCCTTCCGCGGAGAACTGAAGGCTGCTTGGCTTCCTTTGAAATGAGTCCTGGAACTCCTTCACCAGGTTCCTCACGAAAATGTGGCTCCTTCTCCAAGTATCCCCGGATTGGCGTGCCACGTCGAGCGAATAAGCTGTACGCTGTTAAAATGAGAGGTTTAGTGGATCTTGCTATAAACTCAATATGAACAGCATTTGATGCAAAACACTCAAACACCGCTGTATACACTTTTGGCGGGGCTCGTCCTCTCATCTTTACCAGCACATCTGTGCCACCGCACAACTCTATACCTAGATGCATCAAAGAGATTCGTCTTTCAAAATCGTCCGACTTTTGACTGTATACAGTGAGCGATTGCAATCTTACTAAGCTAGATAGGAAAACGAGTGCTGAGTATTCTTTAAACCCTTGAGGCCAATGTCTTTTTACCATGCAACGAAGCCAAACGAACTGATCGAGTTTCTGAACGCCAAACCCTCTTGACGACAAATCGGATGGATTTGATGATGTCAGTCCATGTCTCAAAGATTCATTATTGGCCATCTCTTGGAGGCCAGCAACTCTATTGGCTACAAATGTTGCAAGTAATGAAGGGGAAGTATATGTACAATGTAGTGCGGTTTCTGAATCATTCGAGAAACTCGCACTCTCGATTCGACATCGGTCCAACGCGAATATTTGGGCTAAAATATACGCGAAAAATTCTAGCAATGTTTTTCGCTTGGTGGGACTTAGTTTGGCGAAGCTATCAACCAATTGATACCGAAAAGTATCCAAACTTGGTGTCCACCTTAAGCCAAGCGTTTTTGTCGAATCGGCATCATTGGAAATCCAAAGTTTCTCATTTCCGCCTTCTTCTAATACGTTATAATGGTTTAAAAACCATTTTGCCAATGGAAAATTGCCCGTTTTGATATCTGCCGTGAGGGCAGTTCGGTTCAGACGAAACCTACAAAATGAACCAATTTGATCGCTCTGAATCGCAGGTCCCACCAGTAATTCCTTGAGAGAGTATGACGACGTTTTCTTACACGACACGTCCACTACTACCCGAAGTTTGGTGGATTTGCTTTCAGGTCTCAGGACGCACTGGTGTGAAAAAGTGTTACGTGGTCCTGGTAGAACTTCTGTATCTATGAACATGCGACCAAGGTCAAGATTTACGTTCATACGTACATCCTCGAGTTTCCAGATCATGGGAACAACATGTCTTTTGACAATTTGGGACGACCACAGCACTTTGGGATCAGTCGTGACTGACAAATTGACACCAAAGTGTCCAGTCGTCAATTTTTGAGCGCTGTCCCGAGAGCTTTGTTTGCAAACATTGTGCTCCGCAGAATAATTTGCCGAAACACTTTTCTCCGGGACAGCTTCGACCTCACAGTGTCGATCTACACTGTCTTCAAAACGAACATCTTTTCTATGTTGCATCACTGAGCAACATATTGGGCTTTTGGTAAGCATTTTCTTGCAACGCCCTGATGCCACCCAACCAAACAACGTCCTTTGTAGTAACGGACCACCCTTCGCCAATCGAATTTGTCCGTTACGAAGCATTTCAAAAAAGGAGTCGGCTCCCAGAAGTATATATATTTTCTGGGGTTTGTGGAACTCAGGGTCAGCCAGTTCGACATTTGCTGGGATCTTCCACCTATTGATGGGAAGATCACAATCTGGCTGCCTGCTACAAATCGATTTCAGCACCCAAAATTCGGCGCTGAACTGATGTCTCGATACACGAGACGAAACTATTGTCGAGACTTTGCCTTTTGCAGTCAATCTCGACTGTCCAACCGACTTGACGGCTAAACATTTGTTTTTGCATTGAAGGCGTAAGGCTTCAGCGAGGTCTTCCGTCATGAAGTTCACCTGTGACCCTGAATCCAACAAGACTCTAGCGTTTCGATTCTTACCGAAACTGTCTTGAACTTTAACAACAGCCGTTTCGAGGATTACCTGATCGGTTTCGCTAGCACTATGATCAACATGGGCAGGATGAGCAGAAGCCTTTGATGTTTCTATGAGTGTGAAATTGTGAAGGAGAGTGTTGTGAGGACGAGAACAAACTCTACACTTCGACGCAGTGCAGTTGCAAAGAATGTCAGTCAAAGAATGTACAGTCGCAAATGACTGTAACTCCATAGCCTTAGCAATGTATGTATTAAGTAAATCGAGTCTGCACTGTATCTCGAATTTACTAGGATTCACCATTTTATTGGCTAGTGACATTCTTTGATGCTCAATGTCGGCCTCAACTCTCTCTAATTGTGCGAACAATTGGGTTAATCGCACACTAAGGCAGCTCTCGTCGACATCCACAACAGTCTCATTCTGATCTACCTTGTGCGCCATAATAAACTCAAATTCGACTCTATTCAAATGCACGTAAGTGTACTGTCACAAAGACAGTAGATGTTCAATATAATTTAAAATGTAAAAACGAATCGAAGAGTAATGACAATCCGCTGGCTAACTACACTTCTCGAATAGCAGAGTTAACCGCAACTAATCAAACGCAAGCGTATGCAGATAAGCGCTAACAACAAAAACAAAATAACAATCTACGCAAACGCACCAGCGCAAACAATAACCAGCTGATTAGCGATATTCCGACTATTCGACTGCACACTGCGTAAAAACAACAACAGCGCATGCGTAGGTAGACAAACGATGCGATCTACCAACAACAACAGCGCTTGCGTAGGCAATGATGCGATCTACCAACAACAACTAAAGGGCTTGCAGTTAATCAGCGTACGTTTGTATGTTTGCTAGCGCGACACAAACAAAGCAAAGCAGAAGCAAAGTAAAGCACTAACAAAGTGCAAGCTAACTACCGCAAGCCAAATCCAACAGCTGTATGTATGTATGTAAACGCGAACTGCGCTTTACTTATGTGCAAATTATGTGCAAAGAACAAAGGTCAAAAAACCCACCACCGAAATATGTAGATATTGTCGAATAGCGAAATTAAAGAGGAACGGCTAACGTTGATATGCGAAATAAATGTAACAAATATATTTGCACTAGTTAAGTGTTCTGTTTTATTTATGTATATTTATTTAATTCGATTTGTGTGTTTTGCTTCAAATTGCTTTCCAATAAATCACAAGTATATTTAAGTGCCGAAACGCAATGTCTTTACTGTGCATTACTATGTACGTTCACGAATATGTATTATGTGCCGCTTCTACGCTTGCACTTTCTATTCTCCTATGCACTGACTCGTTTGGGCACTGTTACCTGATCAGAAGAATCGCTCTTGGACTCAATTCTGGGATTATAACTACGATGGCTATGCGGGGACTCAAGTAAATTTGGCTCCTGGCTGTGCTTATCAAAACTTCCACCAACGTCAACAGCTCAAATGGAATATCGAAAAATCCAAGTTTATCCACACGAACACACACCGCAAACCAAGCCTTGAAATGTCTTAAAGACCAACGAACGCGATTGAAAGTCCCTGCTCGTTCGCCATGAAAAATCCAATCGCAAAATGGTTGCTAAATAAAACACTTGTAAGTTCTTAAACGTTACAACTTTACTGACTTGTCGAACGCGGAGAGACTGGCAGCGTGCGTGCGGTGTTTACGAAGTAAAATTAACAACTGACTCGTCGCTGCAGCCAGCAGCACTCCCGAATACAATTTGAGCTTACAGACTAGCTTACAGTATAAGAGAATCAATTCATTTTGTCTATTAACTAATACTTCAATATGATTTTATACTAACTTATGCTATAATCCAACAATAGTGTTTACATTAGTTTTTTGTGGGAAAGAAATCTTTAACATAAATAATAAGTGTGGTGTATGGTGTATGTGGTGTATGGGTATGGGTACGTATGTCACTATATGTCACTATATGTCACTATATATATATATATCTTCTATCTATATATATAAAAAGCAAACTCACTTCCTGTGTGTACTCAAAATTCAGTATGATAATTAGTGTCTTTTGCTTTCATTTTTTTTTTAATAGATCAGCTTTTTTATCTACTTGGTTTGTATGAAAAAAAAATATGGAAAAACTTTTTGGAAATGTAAGAAAAAGCAAAATAAAAAACAATTCGGAAAAATTACACAAACAACAACATACATGTTTGCATAATGTGAATGGCAAAAATGCTCTTCTCAAAGAGGAGATCAGGCAACTCTTTTTGTTTCTGGCAGTGGGGGAAAACTGTCTGGCTACTCTTTCAACCGCCACAAAAATTTAAGAGTGTTTCAAGCAATAACACAAATTAACATGAAAATTCTGTTCCGTTCTGCTGGCAATACAAATTGCTTATGATTTATTGCGCCCTACTGAGTACAAAGGGCTTTTCACGATAATTATCGATGTATGGTGTGTATCGACGTATAATAATTGCATAACATTTGCATAATATAATTTCTACTGTTACAATTCGAATTCAGCTGTTACAATGCGAATTCATATTATTTCAGTGTTGACATAAGTCAAAGTAAGTATAACTCAAAATAAGTAAATGGCGCCAAAATACATATTTGCATTATGTGAATTGCAAAAGTACTCTTCTCAAAGCGAAGATCAGGCAACTCCTTTTGCCTTTGGAGGTTGGGGAAAACTGTCTGGCTACATCTTTAACCGACACAAAAATTTAAGAGTGATTCAAGCAATGAAACAAATTAATCTCAAATTTGAAATAGAGCTGAATCTGCAAAAAAACAAATGCCCTCCCCGTGTGTACACAAAATTCAGGATGCTATTAGTGTTCACTGTTTTCATCATTATTTTAGTATCTCTTAGTTTGTATTAACTTGGTTTCTATTAATCATTAAATTTAAATATTGAGAACAAAATTGGAAGTATACGAAAAATCGAAATGAAAATAGTTCTGAGATATTACACGAACAACAACATACATATTTGCATAATATGAAAAGCAAAAGTACTCTTATCAAAGGGGAGATCAGGCAACTTCTGTTGCCTTCGGAGGTTGGGGAAAACTGTCTGGCTACTTCTTGAACCAAAACAAAGATTAATAGCGATAAAAAATTTGGCACGAGTCAAAAAAATATTAAAAGTTTGCGGCATTAATTTAGAAAATCCAGTTTTCTCCCATGGTCAACTGTATGTCGGATCGTCTCGTGTTGGAAAATCATCTGCTTTATATGTATACTGTCAAGATGGAAAAACTAAAAATGTTGTTTATTTAAAAGCACTTAATTAAAAAACTTTTTAGAAAATTTGTTGTCTGCATTATTTTTAACAAAATGTTTTTCCAACCAAAAAAGATTTTTCAATAGCAGGTAAATCTATAATACAAGAACGCCGCGAAGCGCGCCGGGCCCGCTAGTATATATATATATATATATATATATATTCTTTTATTTTTTTTTGTTTGTTTTATTTATAAATCCATTTTAGTCTATCCTTACGAACTTTTGGTTCCCTATTTTTATTATTTTTAGAACCCGTACTCTAAAAAAGAGTAGAGGGGTCTATTAGGCTTGTTTATAATTAAATTATTGTTTTTCTCTGTACTGATGACCTCAAATGGTCCTATATAAGATTCTAATTTATGACCTGTTTCATTCTTTAAATAAACTTGGTCTCCTTTTTTTATTTTAAAATCTTATACTTTCTTATCATTTATTTCTTTTTGGATATGGATTATACGGATTTGGGACAGTTGTTGCACTCGTATTTGCAACGGGAATTGCTACTAAATTTGACAAACAAATCACATATTAAGGTGATTGCATATTCATTTCCATTTTCGGAACGTGGTAGTGGACCAATAGTGTCTACTATCACTCTGTGAAAAGCATATTGTGGAGTTTCGGTTATTGTCATAGGTGATCTTGTGTATTTTGTCGTTTTCGGCGTCAGGCATTTTGGACATTTATTAACGTACTCTTTTACATGTTTAGTCATGTTTTTCCAATAATATTGTCTCTTTATTTTTGCAATTGTTTTATTTATACCTGTATGACCTCCTTGAATTGGATCGTCATGGAATGTAAACAGTATCGCTTCTCGATCTTTATCATTATTTATTAGGGTCACCGGCTTGAGTAGCGCTACTCTTAGTATTTTCAATATTTTATTGCCAAATATTTTGAAAGATTCTATTGAAATTGATTCAAAGAACTTTTCGCACGGTACCACTTTGAGCTGGCAGATTCCAAGTATACCGGCTTGCTTTTCAAGCCTTAAAAGAATTGACATAGGTCAAGGGTTCCATTGGTGTACAAATGATCAACATAAATTCTTGCAATAATTTTCTTTTCATGTTTCAGCAAAACATGTATTGTTTGTTATATGCAAGGCCACTACTTTTCGTATTTCATCATTACAAATGACTTCATATTCGTTGGGCTTAGAAGCGTTGTCAAATGTTTGCATAGGCAAATCTTCTTGAGCATTTTTAATAATTTTGTTTTCTAAGCAACAACAATTCCACATCCAAACATTCTGTTTACTTATTTCTGCGTTTGTTTGTTGCTGTGTAATTTGTTCTTGTAATTTTACGCCGTTGCTTGTGCTAACACTTTGTTTGTGTAAACATTCTCTCGGCGCTATCTTCATGCTCTCTTCGTGCTCTCTTCTATATTTACGCTCCCGTCGCGCTCTCATCTGTTTTACCGCGCTTATCTTATTTTTGATGTTGGCCGGTTTTTCCGTTTTTCTTGTTTTCGGTCGCCGAGCCCGCGCATAATTTGTTTTTGTGCATTGCACATTAACCCTAGCTTGCCTTTTTATTTTTCAACTAACTTTTTATTTCAACAGTGCTTATTAGCTTCTATATATTCCATTTTATTACATTCATTGCTTACAGTAATTACCTCCACTATGTACGTCTGTTATAGTTCAAATTGCCAGGTGCGAACAAATGTTAAGATGGGTTTTGTTTGCTGCTGGCAATGTGAAAATGTTTCACATGAAAAATGTGCAGGCCTCAGCGTCCGAATTATTGACCTGATTGAGTCTCTATCAGGCTTAAAGTGGACTTGTGAAGCTTGCAGGGATGTCGAAAGAGACATTATGAGCTTCATGCGACACACTAAAAGAGGCTTTGCGGATCTATTTGGCAGATTTAAAAGTCTGTCTGATAGTTTTGCAGCTTTGGATAAGCAGTTTAAAGGCCTAAAAGTCTTAAATGATTCTCCAAAGCGTAAAAAGGCTAATTTTAGATTGTCGATTGGCTCTAACGAGCTTTCAGTCCCTCATCACATACCCACAACGTCCGCACCTTCTCTAATAAATTTTTCATCCCCTTCTCCAAATATAATTGTTAGTAGTGATGACAACTTTATCTTACTCACAGAAGTTGTCCCCACTCCCGAAGTAATTGTTCCTGATTCATTAGTTGTCAATACTGTTGCTGTTGGCGAATCAAGCAATTTAGTTGTTCCTGATTCGTTAGTAGTCAATACTGTTGCAGTTGGTGATTCAAGCAATGAGTCTATGAGAGCTGTTGCGGAAGCTATTACAGTGTCCGATAAAAAGACTCTTGTAGGTGTTCCACCAAAGAAACAATTATTTGTTTCTAGGCTTGACACTGATACCACATCGGGTGATGTCAAGGCTTTTATTCGGGCTGAATCTGAAGCTAATATTACTGTGGAGAAATTTAAGTTCTCATATCATCGGGAAATTTCTTCATTTAAAGTAAGAGTTCCTGCCAAATATTTTAGTACAATTTGTTGTAAAGAATTTTGGCCGGACCATTTAATAATAAAGGAATATACAGCTAAGAAAAGAAATCGGACTCCGATTGCACTGCCGTCTAACCCTGTCCCGGCCTCTGATTCCGGAAAAAACTAACTTCTTCCCTCTCGTTTGCCTATCAAAATGTAAGAGGTTTTCTTAGTAAACTTAGTAATATGTATTTAAATGGTCTGTCTTTTTCATTTCACGTCGTGGCCTTTTCTGAGACATGGTTAAGGCGCGAAGTTTTAGATTCAGAAATCCTTTTCAATAAATTCGCTATCTATAGAAAAGATCGTACATCCCGCCGAGGTGGTGGTGTGCTTATTGCCGTCGATGTTAACTTATCCTCGGAAGAAGTAACAATCGATGGCTCTGTGGATATCGAATGTTTAAATTAAGTTATGCCTAAATAACGTTAGAGTTTTCATTACCTGCTCCTATATTTCTCCTTCTTCTGACTCTTCTCTTCATTTATTACACTTTTCTGCTATTAAATCAGTTTCATCTATGTTATCTGATCGTGACTTTCTAGTAGTTCTTGGCGATTTTAATATTGCTGGTACTACATGGATTTCGTGTCCCGACTCTGCCGTTTTGACCCACACGACTCAGTACGATTTTCCTGATGAGCTGTTTGGAATTTCATTGCTTCAAATCAATGCTATTCAAAACTCTTTAAATAGAATGCTTGATCTGATTTTTGTTTTGGACCCTTCCTGTTTTTCTGTTTCCCGCATAAAACCCTTATAAAATCCTGAAGATCCTTATCACCCGACTTTGGAAGTGTTGATTGATTTACCTGATCGGGTGACCCGTACTAGTAGTATATCTACTAAACGGTCTCGTAAGTTTCGGAAAGCCGACTTTAACAAGTTAATTGTGCTGCTATCCCAAACTGACTGGTCCCGACTGTTCATGTGTAGAGATATGGATAGTGCAATTACAACCTTCTATAATACCTTGAATTCCTTAATTGATGTCTGTGTTCCGCTCTGTGTACCAACCCGGTCTAATAAGCCTATTTGGTTTACCCGTGACTTAACATTGCTCAAAAATAGAAAGTCGAAATGTTATAAGAGATTCAGGGAAACTGGCTGTTCCTTGCATTTCTCGCGATATCTAATTGCTCTATCTGATTTCTATGTTTTGAATGACCGTCGTTATAAGGAATACCTTACTGACTGTGGGCAACAGTTCAGAAGGAATCCGAGACGGTTTTATAACTTCGTTAATTCGAAGCGTAAATCATCAACGCTTCCATCTAGTGTGTTCTTTGAAAGAGAATCTGGTAATTTGGATAAGGCTATCGCCGACTTATTTGCCGATTTTTTTCAAACAACTTACAGTAAGCACGAGTATAACTGTGACTCACCCTATCCTTATCATTTAAATTCCTTCAATAGTAATTTTACACCAGTCATCACCGAAAGCTCTCTCTTATGTAATTTAAAGGCTACTAAATCTATTTTTTCACCTCGTCCAGACGGAGTCCCTGGCTGTGTGCTTAAAAACTGTGCAGACGGCCTTTTAAAGCCCTTTTATAAACTATTTACATTGTCCGTTGAAACATGCTGTTTTCATGAAGTTTGGAAATCATCCTACATTATTCCTCTTCACAAAAAAGGAAATAAATCCGATGTTTGCAACTATAGGGGTATTTCCAAGTTGTCTGCTATTCCCAAGGCTTTTGAGAAATTAATAACTTCTCAACTGCAATATATCTGTAGGTCCATGATTTCACCCTGCCTGCATGGGTTTGTGAAATATAGATCCACTTTACTATTTGGATTTCAAATTACTTGTGATCTAGAACACAACATGTTTATTTTAAAGACACTTTGTCCAAATCTGTTCAAGTAACTTCGGGTGTTCCACAAGGAAGCCATCTCGGTCCCTTGTTATTTATATTGTTCATAAATGATCTCCCATCAGCGATCAGTTACTCTCGTGTGCTTATGTATGCCGACGACGTTAAACTCTGTGTTTCAGCTGCTGAGTCTGTTCTTATGACCAGGTTACAATCTGATCTATGTAGTTTTCAAATCTGGTGTCAAGCTAATTTATTAAACCTTAACTTTAGTAAGTGTAACGTAATGTCCTTCAGTAGGCGCCTCCCTTTCCAAAACGTTTACATTCTGAATTTCAACTCTCTTAAAAGAATTGAGTCGGTCACTGATTTGGGTATCCTTATGGATCCTAAGCTCAAGTTCGATAGGCATGTATTGTCAGTTACTAATCGTGCTTTTAATGTCCTGGTCTTCATAAAGCGCTGGTCGAAAGAATTTAACGATCCCTATTTAACGAAAACACTTTTTACTGCCTTGGTACGGCCTATTCTTGAATATGGATCATGTATTTGGTCACCCCAATACAGGATTCATCAGGATAGAACAGAATCTGTACAAAAACAATTTCTTCTTTTTGCACTAAGGTCTCTCAACTGGAATACTAACATACGCTTACCTTCCTATCGTAGTAGACTTTTACTAATTAATCTTCCTTCTTTATCTGATCGTAGAACAGTGCTCGGTGTAATTTTTTTACACAAACTAATCAATGGTGAAATTGATTCTTCAGAATTACTCATCCAGATTAGTTTTGCTGTTCCGATTAGACCAACTAGAAACTTTCTTCCGCTCTCTCTGCAACCTTGTTCTACCAACTTTGCTATCCATAATCCTTTCCGAGTCCTATGTAGTAACTACAACAAACTTTCTCGAGTTGTAGGTAGTTCTACTTCGACCCCCTTAATTAGAACTTCTCTTCTCTGTCACCTGTCTAGATCTTAATTATCTTAGCTTAATAATTTAAAATGTATTGTATTTCGTTTTTAGTTATTTTATGTTCTAACTTATAAATTCGATTCGCGTTTATCGCTAGCCGTACGTTATGCGGTGTGCCCCTCGGTCGGTTGGGCGGGAGGTGGCTGCATTATTTGCAGGGTTCCGCGCCCACTTGAATGTACTGTCCCGTTAGTACATCAACGTCTATATATAAATTTCATGCGCAGGAGTTTTTCTGCTGTTTTCTAGTAGTGACTTTTAAAATTATATAGGTTATGTTTTTAAGATCATTATTAGTGATGCGTGAAAGTGCATCAGCTACAAAATTATCTTTTCCTTTCAGATACTCAACAGTAAAGACGTATTCTTCTAGTTCTAATCTCATTATTGTAAGTTTTGAGCTTGGGTTTGTCATTGAGAACAAGTACGTTAATGGCCTATGGCCTGTTTTCACAGTGAAATGTTTGCCATAAATATATGGTCGAAAATATGTAATTGCCCAGTGGATTGCTGCCAATTTTTTTTTTTTTTTTTTTTTTTTATTTATTAACGCAGAGTAAGAACAGTCGCGAGTATTAAGCAAAAATAAGTTTATAAATATAATTAAAATTAATATTAATAATTTTTACAAGGTAAAAATATAAAAAGAAAAAAAATTTTATTTTAAACTGAAAAGGCTTAAAAAAAAAAAAAAAATTTAGTAATTTAGATTGATAAATTAATTAATAGTTAATAGTTAATAGTTAATCTGGGGATAAAAAGTATTGAAATTGATCCAACACATGTTGCGAGGATTGGGAAAACCCAGAAAAACCCAACCAGATCAATAAAAATGTGTGCCAAAACTAACACGAAAGATCTCTGATTTAAAGGGACGCATGAATGGAAGGGATTCCAAACATACTGCCCATGGAAATCAGAGATTTAAAGGAGTTGACTGAAAAGTGAAGCTTTAAGTTGTAAAAGAGAAAGAGATGTATCAATTAATCTATAGTAATGATTATAATTAGCGCATAGTACCCGAAAACGATTGTGCAAAGCGTAGTCAGTAGTGCATGTAGGAAGAAATAAAGGGATGTAGTACCTGGTTGCCCTGGCTGGAATGTTAAAATTTAGACGTTCTAAGAGGGATGGGGAGCAGATATCGCCAATTATAAGTTTATGAAGAAAAATGACTCCAAGAACTCTCCTGCGATTAATAAGGGACGGAAGATCGAGGAGTAAGAGCCTGTTGGTGTAGGATGGAAGACGAAGGTTAGGGTCCCAATTGAGTCCGCGGAGTGCAAAGAGTAAAAACTGCTTTTGCACCGACTCAATTAAATCTTGAGTATGTGCATGTTGGGGAGACCAGACACATGAACAATATTCAAGAATGGGCCGGACAAGGGATGTATAAAGAAGTTTAGTGACGAAGGGATCATTAAATTCCTTAGACCAGCGTTTAATAAATCCAAGAGTGCCCTTGGCTTTATTAACAATTGTGGAGATATGATGTGTGAAACTTAATTTATTATCAAAGAGAACACCAAGATCTTCAACTAATAGTATGCGTTTTAAGGGTACGTTGTCAATATAGTAATTGGCTATGTAAGGAGTAACCCTGTTAAAAGTCATAAACAGGCATTTAGAGAAATTGAGGTGCAAGTGATTTGTTATGCACCAGTTATGCATTGTGTTTAAATCCTCTTGCAATAACGCATGATCCGAAGGGTTCTTATAAGATAATAATAATTTCACATCATCTGCATACATAAGTATGCGACAATGGGATAGCGAACAGGGAAGGTCGTTTATAAAAAGATTAAAGAGTAAAGGTCCTAGGTAACTACCCTGGGGAACTCCAGAAGTAACAAAAACAGATTTAGAGATGGCTGATCTAAGCATAACACTTTGGGTCCTACCTGTTAGATATGAAGATATCCACAGAAGAATGGAAGGTGGGAAGCCTAAAATACTAAGTTTGTGTAAAAGGACATTATGATTCACAGAGTCAAATGCTTTACTAAAGTCAGTATAAATGACATCAGTTTGCATTCTATTAAGGAATGCCTCATTTATAAAAGAGGTAAATTCCAATAGATTGGTCGAAGTCGACCGACTCTTAACGAATCCGTGTTGGGCAGGGGAGATAATTGACTTGCAGAGATGTTGCAACGTCGAAGTAATTATCTTTTCGAAGAGTTTATGGATTGCGGACAACTTCGCAATTCCCCTGTAGTTGGATATATCCGACTTACATCCTTTTTTATGCAGTGGGATAATGTAAGATTCTTTCCATAAATTAGGAAAAACAGAGGATTCTAAAGAAAGTTTAAAAAGAATTAGGAGAGGTTTTATTATGGAAAAACAGCACTCCTTGAGCACACAACTTGGAATGCTGTCAGGCCCAGGAGAGAAGGAAGACTTTAGGGTGTTAATTGAGGAAAGCATGCAACTATCAGTAATGTGAGGTAAGAAAACAGAGTTAGTGGATGGGAGATTATAGGGGTAAGAGAAGTTAGTAGGCAAACTGGAGGTGTATGTTGATTTAAAAAAGGTAGCAAAGAGATCGGAAGCAGCCGAATCATCGATTACTTTACAGGAATTGAAAAAGAAGGAATTGGGTAAGGTACTAGATTTACGTTTAGAATTAACAAAATTAAAGAATTGTTTAGGATCACGCGCAAATTGATTCTTGCAGCGAACGAGATAACTTTCATAGCATTGAGAATTGAGAAGGGTAAAGGCAGCTTTTAATTTAGAATAATTTAAAAAGTCTAAGATAGAACCTGTCTGCTTAAACTTTTTAAAATATTTAGATTTTTTGTTTTTTAAATTGGATAGTCTTGGTGAAAACCAAGGTGGTTTACGTGAAACGGACTTTACAACACAAAATGGAATGCAGACATCAAAGATTGAGTTTAAAATGTTGTAAAAATACTCGACAGCTATGTTAATATCATTCGTGCTGTATAGTATAGACCAGTCGGTAGCAAGAATCAGTTGATTTAGCAAGGGATAATTTCCTTTGCGGAAGCAACGGCGCGACTTGGAAGAGAAAGAAGGAGCTAAATGGGTTAAGTTAGGAATAGTCAAGGATAGTTCAAGAGTGGGATGAAAAGAATCTTCAGGCACAACTACAGGAGAAGATCTAGTGACAACGGCACTGGATGAATCATTTACAAAGATGAGATCCAGCATTCTGTTTAGACGATTATATATATGATTGACTTGAAAAAGAGGAAGATCAATCAAACCATCTAAAAAGTCATTATTAGGTGTGGGAATGTAATTAAACTTGTCAAAACACGTCCAGGAAACGTTTGGCAAGTTAAAATCACCAAGTGTCACAAAGAAATCTTGATCACGAATGTGACTAAGTGTTTCTTTAATGAAATTAAAATGTTGCAAATAAATCGACATTTCAGACGATGGAGGAATATAGGAACAAGTTACATAAAGCGCAAATGACGAAAAAGAAACCTTAACGGCAACAATTTCAATTTCATCTAATGGTGAAACATCTATTATTTCAGCATTAAGGCTGGATTTCACTGAAATAAGGACTCCACCACCACGTCGATTAGGACGATCGCGTCTAAATATATTAAATTTTGATGACATTATTTCATTATCAGCTATACTAGAGTTAAGCCAAGTCTCTGAAAATGCAACAATGGCAGAATCAAAAGAGAAACTATTCTTATGTAATTGTTTTAATTTAGACCCCAAACCCCTTACATTCTGATATAGAATGAAAAGTTGGTCAGAGTCTAGTTTTTTGAGACTATTGCTGGGTCCGATTGAGATGGGCCACTAGTCGGAAGGGAGATAGGAGTTGCACGAGTTCTAATCCTCTGTTTAAACTCGTGAACAATCATATGAGGAGGCCAAAACTTTGGATCACATATGGCAGGAAACATTTCAGGGGATACACTAATCTTAAATGAGGAGATCTCTCTAGGCTCAGCGAAATTAAATTTAGATATACTAACGCTGCCAGGAGTTTTGGAAGCGATAAATGCAGCCACAGACTCGATAGTCGTGTCTGCGGAAAGCCTAGATATAAATATATGCTTGCGTGGAGCCACGACGGTAAGCAGAGGAGGCTGAACAATTATGGGAGTTGCAACATTTGCAACATTAGGGGTAATGCCAGGTACCACATTTATATTAGGGGGGAAGGGGCGACTGCGGGGGTGGCAGAAGATCGACTGTTACGTCGGTTAGGGGACTTTTAGAGTTTTTACTCTTAGCCGCAACTCCATTAACAGCCACTGATTTTATTGTAATGCTTGTTCTGTTGTTGATTTGTTGCTTTCGCCTTTCTTGAATGAGAGTGAAGCATATGCAACTGGGATTTGTTTAAATCTATAGTTTTGTGTTAGTACGGCTCCACAGGCGTGCAAACCTGTAATAATGCAAAATTCTTTATTGAAATCAGAATATTTTAATAAAGCGGGCCTAATTAAAGCCTTTTAAATAATCGAATGCATTTTGGCATTCATCAGACCATTGAAAATTGACATTCTTTTTGCATAACCTAGTTATCTGCTTTGAATAGTCGGCGAAAATTTTAATAAAACGACTATAGTAGTTGCAGAATTCTACAAATCTTCTAGCGCTATCAGCGTCCGCTGGGACTGGGTAATTTTCAATTACATCGTACTTTTTGTCTTCTTGTGGAATTCCATTATCGGTGCACTTATGACCTAGAAATGTCACTTCGTGCATGAATAAAGAGCATTTTTCTGGGAGTAGTTTAAGGTTGTGTTTTCTGCACAAGTCAAAAACATTTGTTAAGTTATTGATCATATGTTTTTCCGAACAACCGATGACAATTAAGTCATCCATGTACAAGAAAGCTTGTGAAGGGTCTAATCCAGAAAAAGTTATTGTCATCATTCTTTGAAATGAATTTGGCGCTTTTATTTAATCCGTAAGGTAATCGTGTAAAACGATATGAACCATTGCTGGTTGGTTCAACTCTATTTGATGAAATCCAGACATTAAGTCTAGACACGAAAAATATTTAGCTCTGCCCAATTGGTCAAGAATATCATTAATTCTTGGAAGTGGAAATTTATCAGATAAACTTTTTTTTGGCACCAGTAGTATTGGACTGTTATATTCTGATTCTGAGTGCTCAACTATTTGATCAAGAATGAGTTTATTGACTTGTCTGTTTATTTCGTCTTTATGAGCATGCGGTATTCTTTAATGTTTTATATACACTGGTTCTGTGTCTTTTAATCTCAGCTCTTGTTTGTGCTTATAGATTCGGTTTCTAGTCCGAATATATCTGTGTATTTGGTGCAAAGATTTTTTAATACAGGCTTAAATAATGGTGGAAAGTTCTGAATTAGTTTTTTCATGACAGTATTTTGTCTTTTTAGACCCCGTACTCTAGAAAAGAGTAGAGGGGTCTATTAGGTTTGTCAGAAGCGAAATGTGCGTAACAGGCAGAAGGAGGCGTGGCCGACCCCATAAAGTATATATATTCTTGATCAGCATCAACAGCCGAGTCGATATAGCAATGTCCGTCTGTCCGTCTGTCCGTCTGTCTGTCTGTCCGTCTGTCCGTCTGTCTGTCCGTCCGTATGAACACCTGGATCTTTTAAACTACAAAAGCTAGAGCCACCAAATTTATAATGAAAGTCCGTTATTAACCCAGGCAGGTTAAGTTTATTTCAAATTTTTGCCACGCCCCTTACCGCCCCCGCAATGAGCAAAAAACCAGACACACCTCGAAAAAAATGTAGTTTTAGGCCAATAACTCAGTAACTATGGCACTTAGGAACACAATTTCTGGTAAACAGGTTGCTAGAGACATCCTTAATGCAATGCCATTAAAAATTTTGAGCTGCCACGCCCACTTTTCTCCTGAGAGTTAACCAAACGTTTTCACTTTAATGCCATGTTTAAGGCATTTATTCATATAGTAGGGTGTTGTAATTCAACATAAGTATAGAGACATATAAAATCAACTTATTCTGAAAGTGCCATAATCATACTACTTTTAACAAAAGAGTTACTGCGTTACAAAGTTTGTTATTTAACTGCAATATCACTTACGCGCGAGAGCGAGACAGAAACATACAAACACATGTTCGAACGTTTTCGATGCTTGTGTGGCGACAGCGCTGCCGGCAGACGCTGGCCGCGCCGAATACACACATAAATACATACACACATACATACATACATGCATACATATAATTTCAAACGAATGTGTGTTTGTGTGAATAATATGTAAATGCTGATATTCGGAGAATTCTTGAAAGTGGCGCGTGGTGCAACTGATAGAGTTTGTCTGAGGTTGTAGGTTCGAATGCTGGCAATGCGAATTGTTAAATTATTTTTTTTAATTTCAATTGAAATTGAATACAAACTACTATGAGAGTACGGGGTCTTTTATAGTCGGCTCGGTCGACTGTAGCCTTTCTTACTTGTTTTTGTTAGTTTCTTGGACTATATCATAGTCACTTAGCGATTCAATTTTTATTTTGTTAAGGTTTAATATTTTTATTGAATTAGTTTTGTTTAATATTCGGACAAATGTATTCTTTTGGTTGGAAATTGTATTTCCAATGAAAATTCGTTCCTCAATTTCTTGATTTGGAATAAGAACATTTTGTTCTTTTGAAACTATGTTAATTTGACGGACTACATCAGCACGAGCTGGAAGTATTGTATCATTATTATCATCAAGTGATATTGATCGACTATATAGAATTCATGTGGTATTACATGTTTTCCTGTAGATAATTCTACGAATCCTAAACCTTTTGAAAAAAACTGAACCTTTACCAATGTCTGTTATTTGTGTTGAAATGTGTGTATTTACATTATCAAACATATCTATATTTTCTTTTAATATGGAAATATCTGCACCAGTGTCTATTAATAAGTTATAAGTTTTACCTGTGCTTTGATTCTTAATTTTTATAAAAATGCTCAAACTGAGTTTGAGTGTATATATATTATTTTCTAATTTCTTGAAGTATCTGAAGGGTTCTGCCAGTTTCCCGAATTAGTTTGGGCAACTCGGACATTGTTATTGCTATTAGTTTGGTAGTATTGGTTTTGACTATTGCCTCGGTTGCAGTTATTCCTTCCTCGGTTGTAACCTCGACCTCTACCATTGTTTCTGATGTTATTATAGTTTGAATTATTAGAGTGATAGTTACCGAGGCCATTGCTTCTACCTCTTTGGTGTCGGTAACCACCTCCTCTTTTATTTGTTTTATGTTTCAAATTTTTGCTTTTAGTACGTCGGGAGATTCTCCTTTTACGTTATTTTTAAGCTTGTTTAATATACCTGATATAGTGGTTTCGTCTTGAACCTTGTGCCCGTTATTTTCGACTTTATGACTTCAACCGCTATATCTTCCTGGTCGCCTTTGGTTCTTTCTACAAGCTTCAATACTGTTATAAATCGATTCAATGTTAATTTTTTTCCATCAAATTCAGGGACTGAAGAGGAAACCTGCTTCACATATTCCCTGTCCAAGGCTACCTGGTTAGTCATTGTAACTGTATTCTCTTCGAGCGTTTCGATGTCACTATCAATATCAGTTTCTGTATTGATCATTGTATTGGTTAAGCCTCATCTAAATCTTCTTACTGGTTATCACCAATATTATGTAGTCTTGTTTTTAGACTTTTTACAATTTTCTGACATACCTTTTTATGCTCTTGAGTTAACTTATCGTTTACTTTCCTTATTATAGTTACAATGTTGTTATATTGTTCTGTTAATATTTGCGCATGATGTATCAATGTATCTGATTTCATTGTTTTATTAGAATTGATACATTTATATGATTTTTCGAATTTATATTTATAATCATTTATTTTCTTCGCTAATATATTCCATTCCATTGTTTAATGGGAAATATGGAGTTTTATTTTGGCGTGTAAGCGCAGCATCAATATAGTTGTCGTTCCTAGTATTGCATGTGTTTCCTTGATACTTTTTACCATTACACAAGGTAAAGTATTCAACACAACGCCCTTTTCAGTTTTTGAACAACCAATTAATGGCTTTGCTATGGAAAGTTTCTATATACTCGTCTTCGAATTCAGTTATTTTAATGAATGCTTTTGCAGTATTTGCATTGAATTGATTATTAAATAAGGTTCTTTAATATGAATGTCATTTACTATGTTCATCATATTAAATCATCTCTAAGCTACCTGCTCTACTTGCGTATCTTGTCTCTAAGCATTTATTGTGCAACTTATATAATTTTGTTAGCACATTCGTTAATAAAAGAATAACGATTATTATTAACATAATAGTTAGTACTTTAAAATCTACAGATACGGTTTCGACATTGTTTATAACATTTGCGGTGGAGTCCGCTACTTTCGATTCGTATTCTAACATTCTTTTCTGTTCTAATATGTTAATATCTTTTGAAATTGAATTCGAAAGCATGAAATTAAAAATTGTTACGCCAAACGTGGTCAGTGCTGGCTGCACAGGTCTTTTCCTTCTCTGTTTGGGGACTGGTGCTGGCAGCACAGGTGTACTCGCAAAATGCTGAATCTAGTGGTCCCTCGCAGTCCTTTGGGCAGGATTTCGTCAACTTTGGCAGCTCCTTTGCTGGCGGTGGAACTTTAGTTAGTTTAATTTTTGATACAATATTTATCACAGTGTAGGTGGCTGTGTTGTTGCGATATTTTTGGTTCAGGTTCCACTTTTGTCTTCTAGGCTTGACTCCTGTTTCCAAGGCTGGCGTATTTAATGGGACTTGGTAGTCAAACGCTTGTCGCGTTCCTCCGAGATATTCAGCTTGAGTCCCTTGCCCTTTGATGGAGAGGTGTCAGTCTTGCTGGCCTTGTCGATTATGTGATCTCTGTCACGGTCGCCATGAAGTAAGTGAATTCCAATTTGTTTGGTTTTCCAGTTCAGAGCGACTTTTGTTATCGCTCTGAATACTTTATTCGATCTTGTCTTTACAAATTAGGACTAAATATAATTAAACCTGAAGCGGGGGGTTCTCAGTAGCAGCGCTGCCTTTTGTACACAATAATGCTTGGAGTTCTGTCGCTCAAAGTAGCGGCAGAACGGGAGTATATAGCATGCCATATGTATTTGTATATATGCTTATATATGTAAAGACGGTACATAATCAAGCAGTGCTCACGCTAGCGAACATGTGTTTGTATGTTTCTGTCTCGCTCTCGTGCTTACAGTGATATTGTAGATAAATAACGAACCTTGTAACGTGTTTAGTTCTTTTGTTAAAAGTAGGATTTTGATAACGCTTTTAGGATAGTTTGATATGATATGTCTCCAATAGAATGTTAATTTTAAACAGAACGGCTACGTAGTGTGCAACATTTCTATTCCTATTTACAACAAGTAAGAAAGGCTACAGTCGACCGAGCCGACTATAAAAGACCCCGTACTCTCATAGTAGTGCACATTTGTATTCAATTTGAATTTAAATTTAAAAAAAACAAGTAAGAAAGGCTACAGTCGACAGAGCCGACTGTAAAAGACCCCGTACTCTCATAGTAGTGCACATTTGTATTCAATTTGAATTGAAATTTAAAAAAAAAATAATTTAACAATTCGCATTGCCAGCATTCGAACCTACAACCTCAGACAAACTCTATCAGTTGCACCACGCGCCACTTTCAAGAATTCTCCTATTATCAGCATTTACATTTTATTCATACAAACACACATTCCTTTGAAATTATATGTATGCATGTATGTATGTATGTGTGTATTCGGCGCGGCAGGCGTCTGCCGGCAGCGCTGTCGCCACACAAGCATCGAAAACGTTCGAACATGTGTTTGTATGTTTCTGTCTCGCTCTCGCGCGTAAGTGATATTGCAGTTAAATAACAAACTTTCTAAGGCAGTAGCTCTTATGTTAAAAGTAGTATGATGATGTCACTTTCAGAATAGTTTGATTTTATATGTCTCTATACTTATGTTGAATTACAACACCCTACTATATGAATAAATGCCTTAAACATGGCATTAAAGTAAAAACGTTTGGTTAACTCTCAGGAGAAAAGGGGGCGTGGCAGCTCAAAATACCTCAGACAAACTCTATCAGTTGCACCACGCGCCACTTTCAAGAATTCTCCCCGAATATCAGCATTTACATATTATTCATACAAACACACATTCCTTTGAAATTATATGTATGCATGTATGTATGTGTGTATTCGGCGCTGTCGCCACACAAGCATCGAGAACGTTCGAACATGTGTTTGTATGTTTCTGTTTCGCTCTAGCGCGTAAGTGATATTACAGTTATACAAAAAAATTTTAGAACGTAAATGCTCTTTTGTTAAAAGTAGTATTTTGATGACTCTTTTAGAATAGTTTGATTTGATATGTATCCATACGAATGTTGAATTACAACACTCTACTAGTATATGAATAAATGCCTTAAAAACGACATTAAAGTTTAAAAGTTTTTTTTTGCTCTTTTGAGAAAATGGGCGTGGCAGCTCAAAATATTTAATGGCATTGCATTAAGGCTGTCTCTAGCAACCTGCTTACCAGAAATGAAGTTCCTAAGTGCCATAGTTACTGAGTTATTGGCCGAAAACTAAATTTTTTTTTCGAGGTGTGTGTGTTTTTTTGCTTATTGCGGTAAAGAGCGTCGCAACAATTTAAAATAAACTTGATCTGCCCGCGACGATAACGGACTTTCATTCCAAATTTGGTGTCTCTGGCTTTTGTAGTTTAAAAGATCCAGGTGTTCATACTGACGGACAGACGGACAAACAGACAGACGGACATTGCTATATCGACTTGGCTGTTGATGCTAATCAAGAATATATTTACTTTATGGGGTCGGCCACGCCACCTTCTGCCTGTTTCGCACATTTCGCTTCTGACAAACCTAATAGACACCTCTACTCTTTTTTAGAGTACGGGGCTTAAAAACACCAGCAGCTACAACAACAAAAGCCAAAAACGCCTGCAAAAGACATCAAAAATATGCCAACAAAGACAACGAAAGTGAAAAAATATAACAACAAGTCTGCAAGGACGCCAAGTTACAGTAAAACTGCCGAACACGGCAACGCTAATAGAACACAGGTTATATCTGTCCAAATTCCAGAAACGGCTAAATGAGGAGCATCAACAACAGCAACTAATGTCACCAAAGATGCCCCAGGAACAGCGGCAACAGCAACAACTTAATACTGATATGGCCAGCAAAGCACAGAGAGCATGACAAGAATGGTCCAAAAAATGGACAATCTGATGAAAGCCTTACTGGTTGTCGCGGCACGTAAGGAGGATATCGATTAAAACGGTGTCATCGATACTTTAGTTTAAATACCGAGTACTCAGAATCTTAGAGATCAGTATTTTATACTAATTTAAGTACAAGGGGATTGTGAAGGAATCGTCATACGGGCACATTTGTAAAGGAATTGCTTTAAATATCACATGGAAGCTAGCTTCGGTCTTTTTAGACCCCGTACTCTAAAAAAGAGTATAGGGGTCTATTAGGTTTGTCAGAAGCGAAATGTGCGTAACAGGCAGAAGGAGGCGTGGCCGACCCCATAAAGTATATATATTCTAGATCAGCATCAACAGCCGAGTCGATATAGCAATGTCCGTCTGTCCGTCTGTCTGTCCGTCCGTCCGTCCGTATGAACACCTAGATCTTTTAAACTACAAGAGCTAGAGCCACCAAATTTGGAATGAAAGTCCGTCTGTATTGCAGGCAGGTTAAGTTTATTTCAAATTTTTGCCACGCCCCCTACCGCCCCCGCAAATTGTAAAAAACAGTTTTCATTGCACTACAACTTTGAAACTATGAAAGCTATCGTAACCAAATTTACACAGTAGGTGTATGGTACAACTATAACTATCCTCACCAAGTTTCATCAAATCGGTCAAAAACAAAAAATTTGTATGAAGACATGCAGTATATGCTAAGTGATCGCAACCAAACTCACACAGAATGTGTACATAATTATTAAAATTAACTTCACCAAATTTGGTTCAAATCGGACAACTACAACATGTGAAACAAATTGGTCAAAAATTGTAATTTATGTACGTGTTTGAAGAAAAGTGGTAAATCAATGTTTATCTACTTTAGCCGTCCTCATTGTCAACAGTGCTGTGGTCCAAGTGATGTGACAGGCATTTTTTTTTTTTTTTTTTCTATAACAAAACATTATTATATGTAAATGCAGATAATCAGCAGTACATGCAAATTGAGGTATGGTGCATATGGTAGAGTGGCGACATGTGAGAATTCTGTGTCTGATACCGCGGGTTCGATTGCAGCTAGCGCATAATTTTTTTTTACTTTTTTAAATTTTAATTTAAACTATTATCTTTTTAGACCCCGTACTCTAAAAAAGAGTATAGGGGTCTATTAGGTTTGTCAGAAGCGAAATGTGCGTAACAGGCAGAAGGAGGCGTGGCCGACCCCATAAAGTATATATATTCTAGATCAGCATCAACAGCCGAGTCGATATAGCAATGTCCGTCTGTCCGTCTGTCTGTCTGTCCGTCTGTCCGTCTGTCCGTCCGTATGAACACCTGGATCTTTTAAACTATAAGAGCTAGAGCCACCAAATTTGGAATGAAAGTCCGTTTATATTGCAGGCAGGTTAAGTTTATTTCAAATTTTTGCCACGCCCCCTACCGCCCCCGCAAATTGTAAAAAACAGTTTTCATTGCACTACAACTTTGAAACTATGAAAGCTATCGTAACCAAATTTACACAGTAGGTGTATGGTACAACTATAACTATCCTCACCAAGTTTCATCAAATCGGTCAAAAACAAAAAATTTGTATGAAGACATGCAGTATATGCTAAGTGATCGCAACCAAACTCACACAGAATGTGTACATAATTATTAAAATTAACTTCACCAAATTTGGTTCAAATCGGACAACTACAACATGTGAAACAAATTGGTCAAAAATTGTAATTTATGTACGTGTTTGAAGAAAAGTGGTAAATCAATGTTTATCTACTTTAGCCGTCCTCATTGTCAACAGTGCTGTGGTCCAAGTGATGTGACAGGCATTTTTTTTTTTTTTTCTATAACAAAACATTATTATATGTAAATGCAGATAATCAGCAGTACATGCAAATTGAGGTATGGTGCATATGGTAGAGTGGCGACATGTGAGAATTCTGTGTCTGATACCGCGGGTTCGATTGCAGCTAGCGCATAATTTTTTTTTACTTTTTTAAATTTTAATTTAAACTATTATCTTTTTAGACCCCGTACTCTAAAAAAGAGTATAGGGGTCTATTAGGTTTGTCAGAAGCGAAATGTGCGTAACAGGCAGAAGGAGGCGTGGCCGACCCCATAAAGTATATATATTCTAGATCAGCATCAACAGCCGAGTCGATATAGCAATGTCCGTCTGTCCGTCTGTCTGTCTGTCCGTCTGTCCGTCTGTCCGTCCGTCCGTATGAACACCTGGATCTATTTACTTTTAGGCCAATAACTCAGTAACTATGGTACTTAGGAACACCATTTCTGGTAAACAGGTTGCTAGTGACACCCTTAATGCAATGCCATTAAAAATTTTGAGCTGCCACGCCCCCTTTTCTCCTGAGAGTTAACCAAACGTTTTCACTTTAATGCCATGTTTAAGGCATTTATTCATATAGTAGGGTGTTGTAATTCAACATAAGTATAGAGACATATAAAATCAACTTATTCTGAAAGTGCCATCATCATACTACTTTTAACAAAAGAGTTACTGCGTTACAAAGTTTGTTATTTAACTGCAATATCACTTACGCGCGAGAGCGAGACAGAAACATACAAACACATGTTCGAACGTTTTCGATGCTTGTGTGGCGACAGCGCTGCCGGCAGACGCTGGCCGCGCCGAATACACACATATGTACATACATTCATACATATAATTTCAAACGAATGTGTGTTTGTATGAATAATATGTAAATGCTGATTATCGGAGAATTCTTGAAAGTGGCGCGTGGTGCAACTGATAGAGTTGCGGCAATGCGAATTGTTAATTTAATTTTTTTTAAATTTCAATTCAAAATGTACATATAAAATTAAAATTTTTAAATTTCATTCGAAAATTTTAATTTAAATTGAATACAATTGCGCACTTCTATGGGAGTACGGGGTCTTTTACAGTCGGCTCGATCGACTGTAGCCTTTCTTACTTGTTTTGTTATATTTCTTGGCCTGAGAAGGACTTACTGCCGTACGTATTTAATGTAAATGAACTATCACCAAAATAAAACCAGGTTGGACGCAACCTCTCAACAAGAAAGTTTTATTCTCATCCAATGCCTGGAGTTGCGAGTCGCCGCAGCCATCGGTAAAATGGCGGGGAACGGTTCTTGCCTGGAACTGTAAAAGTACCGCAACCAGCGGACGCTAGCTCAATTTGTCTGCCATAAATGATAGTGTGTGTGGGTGCCAAAGCAAGTCAGGTTTCCCTGATGGAGGTCAGTGGCAAACCTAAAGACATTGTGCCATCTACGGATTCCAACGATGCTCATCAAGCTGCCAGCAGAGCGCTGGCACGTCAATCGCGAATAGCAACGCCGCCATCGATTGCGCAGCAGCCATCTACAAGCGCATTATACACCAGTGTACTGTTACAGCCAGCAATAAGTACAGCGTTGCAGACAGAAACTTTGAACGCGCCGTCGCAGTCAGCGACAATTACAGCGCGGACGCCATCTTGAGTGCATGCACCGTTGCACCCAGCAACTTTGAGCGCGCCGTCGCAGTCTGTGTGGTCCCCATCCTGTATATATGCACCGATGCAGCCAGAGCTATTGAGATTAGGACCGTACTACACTGAGCAACAGCTAATGGATCTGACGCCATCCACTTAAACGTCACACACAAACCCAGGATGGGTGAGGAAAATCCCAGAATTACCTGAATTCTCGGGACAACCAGAAGATTGACCAATATTCTACAACGCGTATGCGGAAACCACCTCTACATACAGTTGTACCAATTTGGAAAATAATCAGCGCCTGGTCAAGGCTTTAAAGGGAGATGCGCGTGAAACTGTGCGATCACTGCTCATCCACCCCAACAACATAAACGTACGTCGTCATCAGCCACCTTCGCCCTGAACAGCTAATACGGAGTCAGCTGCAAAGATGTTCAGCCTATACAGGAGCACAACTTAGCTAGAATTGGCTGCCTTTCTACAATCCATCGGCGGAGAGCAGCACCTAGCCAACACCATACTGCCACTAAGTAGGCGAGTAGACTGGATCAGACAAGCCGCAAATATTAATCCCTTTCCGACGCTCTTGGAGTTCAGTGCCTGGCTAATGGAACTAGCCAATGTGGTATGTACAATTGTGGACTCCGACAACAAGGAACACAAGCGCCGTGTGCTACACACGAGCTCTGGCCACAACCAGGAGGAAACGCGAATCCCAAATCGCTAAAATTCCTGCCCTATATGCCGCAACGAAGCGCCATCAGCCATATTGAAGCTAGTCATGCGATACGCACGTGCAATGAGAAAATACCTGCGCGTTAATGGATGCCAAAGGGGGCACCAACAACTGTTGCACAGCGACGAGCCCGCTCGACAGCGCAAACGCCACGCCTTGCGCAATGTGTAAACGCTTGACATGGACGACAGCAAGGAAGCAAGCCTACGAATGGTGAGCGAACACTTCGAGCTGGAAAACTTTGGTGAGAAATTGGCACGAACAGTCATGGCTGATGGCGATTTCCGAGCACTGCGATGGCACTAAGCAGACTAAAAAACATTGAGAAGAACATGTCACGTGATGTGCAATTCGCGCAGGCATATAAGGGAATCATGAGCGCCTCGAGCGTGAGGAAGCCACTGCACCCTGCAGCGCAAGGAGTGGTACCTGCCGTACTTCGCGGTAACAAAACCAAACAAGCCAGCGAGGATTCGGCTTGTGTTTGATGCGGCCTCCTAAGTTGACATTGTTTCCATGAACTCGGAGCTGTTGAAGAGACCGCAGCACTATAAGCCTCTACCTGCGGTCCTCTTCCACTTTAGAGAAAGTGTCTTTGCAGTCATCGGAGACATCAAGGAAATGTTTCACCAGGTACGTGTGCAGTCTCAGGATCGTTGTGCCAAGCGATTTCTGTGGAGAGATGGAATAATCGAAAGGATGCTGAAGTCTATGAGATACAAGTGATGACATTTGGAGCCGCATGCTCACCCTGTGCTGCACATCACGTTATGACACTAAATGCGCTGCGTTATCAACATACAGACCCGCGTGCAGTCACAGCCATCACGGAGTTTCACTATGTACTCGAGAGATTTGACACTGAGAGTGAAGCCGTCTCTGTCGCAGCCAGAGTCAGAGACACTCATGCCACAGGTGGTTTCCAACTACGAAGGTCCACGTCGAACTCGGCTAAAGTTGTCCAATCCTTAAGCACTGGCAGCGAATTCGTTGGATGACGCGAAGTACAGAAGAAAATCCTAGGAATGTTTTAGCAGCCAGCTAGAGATGAACTCCGGTTCAAGGTGAAGCATCAGAGGCTCAAGGAGGACGATCCTACTAAGAGACAGATCCTCAGTCTGGTGATGTCAACTTTGGATCCAATGGGATTTCTGTGCTGCTTCACAATCACCGCTAAATGGCTGCTGCGCGAGGTCTGGAGACGGAATATCTTGTGGGATGCAACCCGAACAATTGAACATGGCTTTTCAGAAGTGGCGCCAGGAGCTTGAAAGAGTCGAGTTGTTCCGGTATTCCCGTCACTACTTTGAAGCAGGTATCGTAAAGTCGTTTGAGCTGCATGTGTTCGTCGACGCGAGCCAATCAGCGTACTCAGTCGTGTCCTATTGGAGAGCCACATTTCAAAGCGGACACGTGCGAGTATGCGAGATGGCTCTGCGGACCCGAGTTCCTAAAGCAACCAGAGGTCTTTGGCCGCAGCCAGCGGCGGACGCTGAACACAGTGGGAGCATCATTGACGAAGGAGAACATCCATGTGAGTTTTCCCTGGTTACCAGTAATAACCCTTTTATAAAAATAGTAAGGCGGGGCCCTTAATCCCACCATAAATAGTTCAAAATATATAAATTTATCGATAGGAGTTAAGTGGGGCTGGCAGCGTCCTCTGTCGGGAGCGCAGGGAGCGGTCGGGTGCAACCCTGCACGAAAGCTCTGTGGTGAAGAGAGAGTGAGGAAACATACAACTGTAAGTAGAGAGAACACTTAGGGCCAGTGCGACAGTAAGAAAAGAACGGCGAAAGAAATAAAAAGAATAAAGAGAAACGAAACGAACAGCGCGTTGTTTCATAAAGTGATTCCTAGTGCTGGTTAGGTTTCACTCACCACATCCCAACTCCCATTTGCTTCCGTTTTGTTACGGTACCCCTGGAGTCACACTCAATTCTCCCGAATCAACGCCGTCTTTCGCTGAGAACCATCGTGGCCTCTTGTTACCCTTGAGCCACGATAGGAGACTCACAAGACGTTCTCTCACCCCGTACACAGCGACTCGCTGAGATCAACGGTTGCGCTCCCCGTTTAGATCTCGCATTCGCATCGTCCCAATCCCCAAAGCACTCCTCGCTTGAGAACAGCGGCAGCCGCCAGAGTACCTTGGCGTCTCGATCTCCCATAGCAGCGCGTGACATTGCTGAGAACAACGGCGGCGCTCCCCGTTTAGATCTCGCGTCTCGCTTCCCCCCTCCCCACGCAGTGCTCACCCGCATGAGAACAGCGGCGGCCGCCAGAGTACCTCGGCGGCCCGCTTCGATCTCGCAGTGCAACGACGGCAGTATTACTGCCTCGATTTCGCGTCCCGCCTCCCCCTCTTACTACCATCCACCCTCAGACCGGTCATTTTTCCCCGTCTACAGCGTCTCCACGAATATTACAAATTTCTTGTAAGATTCGAGTCCTGGACAGACTGAGATCTGTACCCCGGCTAGAACGCTTCTTTACAAGTGGCGCCCGTGCAGGGACCCTGGAGACGTAGGGGAGTGCTGCACCATTGCGACTTAAAACCCGCAAGTGCGCACACTAAAGCCGGTTGAGAGTTTTTCTGGTTTATTTGCTTGGTCGAGTAGGCGAATTTTTTTTTCTTCCTATGTGACAACAGAAATTTTTTTTTTTGGAAGACAATAGAGCGTGTAATAGCCTAGTCGGACATACCCCTTAATACCCTAAACTTAATTTCAAAGCGGTGCATTGGGCACATGGAATCAAAGTGTAGTCGAGGGCTATTCAAAACGGGCGGGTGATCGTCGGTCGCAATGTCAGCGCATCGGTATAGAGCCAAGCAGTGACGGAATTTGGTATAGAAAAGACGGAATTTGGCACAACCATAAACGGCGATTAGAGAGAGCGCGCGCTCCGCCAAGTAAACCGTTCGGCGGTCAGAGCGGTCACAGGCGCGTGCCCACTCACACACACATACGTTTTGGTGGTGGGTTTGGCGGCGCGCGAGTTAGAAAGCAGTGACAAGTGCGTGACGTCACCATGTGCAGTAAGAACAAAAAGTACAGTGGGCCAGAGACCATATAAATGCAAACAAAATTAACAGTGGGCCGCAGGCAGGCATGTCACCGTGGATCGCGAGTTAGCGGAAGGTGACCAATTTGATTTTTTTTTGTTTTTATGGAAAAGTAGAGCCAAGGGTTGCCGATAAGTGGAATTTTTTTTTTCCGTTATTAAAGTCAACAGGGGGTAGCGGGTCTGCAAAAGTAGACAACACTATTTTTTGGTTAAAAGAGTCGAACAGGGGGTCGCAGTCCAGTACAAGTGAACAGTTGTACCAAACGATGGAGGAACAAGACTTACTGGAGAAGTGGTCAAAAAGAGAAGTGGCCGACCAAGTGCGGAAGTGGGAGATAAGCTACGATGGGCAGGCCGACGCACTCGGATTCCTCGAAATCCTCGAGCAGCGCGCCGCCACTTACGGGATCGATCTCGAACACATGCCTGTGGCTGTGAGCGAGATGTTCGTCGACCACGCGGCTAATTGGTTTCTCACAAGCGGGCTTAGGAACGCATCGTGGGCCGACTTCCGGAAGGAATTCCTGGAGTTTTTCCTGCCACCCCGGTACTTCGAGCGACTTGAAGACCTCATCATTCTCATGCGTCGTGCAGGGTACAGCATGTCGCAGGAAGTAAACCGGGTCTACGAGAACGCCGCCCCTGCTTATTGGTTGTTCGTGCGGAGGCACGAATTCTCGTCACTTGCGCAGCTGACGCAGATGGCGACAGAGCTAGAAGACGTGTGGCAGCAAAGAGGCCGAGTACGCCCGACCCAAGACCGGAGCGTGGGGCAAGGGTGAGTCACTATTTTCAGACATGCAGAGCAGACCGCCGAACCCATTTCGGCCAGAGATGACAGGAACGCAGCTGAAGAAGGCATCGCATAGAAGGACGAGGTATGGCGACTGCCCTGCTTTCGACCCTCACCGAGTGTGTCACCGGTGCGCGCAGAGCGGACACTTTGCGAGGGAATGTCCGAATGTGCGGGTAACTTTCTGCCGAGTTTGCGGCAAACAAGGAAGGAGCAGCCGGGAATGCTGCGAACAAGAGAGTTCGGGAAACGAAACAAGGCGCCCCACAGTCCATGTCGAGGGCGGCGCCTACAACACGAGTTCCCGGCAATTGATGCAGCAACAGGAATGAAAGGGGCAAAGAATATGGCCGATAAGACGTTGGCTGGCCACGAGACGTCGGAGACGTGGGATCTCCATGAGGACCGCACCGCTCTCGAGGGCAAGAGAACGCCAACGGGAGACATCACGCCCCCCGATGAGAAGCCAAAATCTCGGCGGCGCACAATGGGGCAGCAGGCCGAAAAACGTGTCAAAAATCATTTTTGTGATGGTAGCGTACGCCAAAAAGAAAAATTGCGTTTGGTTAAAAAATGATCACGGGTGATAAATCGGAAATTTGTTTCAAATCGGTTGAAAATTGTTGGTGCTAGAGCCCCTCAAAGTTGACCTATTTCCTGAAATGTGCCAAAATGCATAAATTTTCCGCGCAAAGTATCAACTTTCAATCTTAAAGTTGTTATTTTTTTATTCAAATATAATTATTTCTTTATTAAATTCAGTAAAAAAAATTTAATTTTCGTCTTATAACTGAATATTCCAAAAAAATTTAAAAAAATATACTGTAGCGAAAACTGCCTTAACTGAAGGGCAGCGTCACCACGGTTAGCCGAGCGGTACTTCTTCTTTAGTCAGGTAGCCTGAACGCAATCTATACGCCGGCGAATATTAGGGGGCGCAGAGCTTGGAGACCCATTGGAAAAGAACACACGTGCAATCAGAACCTCACTTTATTCTCTCTTATCAAGTTACTCTCTAAACTAGAACAATGTGTGTCAAGGTGAAAATTCTTCTTCTTCTACAAAATGCAGATATGGTGCATTAGGTCCGACTATCGATATGTCGATGGTGATCGCTCGTGCTCCGCGATGTTTGAAGTTGCGCGGGAAATTCAAACGATCAGGCAAACTTCGTTACATTACCCCCCTCTGAGACTCGAGCCTCCTGGCCGAGAGCTATCGTGGACGCTCTTTTGTACTGGGCAAGACGGTTGACGTGGATCGTTTTGGTTGTACGCTTGCCCGGGAGTCGTACTTGGTAGACAAGATCAGAGTGGCGACGGATAACGACCGCGGGTCCGATCCAGACGGATTGAAGCTTTGGGCAGCGTCCAACTTTGCGCATGGGGGAGTACACATAAACTTCAGCACCGGGCTCGAATTCCAGGGAGTTAGATCGTAAGTCGTACCGAGCTTTATTCGCAGCGGCTGCTGCTATGAGTTGCTGCCGGGTCTCTCGATGAACCTTTTGCACGTTACTTTGCATCTGTTGCACGAATGTTGGGTAGTCCTTCTGGTCGGATGTCGGTTGACCGTAAAGCAGTTCCGTCGGAAGCCGCAGCTCGCGTCCTAACATCAAACGAGAAGGTGAATATCCAGTTTCTTCGTGAGGCGCGGAGCGGTAGGCCCACAGCGCGAACGGCAGCAACTCGTCCCAGTCGCGTTGATCCGCTGCCACGAATTTAGCCAAGTAATCGAGCAACGTTCGGTTGAACCGCTCGACCATTCCATCCGATTGGGGATGCAGCGGGGTTGTGCGGGTCTTTTCCACTTCAAGTAACTGCATACAAGCTTGGAAAATTTCGGACTCAAAGTTGCGTCCCTGGTCCGAATGCAGGACGAAAGGTGTACCGTATCGACTGAATACTTCCTGAACAAGTGCTCGTGAAACCGTTACTGCCATTTGATCCGGTAGGGCCACACATTCCGGCCATTTTGTAAAGTAGCACATTACTACAGCAATGTAGCGATTTCCACGTGGCGTAGTGGGTAGTGGCCCCAAGATGTCGATGGCCAGCCGCTCGAAAGGTGCGCCGCTGTAGCTTGGTTTAAGGCATGCAAGCGTACGTAGTGAGGGTCCTTTCCGTGCGTTGCAAGTCTGGCATAATGCACACCAGAGAGACACGTCTGCGCTTTGTCCGACCCAGTAGTAGCGTTGCTTAAGTTTAGCTAACGTTTTCTTCACACCAAAGTGTCCACCGGTGGAAGTGTTATGCATACGACGCCACATAGTTTCCTCCTGGACGGCCGCTCACCGGCTCCAACCATTTGAAAACGGTTACGAGGGTTATTCCTTCTGCCGTTGAGCGTAATCGATGGCTTGAATACTGCATGTACATGGTTCCAAGATCAACGTTTTCCTCCGCCCATGTCGCAATGAGGCCTCTCTTTCAGGGACGCCGCGACAAAGCGTCCGCGTTGCCATGATGCTTCCCGCTTCTATGCCATATTGTTGCAAGCGTTCAATCCAACGAGCAATTTGACCTTCTGGTTCCCGAAAATTGCAGAGCCATTTTAGGAATGCGTGATCGGTCCGGAGGAGGAATTTTCGTCCGAAGAGGTAGTGGTGGAAATGTTTTGTGGCCAACACGACCGCCAGAAGTTCACGTCTGGTGACGCAATAATTACGTTCAGCTGGGTTGAAAGTCTTGCTGTAATACTCCAACACTCGCTCTTGCCCGTTCTGTTCCTGACTAAGTATGGCTCCTGCTCCGTGGTTGGACGCGTCTGTGTCCAGAATGAAAGGCCCCGTTGTATCCGGAAACGTCAGGATGGGCTCTTGGGTAAGTTGCTTGCTTTTAAGCCGGTCGAAAGCTTCTTAAGCGAAGTCCGACCACACAAATGCGCGACGAGCTTCTGTCAATTCATGGAGTGGATGGGCGGTAGCGGCGAAACCTGGGATAAACTTCCGGTAATAGGAGCATAATCCAAGAAATGAACGAATATCCTTTTGGCAGTGGGGAGTTGGCCAGTCCATTACACGACTGATCTTTTCCGGGCACGCCTTTAAACCCTGGCTGCTTACGATGTGACCCAAGAATGTGACTTCGGATCGGAGAAAATGGCATTTTCGTGGGCTAAGTTTCAATCCAGCTCGCTTCAGTCGGTTAAAGACTTGTTAAAAATGGACGAGGTGTTCCTCCCAGGTTCGAGAGTGGACGATAATGTCGTCCAAGTAGACGAGTGCCGAAGAGCAGGTCATCCCAGAGAAAAGGCTGTCCATGAGGCGCTCAAAGGTCGCAGGCGCGTTTGTGAGACCGAAGGGCATTACATTAAATTCATATAAGCCGGCGTCACAAACGAAAACGGTCTTCGGCCGAGACTCGTCATCCATTTCCACCTGCCAATAGCCACTCTGTAGATCCATTGTCGAGAACCACTTCGAGGCGTGTAGTCTGGCCAAGATGTCGTCTGTCCGGGGCAGCGGGTATGAGTCCTTGAGAGTAACGTCGTTCAAGCGACGGTAGTCTACGCAGAACCTTGTGGTGCCATATTTTTTTCTGACGAGGGCCACCGGAGACGCCCACGGGCTTGCAGACTGGCGAATTACGCCCTGCTTCTGCATGTCCTCTATGAGCTGTTCCACTTCTATACGACGCGCCATGTCGAGTGCCTCCCGTAGAGTCCGTGGTTTACTGGATAAAATCAGCACTTGGTAGGACGTCTCGCGAATTCCATCTATGAAGCGCTGCACAAGAATGCTATCGTAGGTGGAGATGGGTAGCTCTCCCAACACTTCGCGGCCCAGACATTGCAGGTCCATCACGAAATCCTCTAAAGATTCTTTGGAACCCTGGACTCGGTTATGAAATTCGTGGTATCCTGCATGCGGACTTAACGTAAAGTTTTCCTTTAGGGTCGCCGTCAGTAGTGCATAGGATCGCAGAGTCGCATCCGATAGTGTAGCGTAGAACTTCTGGGCACGCCCACGGAGGCTCGAATAAAGTTTGCGCAACTTAGTTCGTTCCGACCAGTGGTACTCGTCTGCCATGTCGTCAAACACGCGCTGAAATTCCTGCCATGGTCTGGTGCCGTCATAAGTCGGTGGTGGTTCAGCATCTTGTAGCATGACAAACGGACTGTTGCACACGCCGGTCGCAGAAGAAGACTCTGGGGGAAGCGGCTTAGCTGTTACACCCGACGGCCTAGGTTGTATCTCTGCTGTGACGTCTGTCCACTTCGTACGGGCTAACTGCTCGCTGCGAAGTTCATTGCAGTGATCTTTGCTACCACCGTTGAGCGATCCACCAACTCGGGGAGTACTGGACGCCATCTCCTGTACGTTCAGGGCCGTTCTCTCGTCTGATTCCCCCGTAGCAGAGTCTCTAGCTTTACCTTGTTGACCGCACAAGCCTCCCAGCATAGTGCGTTCGAACGACGACCATAACTGCGTAAATTTCTGTTCAAAATGTCGCTCCCGCGCTTCCAGGCGGTCATCCAAAAGTGCAACTCGTTTCTCCAGGGACTGCTCTCTAGCCGCCAAGCGACTAGAAAGTGTTTCCGTGAGTCTCTGTTGTGCCTCCAGTAAAGTCGTGAGTTGCTGCTCGCGGGCTCCCGCCGCAGCCATCTCTTGACGCTGACGAATCGATTTCTTTGGCATTGTGAGTCGTGCTTTTGCAAGACACTAGTGTACCCCACACCTGACACCAATGTAGCGAAAACTGCCTTAACTGAAGGGCAGCGTCACCACGGTTAGCCGAGTGGTACTTCTTCTTTAGTCAGGCAGCCGGAAAGCAATCTATACGCCGGCGAATATTAGGGGGCGCAGAGCTTGGAGACCCATTGGAAAAGAACACACGTGCAATCATAACCTCACTTTATTCTCTCTTATCAAGTTACTCTCTAAACTAGAACAATGTGTGTCAAGGTGAAAATTCTTCTTCTTCTACAAAATGCAGATGTGGTGCATTAGGTCCGACTATCGATATGTCGATCGTGATCGCTCGTGCTTCGCGATGTTTGAAGTTGCGCGGGAAATTCAAACGATCAGGCAAACTTCGTTACAATACTATTTTTGGGCAGTTTTTTTAATTTAACATGGACATAACTTCTAATGTTCACCGATGTTCACGAGGAAACTATATACATATGATAAAATGACCCTTCTTCTAATATGCTTATGTAATTTCCTTTGCCCGTTTAGAATTTAAAGTCATAAAACGAGCGCAACCTCGTGCTAAAAATGCGCGTTTTATGTATGGAAGAAGAAGAGCCCATGCTAATATGGGTATTTCCTGAGTGGGAATTTAATAAAAAACTTGTGTAAAATCATTTTGTAAATAATACCTGAGTTAGTTAAATTTAACAAATATTATTTTTTATGTGTTTTTCCAGTCTTAAGACATTTTGGGTACAGGTAACTAAATAAATTGTTCTTTTAAGGTACAAAAAAAGATTTTCGAGTTTGGATGATTCCATGAGGGAGAAACACTTCAATGAGATTTCTTAACTGCATTGTAAATATAAGTACACTGATTTCTTTTGTTGAAGCGAGCTTATTCGATTATTTTTGAGTTAATTTAATAGGATTAGTTTTAGAAAGAATGTATACTTCGTTAGCATTTAAGCAGCATCTTCAGATGTTCGTATTTCGAAATAATTTTAAAGATAATAGTTACATTTCCAAAATACTAAGTTTATTATATATTACAACAAATGTTTAAACTCATTTTAATGAAATTTGGCCACAAAAAAAAAATTTGAAATATAACCTCAAAATAATTCAACCAAAAATGTTAGTAACAAAATTAAGTAAATTAGTAAAGAAAACTAATTAAAACAATATTGACATGTTATGTTTAAGTTAAAACAATATTAAAAATAATACTTAGTGATAAAAAAAAGTATTTTTAATTTTCATTTTATACGTTTAATATGGGCAGAAACATTAAAGAACTTTGACCTTAAATTTTGAAGCACCCTGTTGACGGATTACCCTGTTCAGACATTCATTTTAAAGCTTATCTATTAAATGCTTTTTAATTTGTTCAAATACCTCTCCGGTTCAAAAGATATGATTTTTGCAAAATTTTTCGGCCCGCTGCCCCACTGTGCGGCGTCGGAAGAGGTCGAGGAAGCGCGGACACACAGGAGAAGGGAAGCGTGAAGAGAGCACTCCCGCGGGTGAGTTCGAACAGAAAACAAGAAGCGGAGCAAACGGGGCGCAAAGGATGAGGGCTGAGGTCCCAATCCCCAAAGCACTCCTCGCCTGAGAACAGCGGCAGCCGCCAGAGTACCTTGGCGTCTCGATCTCCCATAGCAGCGCGTGACATTGCTGACATTGTGGCGACAGCGCTGTCGGCAGACGCTGTGGCGACAGCGCTGCCGGCGGACACTGGCCGCGCCGAATTCACACATACATACATACATGCATACATATAATTTCAAACGAATGTGTGTTTTTATGAATAATATGTAAATGCTGATATTCGGAGAATTCTTGAAAGTGGTGCGTGGTGCAACTGATAGAGTTTGTCTGAGGTTGTAGGTTCGAATGCTGACAATGCGAATTTTTAAATTATTAGACCCCGTACTCTAAAAAAGAGTATAGGGGTCTATTAGGTTTGTCAGAAGCGAAATGTGCGTAACAGGCAGAAGGAGGCGTGGCCGACCCCATAAAGTATATATATTCTAGATCAGCATCAACAGCCGAGTCGATATAGCAATGTCCGTCTGTCTGTCCGTCTGTCCGTCCGTCCGTCCGTCCGTATGAACACCTGGATCTTTTAAAATACAAAAGCTAGAGACACCAAATTTGGAATGAAAGTCCGTTATCTTCGCGAGCAGATCAAGTTTATTTCAAATTGTTGCCACGCCCCTTACCGCCCCCGCAATGAGCAAAAAACCAGACACACCTCGAAAAAAATTTACTTTTAGGCCAATAACTCAGTAACTATGGCACTTAGGAACACCATTTCTGGTAAGCAGGTTGCTAGAGACACCCTTAATGCAATGCCATTAAAAATTTTGAGCTGCCACGCCCCTTTTCCCCCACATCAGCTAAAAAACTTTTACGCTTTAATGCCGTTTTTAAGGCATTTATTCATATAGTAGAGTGTTGTAATTCAACATTCGTATAGAGACATATAAAATCAAACTATTCTGAAAGTGGCATCAACATACTACCTTTAACAAAAGAGCTACTGCGTTACAAAGTTTGTTATTTAACTGCAATATCACTTACGCGCGAGAGCGAGACAGAAACATACAAACACATGTTCGAACGTTTTCGATGCTTGTGTGGCGACAGCGCTGTCGGCAGACGCTGTGGCGACAGCGCTGCCGGCGGACACTGGCCGCGCCGAATTCACACATACATACATACATGCATACATATAATTTCAAACGAATGTGTGTTTTTATGAATAATATGTAAATGCTGATATTCGGAGAATTCTTGAAAGTGGTGCGTGGTGCAACTGATAGAGTTTGTCTGAGGTTGTAGGTTCGAATGCTGACAATGCGAATTTTTAAATTATTAGACCCCGTACTCTAAAAAAGAGTATAGGGGTCTATTAGGTTTGTCAGAAGCGAAATGTGCGTAACAGGCAGAAGGAGGCGTGGCCGACCCCATAAAGTATATATATTCTAGATCAGCATCAACAGCCGAGTCGATATAGCAATGTCCGTCTGTCTGTCTGTCCGTCTGTCCGTCTGTCCGCCCGTCCGTCCGTCCGTATGAACACCTGGATCTTTTAAAATACAAAAGCTAGAGACACCAAATTTGGAATGAAAGTCCGTTATCTTCGCGAGCAGATCAAGTTTATTTCAAATTGTTGCCACGCCCCTTACCGCCCCCGCAATGAGCAAAAAACCAGACACACCTCGAAAAAAATTTACTTTTAGGCCAATAACTCAGTAACTATGGCACTTAGGAACACCATTTCTGGTAAGCAGGTTGCTAGAGACACCCTTAATGCAATGCCATTAAAAATTTTGAGCTGCCACGCCCCTTTTCCCCACATCAGCTAAAAAACTTTTACGCTTTAATGCCGTTTTTAAGGCATTTATTCATATAGTAGAGTGTTGTAATTCAACATTCGTATAGAGACATATAAAATCAAACTATTCTGAAAGTGGCATCAACATACTACCTTTAACAAAAGAGCTACTGCGTTAGAAAGTTTGTTATTTAACTGCAATATCACTTACGCGCGGGAGCGAGACAGAAACATACAAGCACATGTTCGAACGTTTTCGATGCTTGTGTGGCGACAGCGCTGCCGGCAGACGCTGGCCGCGCCGAATACACACATACATACATACATGCATACATATAATTTTAAACGAATGTGTGTTTGAATGAATAATATGTAAATGCTGATTATCGGAGAATTCTTGAAAGTGGCGCGTGGTGCACCTGATAGAGTTGCGGCAATGCGAATTGTTAATTTAATTTTATTTAGATTTCAATTCAAAATGTACATATAAAATTAAAATTTTTAAATTTCATTCGAAAATTTGAATTTAAATTGAATACAATTGCGCACTTCTATGGGAGTACGGGGTCTTTTACAGTCGGCTCATACACATATATATGCCCACATAGAGAGTAAGAAATAAAACGCAAATAAAACACAATGAAAACATAAGGAAAAGGTGGGGCGTGACATAAGTGGTTGTGTGCATTCCTCCCTAGTGTGCCGAGTGACCCGCGCAGTGCATACACAAACAACTCCGCGCCGACGACTACCAAGGCCTCGTCTGGTAGCTCTCGTGGTGGTGTTGACTGGTGTTGATGATCCGCATTTTCCCCAATAGTAGTACCCTGTACTCTCCTATTGGATGAAAGCCGTGATCAATCGTGCGCATCGCATTCACCCGCTGTTGCTCATCTCTGTTGATTTCTCTGTGCAGTGCATACACAAGCAACTCCGCGCCGACGACTACCAAGGCCTCATCTGGTAGTCCTCGTGGTGGTGTTGGTTGGTGTTGATGGTCCAGATCTCTGTGCAATAGTGGCAGCCTGTACTCCTCTATTGAACAGAAATCGCGTACAGAATCCACTGAATCGCTCGTCCCCCGGACGCGCTAGTCACTAGCCCTGTTCCCCAAAACTCTGGCTCCTTTTCCCCGTTAGGTAGCGACCAGCCCATCATCGTGTCGCTGCATCTCGATTTCACCAGGCGTTCCCAGTCCAAATCTATAAATTTTCTGTAAGTAGCCCTGGCCAGACTGAGACATACCCCGGCCTTAGAAACTTCCTTACAGATGGCGCCCGAGCAGGGACTTGTGTAGAAAATTTGAGACATTCCATCCTTTATGACTTAAAACGTCATCAGTTTATCTTAGGGAGACGAAGTTAGAGAGAGAGGGAAATAGGGCGTTTTGATTTCGCGAAATATCAGGGTTTTACGCATCGCAGCGGTATATTTAATGTCTCCGAAGCTTTCTTTGTTCCACGGCTACGCAAATGCGAGCCACGAGCAGGTGACCCGACGGCCACGAGTACCCTGCGTCGCGGCGCTGCTGACGTCGACGCAGCTTAAGCAGACGCCTACATAAGCGATACGACAGGGTCCTACGGGGACAGTCGTTAGCAAGCAATCGAGGAGTCAACATCAGCAAGTAGCAGCAGAGCGAGAATGACAAACGCAACCAGCAAGGATTATCATCAGGATCATTTCACGGATTATTACACGGGATTATCACACGGAATACCACAGGGATTGGTACCAGGAATACAACAAGGACTAATACTAATGACCAAGCAGTATAAAAACCATGGGTGTGCAATGGATATCCTACCGCTGTAAGAGCGAGCTACAAGCGATCTTGAAGGAGTTCGGCCGGTATCCAGAAGGCACCGTGGAAGAATGGCGTCTCGCTGCTTTCGCAAGTCAACCGGAATTACCCAAGGAAGCCGTGCAGAGGCTCGCCGAGCTGGAGCTGGAGAATAAACCCAGGTGCCGAGGTGTATCCCCGGCACCGGGAGAAGGACTAGTTTTACCAGGGACGAGCCACGCTGCCACCGCAAGTATTGTGCAAGGGCTCACACATCAGCCGACGTTACGGGTCCCTGTGTCCACACTGAGCAGCAATGATTCAACGAGGATTCGCGACGATCACTCTCGCAGCACCGGTCCACAAAACGAACGTAGTCTGCAACTGCGACGGAGGAGCTGCTGACCCGTTACGTTTCATCGAACATCTGGAGGATATGATAGCAATCTATCAAATTGATACGCAGCAGCAATTGATGCCAGCAATCGCTGGATTGCTGACAGGAGCAGCGGCCGACTGGTTCCGAGTAACCAGGATGTACGAGGGGACTGTGCGCGAGTTCAGAAGGGATTTCTTCTTGCCACCACGCTATTTCCAAAGGCTGGAGGACGAAATACGAGATAGGATGCAACGTCCTGGCGAGCACTTTACCTCGTACTTTACCAGCATCCGGGTCATGATGCGTCGTGCCAGGATCAGGAACTAAGTCGGATCTACGAGAACTTGCTTCCCGAGTACCAGCTCTACATGCGGCGACACGAGTTCTCCACGCTGGCCCAGTTGACCAAGCTGATTACGACTTTCGAGGACGTGAAGGCACGAGAAGCCGCGCGCTCTAAGAGCAGCATGGAGCATCGGCGTTCGGAGAGGACTACAAAGCCAAGCAGCAGTGCAGAGGCGAACAATCAGCGGAGACAAGAAGCGTAGAAACTGCGGCCAAGTGGGACACTTTAGCCGAGAATGCCAAAATGCTCGTCTGAACTTTTGCTGGGATTGTGGACGACGAGGTGTCCGGACATTAAGTCGAATTTGTTTTACGTGGCGTGTACCACCTTTAGGGGTTTACAACCACGGTACCCAGTTGCGTCACATATGTGGCGCATAGTACAACGGGTGAATTTGAGCGTCCACCAACGCCCCCAAAAGTTTAACCTTTCAGGTACCAATCGAATGCATGCTGTCGGGCATTAAATTCATCCTTGGTGAGGAGCGAGGCCTATCTAAAACCTCTGTTGGTCTGTGGGTACAACACGCGGTTGTTTAACGCAACTCCACGCCGAGCTCAACACTCTTCCCGCATTTGGGTACAACCAACAGCCACCACGATACTCCCACAAAGGTGGCTAACCTCACTTGGGCTGGCCTTGGCCACCAGCCCATCCCGTGGTACCAAATTGACAGCTTTGGATCGGCTGTGCGCAATCAAAGACTGCTTCCCATACTGGTTTCCGACAACCGGGCACTGGGTGGGCGCCCATTTCGCCGCTCGTATTTGCTGCTAATACAGAGTTACGCTGATTTTAGCACCCGGGGGACACCACGAGGAGACCACATCTACAGTGGGACAAAATTTGTCTACGAGTCGACTTGACTTTGATGACTTATGAATTACGGTTTTATCCCCTTCTGCATCTCGGTCCGTTAATCCCCCGAGGTGTCCGGACAGTGGATTGTTGTCGAAGTCAGGCATCGGGAAACGAAGCGCGCTCCCAGCCGCCGGCCGAACGGCTGGAGACAGCGCAACCCACACAACAATGAGAGTTCTAGCGAGGGAGAATCGTAGCTACCGGAACAAACCGGTTCCGGAAACCACGGAGAGAGACTACAGAGGAAGACCTCCACACAGCTAACCTTTTGAGTACCATATCTGGGGACCAGGTACCGGACACGGAACGCGAGTGGGTGGATGACTTTTTGCGAAGTGAATTGGCCAAGTTTCACGAAGTCACTGGAGTTACCCACATCGCAGAACATCGGATCGTGTTGAGGGACAACCGCCCCATCAAGCAACGGTATTACCCGAAAAATCCAGCCATGCAACGGATAATCGACGATCAGGTGGACGAGTTGCTTCGGGACGGACGGATAGAGCCTTCAAGAAGCCCACACAGTGCTCCCATAGTGCTGGTGGGAAAGAAGACCGGACAGGTGCGGATGTGCATCGATTATCGGCAGCTTAATGCGCAGTCTATTCCGGATGCGTACCCACTACCAAGGATCAACCATATCCTAGAGAAGCTTCGGAACGCGAAATATATCACAACGCTGGACCTGAAGAACGGGTATTGGCAAATACCCATAGCGGAGGATAGTAGAGAGTGCACGGCGTTCACCGTTCCCGGCCGGGGCCTGTACCACTGGAAGGTGATGCCGTTCGGATTGCATTCCGCACCCGCAACCTTTCAGCGCGCTTTGGGTGGAGTTATTGGTCCAGAGATGGAGCCGTATGCGTTTGCATACTTGGACGATATAATCGTCATCGGGGTTACGCTGGAGCAACATGCCGAAAACTTGCGGGAGGTGTTCAGACGAATGCGTGACGCAAGGCTCAGGCTCAACCGAGACAAGTGCTGCTTCTTCCAGAATAGCCTTGTTTACTTATGACACGTCGTCAGTGAAGAGGGAATTCACACCGACCCGGCAAAGATCGAAGCGATCGAGGAGTTTCTGCCACCGACCAATGTGAAGGAGCTTCGCCGATGCCTGGCTATCGCGTCATGGTATCGCCGATTTGTACCCAACTTTACAAGCATGGTGCAGCCAATATCCAAGTTGCTGCGTAAAGGTCAGAAGTGGACATGGGATGTCAACCAGCAGGAGGCGTTTGAGGAATTGAAGGCCCGACTCACCAAGGCACCAGTGCTCGCATGTCTGGACTTTACGGAGCGCTTCGTATAACAGACGGATGCCAGCGATTATGGACTCGGCGCCGTGCTGACACAACGGATTGAAGGGACGGAACGAGTTATCCCTTATGCTAGTCGACGGTTATCATCGGCCGAATATAACTATTCCACTACCTGGAGGGCTACGAGTTTGACGTTATCACGGATCATCTGGCGCTAAAGTGGCTTAATTCCATTGATAACCCCACGGGAAGGATAGCGCGATGGGCACTCGAACTCCAACAGTACCGGTTCGTAGTGCATTATCGTCGAGCGAGCCAGAACGTCGTGGCCGACGCTCTGTCTAGACAACCGCTAGAGACACTACAGCAGCTGACTGAGGAACACGTGCAGTGCAAGTGGATGAACCGGATGAGAGAAGCCATACAGAAGGAACCGGAGAAGTACCCTGACTACGTGCAAGAGGAAGGGCAGCTTTACCGACGATCTAACCGAAGCACCGACGACGAAGAATGCGTGCCTTGGAAACTCTGCGTGGGGAAAGAATGGCGGAAAAGGGTCTTGAAGGAATGCCACGATCAACCATTCGCCGGACACCAAGGAATTCGGAAGACTACGAAAAGGGTCTTGCAGAGATACTTTTGGCCAGGGCTATTTCGGGATGTGGCCAAGTACGTGCGAAACTGCGAAACATGACAGAAGTTCAAGGTTAGTCAGCTGAAACCACCAGGACAGATGCGCACGAGAGATGTACAGGAGCCATTCGAGGTACTCTGCGCGGATTTCGTGGGACCACTGCCTAGATCGAAGCAAGGCCATTCAATGCTTCAAGTCTTTTTCGACCACTTCAGCAAATGGGTGGAACTGGTCCCTTTGAGGAAGGCTACGACGGCGCATCTGGAGCGATCTTTTAGGGAGCGCATCTTGGCTCGGTTCGGCGTACCTCAGACGTTTGTATGCGACAACGGAACCCAGTTCACTAGTCGGGAGTTCAACTCGTTCTGCAAACGAATGGGAATGGAGCTGCAGCATACCTCACCATATAAGCCTCAGCAAAATCCGACGGAGAGGGCAAAGACGATGATAGCGCAATATCTCGATGGTGAGCAAAGCAACTGGTATGCTTTGTTACCGGAGCTAAGCTTAGCAATCAATTCCAGCACATCAGACAGCAGTGGATATAGTCCGGCATACTTGGTGCAAGGACCCGAGCCTAGGCTGCCAGTATCGCTGTACAACGAGGTTAACCCCGGACCCCACCTGTGAAGGAAGAACACCGGAGGATAAGGCCAAGCACATGCGTGAAATTTTTAGGATGGCGAAAGGGAACCTCCAGCAAGCCGCTCATGACCAAAGTCGACACTACAATCTGCGCCGACGGGAATGTAGACCGGTGGTGAAGGATTTGGTGCTGCTGCGACAACATCATCTGTCAAAAGCTGCTGATGGATTTGCCGCTAAACTCGCGCCTCGTTACGATGGGCCATACCGCGTTGTGAAAATGGTTTCCCCAACAATCGTACGCATACAGAGCGTCGCGACTAAAGAGCGTCAGGTAGCGAGCATAACAGACCTTAAATCGTACCATGGGAAATCACCAGATCAATCGGAAGATTTCCAACCTGATCATGAGTCTAGTTAAACTAACCCAGATCGTTCGCCAGTCCAGATCCTATCCGCACGCTAGGCAGTACTCCTCACAGGCCATAAACACGTAACTATAATCATCTCCGTTTACAGATCAATATGACGCCCACCCTGAAGAGCAAGCGCCTGACGTCAACCTTGGCTGGTTCGCCGAGCACCCGTCACCCGAGAGCGCAGGCCGAACAGGTCGCCGCATCCGTCCCTCGAGTAATGGACGTTTGCCTCGGAGTGACGGGTACCCCACCACGAAGTCTACGGCAGGAGACGATTGACCTGGTGACGCCACCACGACCCCCGTCGACGTTGAGCTTGGAGTTGAGTCCAGCTAAGATGAACGTGCTACGGCAGGAGCTGGAAGGCGGACTGCTGCAGGGCATTGATACCGGTGAGCTTCTGGCAGGCCCGGCGTCACCACGAGGCCTAACAACGGAGGCCGACAAAGACGCCAGGATGGGGGAGGACCCGGAGCCGGAACCACCGTTCTTCGACGGCAGGTTCGCCAATCTCGCACACCGAGCCATCACGCCACCTCGAGCTCGGATGGAGACAACGGAGACCTCAGTAAACTAGGGGACTCCTGTCTCAATGGAGGACGAGGACGGTGAGGACCGGGATGGTCAGGACGAGGATGGTGAAGACGAGGATGGTGAAGACGAGGATGGTGAGGACGAGGATAGTGAGGACGGACGAGCGCGTCAGCGAGGAAGCCGAGGAGGACGAATTCGACACCGGGCCTGACGGCAGCGAAGATAACACCAACGGCGGCGATGGCAACGATGACGCCGACATGGAGGCCGAGGTGTATAGCCCACTAAGCACCAGTGGGGCGGATAGGAGTGGCTCCGACGGTGACACCGACAGCGACGAGGGCGAGTCAGAGGACTACGACGTCATCGACATTCCGGGAGGCGAATCATTTGAATGGCCCGATCCACCTCCGGCCTACGGGTCGCGGCTCAGCGCAGGAGACCAGAAAGCAGTGGCCGCCACCGAGAACCACCCGATGACGGCAGCTCGCGCCGAGCATATCCGGTCCCTCATCGGCGAAGTCGAAGAGCCGCCCGCATACCTATCGTGGGTCCGGCACGAGGACTCGACGGTCGAGGGGACAGACGACGAGGCGCCAAGAACCCCGGAGCTACCCGCAGTTCGAGCCCATCAGCTCGAACGAGGCCACACCCCCACGCAAGGAGGCGGATGACCTGCCTAGCACGTCGGCCAATGCTCAACTGCAGCAAGCCAACGAGACGGCAGCTGCAGGGCCGGTGGAGCTAGTGTGCAATGCACGATTGACGGTGAATGCGTCGGAGGGAAGAAGGATGCCATGAGATGACCTGCCTAGAACGTCGGCCAACGCCCAACTGTAGCGAGCGACAGAGACGGCAGCTGCAGGGCCAATGGTGCTAGCGCGTAACGCGCAATTTAACTACCGTGGGGGACCTGTGGTTCAACGTGAGCATCAATTGTTCGGCCCATGTTACCGTCACGCCTCACCACCCGTAAGAAAAGGGGCCGTGTGACGCCCCATAAATGAGCGCACAGCTCTAGCGTACTGGCCGAAAACTGCCAGTACGCGCGGTTCGAATTTAAACGGGCACAGTCCCATAACTGTCAGCTGGCAGTGTGCAAAACTAAACGGCGAGTAATGTTCCCACTGGAAGCAGCCAGTCCATACGGCAGCACACTTGTCGCACTCGTACGCACAGCAAGATCGGAGACAAAGAGACGAAAGCAAAGAGCGACGACACATGCGCAGTGCAATGCATGGATCGACAGAGGCTAGGCAGTGAGAGCGAGAGACAACGGCCGCTACACAGCACACATATACAAGTGCATGGCTGACGTCACAGCGACGAGACGGAAAACATGCACACAGCGCAAGCCGGGACGTCAGAGCAGTGCAGCAGAGACAGTAGCGGCAGAGAGCAAGGGACGGCAAGCCACCTGCGTCGACTACGCGACAGACGAAAAGCAGAGGCGTAAGCAGCGCTGCCTAGAATCTCGTACCAGGCAAAATCGATCGACGCCGGGAAAAGACCCGTTGCATCGCCGCTCAAAATATGTGTGTCAAGGGCAGAGCAACAAAAAAGCGACGCTGGCAGAGGGAAAATTTTGCCAAACAACGCGCCAATTAATTGTCGCTCGAGTCAGTGATTGTTCGGGATTGAGATCGAGTGGACGCACAACGCTAAGACACAGTACTATTCGCGACGGAACCAAGGACCAAGGAAAACGACACACAGGATTACGGATACCCCCCACACGACCAGGAATAAAGAAGACACGGAACAACTCAACGGAACAACACAACGGAACAACTCAACGGAACAACGCAACGGAACAACACAAACAAAACTAGGGCCAACGCGGTGAGCTTTAAGTTTAATTGAAAAAAATAGTGACAGCTCACGTGCGGATAGGCGGCCGGTTATATATTTTCTTTTTTTTTATATAAATATATATACATATATATGCCCACATAGAGAGTAAGAAATAAAACACAAAAAAAACAAGAAAAAAAGGTTATCTTCGGCTCGCCGAAGATTAAATACCCTTGCAGTCATGAATATTGCATTAATTTGGTTTTTTTCAACCGATTGTTCCTATGGAAGCTATATGATATAGTGGTCCGATTTGGATGAAATTTGGTCAACAGATGGTGGACAATGGGAAATACATTCTGCGTGAATTTCGTTGAAATCGGTCAATAGACACCGAAAATGTTCATACTAAGCATTTTCAACCGATTGTTCCTATGGGAGCTATATGATATAGTGGTCCGATCTGGCCGATTTTTACATATGAACTGCGTGCAGAGAGAATACAGGTCTGTACCAAATTTCATAAAGATAGCTTTAAAACTGAGAGACCAGTTCGCATAGAAACAGACGGACAGACGGACAGACAGACGGACAGACGGACATGGCTATATCGACTCGGCTGTTGATGCTGATCAAGAATATATATACTTTATGTGGTCGGAAACGCTTCCTTCAATGCGTTACAAACTTCGTGACAAAAACAATATACCCTCTGCAAGGGTATAAACATAAGGAAAAGGTGGGGCGTTATATAAGTGGTAGTGTACATTCCTCCCTAGTGTGCCGAGTGACCCGCGCAGTGCATACACAAGCAACTCCGCGCCGACGACTACCAAGACCTCGTCTGGTAGTCCTCGTGGTGGTATTGGCTGGTGTTGATGAATCGGATTTTCCCCAATAGTAGTAGCCTGTACTCTGCTATTGGATGAAAGCTGTGATCCATCATACGCATCACGTTCACTCGAGCTGTTGCTCATCTCTGTCGGTTTCCCTGTGCAGTGCATACACAAACAACTCCGCGCCGACGACTACCAAGGCCTCGTCTGGTAGCTCTCGTGGTGGTGTTGACTGGTGTTGATGATCCGGATTTTCTCCAATAGTAGTAGCCTGTACTCTCCTATTGGATGAAAGCTGCGATCAATCGTGCGCATCGCATTCTCCCGCTGTTGCTCATCTCTGTTGATTTCTCTGTGCAGTGCATACACAAGCAACTCCGCGTCGGCGACTACCAAGGCCTCGTCTGGTAGCTCTCGTGGTGGTGTTGACTGGTGTTGATGATCCGGATTTTCTCCAATATTAGTAGCCTGTACTCTCCTACTGGATTAAAGCTGAGATCAATCGTGCGCATCGCATTCACCCGCCGTTGCTCATCTCTGTTGATTTCTTGGTGCAGTGCGTACACAAGCAACTACGCGCCGACGGCTACCAAGGCCTCGTCTGGTATCTCTCGTGGTGGTGTAGATGATCCGGATTTTCCCCAATAGTAGTAGCCTGTACTCTCCTATTGGATGAAAGCCGTGATCAATCGTGCGCATCGCATTCACCCGCTGTTGCTCATCTCTGTTGATTTCTCGGTGCAGTGCATACACAAGCAACTCCGCGCCGACGACTACCAAGGCCTCGTCTGGTAGCTCTCGTGGTGGTGTTGACTGGTGTTGATGATCCGGATTTTCCCCAATAGTAGTAGCCTGTACTCTCCTATTGGATGAAAGCCGTGATCAATCGTGCCCATCGCATTCACCCGCTGTTGCTCATCTCTGGTGATTTCTCTGTGCAGTGCATACACAAGCAACTCCGCGCCGACGACTACCAAGGCCTCATCTGGTAGTCCTCGTGGTGGTGTTGGTTGGTGTTGATGGTCCAGATCTCTGTGCAATAGTGGCAGCCTGTACTCCTCTATTGAACAGAAATCGCGTACAGAATCCACTGAATCGCTCGTCCCCCGGACGCGCTAGTCACTAGCCCTGTTCCCCAAAACTCTGGCTCCTTTTCCCCGTTAGGTAGCGACCAGCCCATCATCGTGTCGCTGCATCTCGATTTCACCAGGCGTTCCCAGTCCAAATCTATAAATTTTCTGTAAGTAGCCCTGGCCAGACTGAGACATACCCCGGCCTTAGAAACTTCCTTACAGATGGCGCCCGAGCAGGCACTTGTGTAGAAAATTTGAGACATTCCATCCTTTATGACTTAAAACGTAATCAGCTTATCTTAGGGAGACGAAGTTAGAGAGAGAGGGAAATAGGGCGTTTTGATTTCGCGAAATATCAGGGTTTTACGCATCGCAGCGGTATATTTAATGTCTCCGAAGCTTTCTTTGTTCCACGGCTACGCAAATGCGAGCCACGAGCAGGTGACCCGACGGCCACGAGTACCCTGCGTCGCGGCGCTGCTGACGTCGACGCAGCTTAAGCAGACGCCTACATAAGCGATACGACAGGGTCCTACGGGGACAGTCGTTAGCAAGCAATCGAGGAGTCAACATCAGCAAGTAGCAGCAGAGCGAGAATGACAAACGCAACCAGCAAGGATTATCATCAGGATCATTTCACGGATTATTACACGGGATTATCACACGGAATACCACAGGGATTGGTACCAGGAATACAACAAGGACTAATACTAATGACCAAGCAGTATAAAAACCATGGGTGTGCAATGGATATCCTACCGCTGTAAGAGCGAGCTACAAGCGATCTTGAAGGAGTTCGGCCGGTATCCAGAAGGCACCGTGGAAGAATGGCGTCTCGCTGCTTTCGCAAGTCAACCGGAATTACCCAAGGAAGCCGTGCAGAGGCTCGCCGAGCTGGAGCTGGAGAATAAACCCAGGTGCCGAGGTGTATCCCCGGCACCGGGAGAAGGACTAGTTTTACCAGGGACGAGCCACGCTGCCACCGCAAGTATTGTGCAAGGGCTCACACATCAGCCGACGTTACGGGTCCCTGTGTCCACACTGAGCAGCAATGATTCAACGAGGATTCGCGACGATCACTCTCGCAGCACCGGTCCACAAAACGAACGTAGTCTGCAACTGCGACGGAGGAGCTGCTGACCCGTTACGTTTCATCGAACATCTGGAGGATATGATAGCAATCTATCAAATTGATACGCAGCAGCAATTGATGCCAGCAATCGCTGGATTGCTGACAGGAGCAGCGGCCGACTGGTTCCGAGTAACCAGGATGTACGAGGGGACTGTGCGCGAGTTCAGAAGGGATTTCTTCTTGCCACCACGCTATTTCCAAAGGCTGGAGGACGAAATACGAGATAGGATGCAACGTCCTGGCGAGCACTTTACCTCGTATCTACTCAGCATCCGGGTCATGATGCGTCGTGCCAGGATCAGGAACTATGTCGGATCTACGAGAACTTGCTTCCCGAGTACCAGCTCTACATGCGGCGACACGAGTTCTCCACGCTGGCCCAGTTGACCAAGCTGATTACGACTTTCGAGGACGTGAAGGCACGAGAAGCCGCGCGCTCTAAGAGCAGCATGGAGCATCGGCGTTCGGAGAGGACTACAAAGCCAAGCAGCAGTGCAGAGGCGAACAATCAGCGGATACAAGAAGCGTAGAAACTGCGGCCAAGTGGGACACTTTAACCGAGAATGCCAAAATGCTCGTCTGAACTTTTGCTGGGATTGTGGACGACGAGGTGTCCGGACATTAAGTCGAATTTGTTTTACGTGGCGTGTACCACCTTTAGGGGTTTACAACCACGGTACCCAGTTGCGTCACATATGTGGCGCATAGTACAACGGGTGAATTTGAGCGTCCACCAACGCCCCCAAAAGTTTAACCTTTCAGGTACCAATCGAATGCATGCTGTCGGGCATTAAATTCATCCTTGGTGAGGAGCGAGGCCTATCTAAAACCTCTGTTGGTCTGTGGGTACAACACGCGGTTGTTAAACGCAACTCCACGCCGAGCTCAACACTCTTCCCGCATTTGGGTACAACCAACAGCCACCACGATACTCCCACAAAGGTGGCTAACCTCATTTGGGCTGGCCTTGGCCACCAGCCCATCCCGTGGTACCAAATTGACAGCTTTGGATCGGCTGTGCGCAATCAAAGACTGCTTCCCATACTGGTTTCCGACAACCGGGCACTGGGTGGGCGCCCATTTCGCCGCTCGTATTTGCTGCTAATACAGAGTTACGCTGATTTTAGCACCCGGGGGACACCACGAGGAGACCACATCTACAGTGGGACAAAATTTGTCTACGAGTCGACTTGACTTTGATGACTTATGAATTACGGTTTTATCCCCTTCTGCATCTCGGTCCGTTAATCCCCCGAGGTGTCCGGACAGTGGATTGTTGTCGAAGTCAGGCATCGGGAAACGAAGCGCGCTCCAAGCCGTCGGGCGAACGGCTGGAGACAGCGCAACACACACAACAATGAGATTCTAGCGAGGGAGAATCGTAGCTACCGGAACAAACCGGTTCCGGAAACCACGGAGAGAGACTACAGAGGAAGACCTCCACACAGCTAACCTTTTGAGTACCATATCTGGGGACCAGGTACCGGACACGGAACGCGAGTGGGTGGATGACTTTTTGCGAAGTGAATTGGCCAAGTTTCACGAAGTCACTGGAGTTACCCACATCGCAGAACATCGGATCGTGTTGAGGGACAACCGCCCCATCAAGCAACGGTATTACCCGAAAAATCCAGCCATGCAACGGATAATCGACGATCAGGTGGACGAGTTGCTTCGGGACGGACGGATAGAGCCTTCAAGAAGCCCACACAGTGCTCCCATAGTGCTGGTGGGAAAGAAGACCGGACAGGTGCGGATGTGCATCGATTATCGGCAGCTTAATGCGCAGTCTATTCCGGATGCGTACCCACTACCAAGGATCAACCATATCCTAGAGAAGCTTCGGAACGCGAAATATATCACAACGCTGGACCTGAAGAACGGGTATTGGCAAATACCCATAGCGGAGGATAGTAGAGAGTGCACGGCGTTCACCGTTCCCGGCCGGGGCCTGTACCACTGGAAGGTGATGCCGTTCGGATTGCATTCCGCACCCGCAACCTTTCAGCGCGCTTTGGGTGGAGTTATTGGTCCAGAGATGGAGCCGTATGCGTTTGCATACTTGGACGATATAATCGTCATCGGGGTTACGCTGGAGCAACATGCCGAAAACTTGCGGGAGGTGTTCAGACGAATGCGTGACGCAAGGCTCAGGCTCAACCGAGACAAGTGCTGCTTCTTCCAGAATAGCCTTGTTTACTTATGACACGTCGTCAGTGAAGAGGGAATTCACACCGACCCGGCAAAGATCGAAGCGATCGAGGAGTTTCTGCCACCGACCAATGTGAAGGAGCTTCGCCGATGCCTGGATATCGCGTCATGGTATCGCCGATTTGTACCCAACTTTACAAGCATGGTGCAGCCAATATCCAAGTTGCTGCGTAAAGGTCAGAAGTGGACATGGGATGTCAACCAGCAGGAGGCGTTTGAGGAATTGAAGGCCCGACTCACCAAGGCACCAGTGCTCGCATGTCTGGACTTTACGGAGCGCTTTGTATAACAGACGGATGCCAGCGATTATGGACTCGGCGCCGTGCTGACACAACGGATTGAAGGGACGGAACGAGTTATCCCTTATGCTAGTCGACGGTTATCATCGGCCGAATATAACTATTCCACTACTGAGAAGAAGTGTCTTGCCATCGTTTGGGCTATTCGTAAGCTACGTTGCTACCTGGAGGGCTACGAGTTTGACGTTATCACGGATCATTTGGCGCTAAAGTGGCTTAATTCCATTGATAACCCCACGGGAAGGATAGCGCGATGGGCACTCGAACTCCAACAGTACCGGTTCGTAGTGCATTATCGTCGAGCGAGCGAGAACGTCGTGGCCGACGCTCTGTCTAGACAACCGCTAGAGACACTACAGCAGCTGACCGAGGAACACGTGCAGTGCAAGTGGATGAACCGGATGAGAGAAGCCATACAGAAGGAACCGGAGAAGTACCCTGACTACGTGCAAGAGGAAGGGCAGCTTTACCGACGATCTAACCGAAGAACCGACGACGAAGAATGCGTGCCTTGGAAACTCTGCGTGGGGAAAGAATGGCGGAAAAGGGTCTTGAAGGAATGCCACGATCAACCATCCGCCGGACACCAAGAAATTCGGAAGACTACGAAAAGGGTCTTGCAGAGATACTTTTGGCCAGGGCTATTTCGGGATGTGGCCAAGTACGTGCGAAACTGCGAAACATGACAGAAGTTCAAGGTTAGTCAGCTGAAACCACCAGGACAGATGCGCACGAGAGATGTACAGGAGCCATTCGAGGTACTCTGCGCGGATTTCGTGGGACCACTGCCTAGATCGATGCAAGTCCATTCAATGCTTCTAGTCTTTTTCGACCACTTCAGCAAATGGGTGGAACTGGTCCCTTTGAGGAAGGCTACGACGGCGCATCTGGAGCGATCTTTTAGGGAGCGCATCTTGGCTCGGTTCGGCGTACCTCAGACGTTTGTATGCGACAACGGAACCTAGTTCACTAGTCGGGAGTTCAAGTCGTTCTGCAAACGAATGGGAATGGAGCTGCAGCATACCGCACCATATAAGCCTCAGCAAAATCCGACGGAGAGGGCAAAGACGATGATAGCGCAATATCTCGATGGTGAGCAAAGCAACTGGGATGCTTTGTTACCGGAGCTAAGCTTAGCAATCAATTCCAGCACATCAGACAGCAGTGGATATAGTACGGCATACTTGGTGCAAGGACCCGAGCCTAGGCTGCCAGTATCGCTGTACAACGAGGTTAACCCCGGACCCCACCTGTGAAGGAAGAACACCGGAGGATAAGGCGAAGCACATGCGTGAAATTTTTAGGATGGCGAAAGGGAACCTCCAGCAAGCCGCTCATGACCAAAGTCGACACTACAATCTGCGCCGACGGGAATGTAGACCGGTGGTGAAGGATTTGGTGCTGTTGCGACAACATCATCTGTCAAAAGCTGCTGATGGATTTGCCGCTAAACTCGCGCCTCGTTACGATGGGCCATACCGCGTTGTGAAAATGGTTTCCCCAACAATCGTACGCATACAGAGCGTCGCGACTAAAGAGCGTCAGGTAGCGAGCATAACAGACCTTAAATCGTACCATGGGAAATCACCAGATCAATCGGAAGATTTCCAACCTGATCATGAGTCTAGTTAAACTAACCCAGATCGTTCGCCAGTCCAGATCCTATCCGCACGCTAGGCAGTACTCCTCACAGGCCATAAACACGTAACTATAATCATCTCCGTTTACAGATCAATATGACGCCCACCCTGAAGAGCAAGCGCCCGACGTCAACCTTGGCTGGTTCGCCGAGCACCCGTCACCCGAGAGCGCAGGCCGAACAGGTCGCCGCATCCGTCCCTCGAGTAATGGACGTTTGCCTCGGAGTGACGGGTACCCCACCACGAAGTCTACGGCAGGAGACGATTGACCTGGTGACGCCACCACGACCCCCGTCGACGTTGAGCTTGGAGTTGAGTCCAGCTAAGATGAACGTGCTACGGCAGGAGCTGGAAGGCGGACTGCTGCAGGGCATTGATACCGGTGAGCTTCTGGCAGGCCCGGCGTCACCACGAGGCCTAACAACGGAGGCCGACAAAGACGCCAGGATGGGGGAGGACCCGGAGCCGGAACCACCGTTCTTCGACGGCAGGTTCGCCAATCTCGCACACCGAGCCATCACGCCACCTCGAGCTCGGATGGAGACAACGGAGACCTCAGTAAACTAGGGGACTCCTGTCTCAATGGAGGACGAGGACGGTGAGGACCGGGATGGTCAGGACGAGGATGGTGAAGACGAGGATGGTGAAGACGAGGATGGTGAGGACGAGGATAGTGAGGACGGACGAGCGCGTCAGCGAGGAAGCCGAGGAGGACGAATTCGACACCGGGCCTGACGGCAGCGAAGATAACACCAACGGCGGCGATGGCAACGATGACGCCGACATGGAGGCCGAGGTGTATAGCCCACTAAGCACCAGTGGGGCGGATAGGAGTGGCTCCGACGGTGACACCGACAGCGACGAGGGCGAGTCAGAGGACTACGACGTCATCGACATTCCGGGAGGCGAATCATTTGAATGGCCCGATCCACCTCCGGCCAACGCCCAACTGTAGCGAGCGACAGAGACGGCAGCTGCAGGGCCAATGGTGCTAGCGCGTAACGCGCAATTTAACTACCGTGGGGGACCTGTGGTTCAACGTGAGCATCAATTGTTCGGCCCATGTTACCGTCACGCCTCACCACCCGTAAGAAAAGGGGCCGTGTGACGCCCCATAAATGAGCGCACAGCTCTAGCGTACTGGCCGAAAACTGCCAGTACGCGCGGTTCGAATTTAAACGGGCACAGTCCCATAACTGTCAGCTGGCAGTGTGCAAAACTAAACGGCGAGTAATGTTCCCACTGGAAGCAGCCAGTCCATACGGCAGCACACTTGTCGCACTCGTACGCACAGCAAGATCGGAGACAAAGAGACGAAAGCAAAGAGCGACGACACATGCGCAGTGCAATGCATGGATCGACAGAGGCTAGGCAGTGAGAGCGAGAGACAACGGCCGCTACACAGCACACATATACAAGTGCATGGCTGACGTCACAGCGACGAGACGGAAAACATGCACACAGCGCAAGCCGGGACGTCAGAGCAGTGCAGCAGAGACAGTAGCGGCAGAGAGCAAGGGACGGCAAGCCACCTGCGTCGACTACGCGACAGACGAAAAGCAGAGGCGTAAGCAGCGCTGCCTAGAATCTCGTACCAGGCAAAATCGATCGACGCCGGGAAAAGACCCGTTGCATCGCCGCTCAAAATATGTGTGTCAAGGGCAGAGCAACAAAAAGCGACGCTGGCAGAGGGAAAATTTTGCCAAACAACGCGCCAATTAATTGTCGCTCGAGTCAGTGATTGTTCGGGATTGAGATCGAGTGGACGCACAACGCTAAGACACAGTACTATTCGCGACGGAACCAAGGACCAAGGAAAACGACACACAGGATTACGGATACCCCCCACACGACCAGGAATAAAGAAGACACGGAACAACTCAACGGAACAACACAACGGAACAACTCAACGGAACAACGCAACGGAACAACACAAACAAAACTAGGGCCAACGCGGTGAGCTTTAAGTTTAATTGAAAAAATAGTGACAGCTCACGTGCGGATAGGCGGCCGGTTATATATTTTCTTTTTTTTATATAAATATATATACATATATATGCCCACATAGAGAGTAAGAAATAAAACACAAAAAAAACAAGAAAAAAGGTTATCTTCGGCTCGCCGAAGATTAAATACCCTTGCAGTCATGAATATTGCATTAATTTGGTTTTTTTCAACCGATTGTTCCTATGGAAGCTATATGATATAGTGGTCCGATTTGGATGAAATTTGGTCAACAGATGGTGGACAATGGGAAATACATTCTGCGTGAATTTCGTTGAAATCGGTCAATAGACACCGAAAATGTTCATACTAAGCATTTTCAACCGATTGTTCCTATGGGAGCTATATGATATAGTGGTCCGATCTGGCCGATTTTTACATATGAACTGCGTGCAGAGAGAATACAGGTCTGTACCAAATTTCATAAAGATAGCTTTAAAACTGAGAGACCAGTTCGCATAGAAACAGACGGACAGACGGACAGACAGACGGACAGACGGACATGGCTATATCGACTCGGCTGTTGATGCTGATCAAGAATATATATACTTTATGTGGTCGGAAACGCTTCCTTCAATGCGTTACAAACTTCGTGACAAAAACAATATACCCTCTGCAAGGGTATAAACATAAGGAAAAGGTGGGGCGTTATATAAGTGGTAGTGTACATTCCTCCCTAGTGTGCCGAGTGACCCGCGCAGTGCATACACAAACAACTCCGCGCCGACGACTACCAAGGCCTCGTCTGGTAGCTCTCGTGGTGGTGTTGACTGGTGTTGATGATCCGGATTTTCTCCAATATTAGTAGCCTGTACTCTCCTACTGGATTAAAGCTGAGATCAATCGTGCGCATCGCATTCACCCGCCGTTGCTCATCTCTGTTGATTTCTTGGTGCAGTGCGTACACAAACAACTCCGCGCCGACGACTACCAAGGCCTCGTCTGGTAGCTCTCGTGGTGGTGTTGACTGGTGTTGATGATCCGGATTTTCTCCAATAGTAGTAGCCTGTACTCTCCTATTGGATGAAAGCTGCGATCAATCGTGCGCATCGCATTCTCCCGCTGTTGCTCATCTCTGTTGATTTCTCTGTGCAGTGCATACACAAGCAACTCCGCGTCGGCGACTACCAAGGCCTCGTCTGGTAGCTCTCGTGGTGGTGTTGACTGGTGTTGATGATCCGGATTTTCTCCAATATTAGTAGCCTGTACTCTCCTACTGGATTAAAGCTGAGATCAATCGTGCGCATCGCATTCACCCGCCGTTGCTCATCTCTGTTGATTTCTTGGTGCAGTGCGTACACAAGCAACTACGCGCCGACGGCTACCAAGGCCTCGTCTGGTAGTCCTCGTGGTGGTGTTGACTGGTGTTGATGATCCGGATTTTCTCCAATATTAGTAGCCTGTACTCTCCTACTGGATTAAAGCTGAGATCAATCGTGCGCATCGCATTCACCCGCCGTTGCTCATCTCTGTTGATTTCTTGGTGCAGTGCGTACACAAGCAACTACGCGCCGACGGCTACCAAGGCCTCGTCTGGTATCTCTCGTGGTGGTGTAGATGATCCGGATTTTCCCCAATAGTAGTAGCCTGTACTCTGCTATTGGATGAAAGCTGTGATCCATCATACGCATCACGTTCACTCGAGCTGTTGCTCATCTCTTTCGGTTTCCCTGTGCAGTGCATACACAAACAACTCCGCGCCGACGACTACCAAGGCCTCGTCTGGTAGTCCTCGTGGTGGTGTTGGCTGGTGTTGATGATCCGGATTTTCCCCAACAGTAGTAGCCAGTACTCTGCTATTGGATGAAAGCTGTGATCCATCATACGCATCACGTTCACTCGAGCTGTTGCTCATCTCTGTCGGTTTCCCTGTGCAGTGCAAGTACCAAGGCCTCGTCTGGTAGCCCTCGTGGTGGCGTGTGCTGGTGTTGGTGATCCGGATTTCGACTCAATAGTGGTAGCCAGTACTCTCCTATTGAGCGAGAGCCGTAATCCTTTGCATACATCGCGCTCACTCTCACAGCTGGTCATCTAGGTCGATTCCCCGTGCAGTGCATACACACGCAACTCCGCTCCGACGACTACCAAGGCCTCGTCTGGTAGCCTTCGTGGTGGGGTATACTGATGTTGGGGGCCAGATCTCTATGCAATAGTGGCAGCCTGTCCTCCTCTACTGAACAGAAATCGTGTACAGAACCCACTGAATCCCTCGTCGCCCGGACGCGCTAGTCACGGGCCCTGTTTCCCAAAACTCTTGCTCTCTTTCCCGCTAGGTAGCGACCAGCCCATCATCGTGTCGCTGCGTCTTTTTTTTCACGAGGCGTTCCCAGTCAAAATCTGTAAATTTTCTGTAAGTAGCCCTGGCCAGACTGAGACATACCCCGGCCTTAGAAACTTCCTTACAAAATAGATAAAAGTTTTTACGCAAACACTTGATCATCCGATCAGAAATTTATCTGTAATTTCTTGACTTGATCATTATTAGTAAAGTCTTAATAACTTGTCAAGTTTAATTCAGTTACAATAAGTCCGTCATTAAAATAAACAATAAATATTTATTTAAACACTAGTTATTCATTTTTTATGAGTTACGAGTGAAATTTCGTGCTTTGACGTTAGTAACACTTTCGGTTTCAATTCCATTGTGTTCCTAGCTGATGAATTTTCAATAAATCGATAGACGTTCACCTCTGCGATTTTCCTATTATGTGCAATGTTGCTTGCATTCAGATTTTGGTGAAACCACTTTGTACACAAGAAGAGTCCAAAATTTATATACAGCCATATGAGTCTTAAGTTGCAAACGATTGGAATGAAGTCAGCTGTTAAATTTATCTATTTACTTTAACGATAAGCACTTTGTTGTCAAAACTACTGAACAATCTTTGTGTGTACAAAAAATTGATAATCAAAAATTATTCGCAGACTTCTTCCAATAATTACAGGAGCTAGCTTTATTTAGTAGAACTTCAACAGCATGTGTTCTAATTAACGATCCTCCACTGTAAGGCTGATAAAAATAGATCATATATTTTTACATGTACATACATATATGCGACAGCATCCAACTTCAATTACATCTACAATGAATAACACAACAATCAATAACAATAATAATCATATAAATCATAATAATTATGCCACCCTCAAGCCCTTGACATGTTACCAATTCAACCAGCAGCAGCCTATTATTTAATAATATTTATTTATTTAATAATACTCACCCAATTAAAGTGTATAAAAAAAATAAATTAAATATGGAACTTTAGCGAACGATATTTGTCCCACCATCGGCATTAGTACATCTTACACAATTCAAATGAAATAATTATTCAGCGAAACCTCCACTACAAATGAACAATTTCGACTCTATAGATTATAATATTTAAGTCATTCTTCAATAATAAGAATTTAAAGAGAAACAGATTATCAGCTGTGCCAGTCGTGTTTTTTGGCACTCCGTCTATTTTAATTATTTCTGCCTTAATTTGTGTATTTTAAATTGAAAATGTTGAATATTTAATTTGTGCTAGTGTTACCCTAAATCTTGTTTGTACATATATACAATATACAATATTTTTTTAATACAGCATCTCAGATGTGTTTTTGTTTGTGCCCGTTTTTGTACTGGCTACTACTGTTGATGATCCGGATTTTCCCCAACAGTAGTAGCCAGTACTCTGCTATTGGATGAAAGCTGTGATCCATCATACGCATCATGTTCACTCGAGCTGTTGCTCATCTCTGTCGGTTTCCCTGTGCAGTGCAAGTACCAAGGCCTCGTCTGGTAGCCCTCGTGGTGGCGTGTGCTGGTGTTGGTGATCCGGATTTCGACTCAATAGTGGTAGCCAGTACTCTCCTATTGAGCGAGAGCCGTAATCCTTTGCATACATCGCGCTCACAATCACAGCTGGTCATCTAGGTCGATTCCCCGTGCAGTGCATACACACGCAACTCCGCTCCGTCGACTACCAAGGCCTCGTCTGGTAGCCTTCGTGGTGGGGTATACTGATGTTGGGGGTCCAGATCTCTATGCAATAGTGGCAGCCTGTACTCCTCTACTGAACAGAAATCGTGTACAGAACCCACTGAATCCCTCGTCGCCCGGACGCGCTAGTCACGGGCCCTGTTCCCCAAAACTCTTGCTCTCTTTCCCGCTAGGTAGCGACCAGCCCATCATCGTGTCGCTGCGTCTTTTTTTTCACGAGGCGTTCCCAGTCAAAATCTGTAAATTTTCTGTAAGTAGCCCTGGCCAGACTGAGACATACCCCGGCCTTAGAAACTTCCTTACAAAATAGATAAAAGTTTTTACGCAAACACTTGATCATCCGATCAGAAATTTATTTGTAATTTCTTGACTTGATCATTATTAGTAAAGTCTTAATAACTTGTCAAGTTTAATTCAGTTACAATAAGTCCGTCATTAAAATAAACAATAAATATTTATTTAAACACTAGCTTATTCGTTTTTCATGAGTTACGAGTGAAATTTCGTGCTTTGACTTTAGTAACACTTTCGGTTTCAATTCCATTGTGTTCCTAGCTGATGAATTTTCAATAAATCGATAGACGTTCACCTCTGCGATTTTCCTATTATGTGCAATGTTGCTTGCATTCAGATTTTGGTGAAACCACTTTGTACACAAGAAGAGTCCAAAATTGATATACAGCCATATGAGTCTTAAGTTGCAAACGATTGGAATGAAGTCAGCTGTTAAATTTATCTATTTACTTTAACGATAAGCACTTTGTTGTCAAAACTACTGAACAATCTTTGTGTGTACAAAAAATTGATAATCTAAAATTATTCGCAGACTTCTTTCAATAATTACAGGAGCTAGCTTTATTTAGTAGAACTTCAACAGCATGTGTTCTAATTAACGATCCTCCACTGTAAAGCTGATAAAAATAGATCATACAGCATCCAACTTCAATTACATCTACAATGAATAACACAACAATCAATAACAATAATAATCATATAAATCATAATAATTATGCCACCCTCAAGCCCTTGACATGTTACCAATTCAACCAGCAGCAGCCTATTATTTAATAATATTTATTTATTTAATAATAATACTCACCCAATTAAAGTGTATAAAAAAAATAAATTAAATATGGAACTTTAGCGTACGATATTTGTCCCACCATCGGCATTAGTACATCTTACACAATTCAAATGAAATAATTATTCAGCGAAACCTCCACTACAAATGAACAATTTCGACTCTACAGATTATAATATTTAAGTCATTCTTCAATAATAAGAATTTAAAGAGAAACAGATTATCAGCTGTGCCAGTCGTGTTTTTTGGCACTCCGTCTATTTTAATTATTTCTGCCTTAATTTGTGTATTTTAAATTGAAAATGTTGAATATTTAATTTGTGCTAGTGTTACCCTAAATCTGGTTTGTACATATATACAATATACAATATTTTTTTAATACAGCATCTCAGATGTGTTTTTGTTTGTGCCCGTTTTTGCTGTGACCTTTGCTCCCTTTTCGTTGGTCTGCAGAGCAATTATAAGTTTGCTTGTGGTCACTCTATTTGCAACATATATTTTAGAGTGAAATGGCATACTGCAAAAAGAGTTGCAATTATGGTCCATCTCGGGACAGTGACCAACCAAATTATGCGCCTTGTTGGCTGTTGGTATGACACCATTTCAGCTGAATTAAAGAAAAACAAGAAAGAAAAGTACAGTCGAGCACGCCCGACCGTATAATACTCTCTGCATTTGTTCCCGATTAAATTATTGAAATCGGTATCAAGATATTACAATGTGAATTACTTGCATTAAAACACGTTGAAACAAAAACAATCTAAGCATAATCAAACACACATCTGTTTTCTTGTATTCGAATACACATACGTTTGACAATGTGTATATGATGCAAATATGTATGTATGTATGTGTGTATTCAGCGCAGCCAGCGACCGCAGGCAGCGCTGCCGACACACAGGCAGCGAAAACGTTCGAACATGTGCTTGTGTGTTTCTATCTCGCTTGCACCTATGGGTTGATATTGCGCTCAATTATCAATATTGTAACGCTTCTAGTTTTCTTGTTTATAGTCCGATATTAATGCGTCTTTTAGGATAGTTTAATATAGTTAATCTCCACACGAATTGTAATTAATCAATACTGTATGATACGAACAAGTTCGCACAAAACGGCATTTGAAGTTTTTTCAAGTGTGGGAAAAGGGGGCGTGGCAGTCCAAACTTTTAAATGGCAATGCAACTATGCTGTCGCTAGGAACCTCCGTACCCAAATTGGTGATCGTAAGTGCCATAGTTACTGAGATATTTGCCGAAAACACCAATTTTTCACGAGGTGTGTCCAGTTTTTTGCTTATTGTGGGCGAATGGGGCGTGGCATCGAAAAAAAGATTCTTGTATTGACTGACTAAATTTCTGATCGTTTGACACCAAGCTCGAACTTGTAGCTCTTACCATCTCTGAAATCTGTTTGTTCATACGGACAGACGGACAGACAGACAGACAGACAGACAGACAGACGGACAGACGGACAGACGGACATGGCTATATCGACTCGGCTTGTGATGCTGATCAATAATATATATACTTTATGGGGTCTGCCACGCCTCCTTCTGCCTGTTACATACATTTGCACAAACCCAATATACTCTTGCAGAGAGTATAACAATACGGAGCTGCATACGCATCAATTGCGCAAATATCGCGGCTACCGTAAGATACTACGCCATCTGCATACATCGACGCCCTGTGAATGTATCCGGACCCAGCTGATGGGCCTTGGATATAAAACACAATTTATCACAATTCATCGTTACAAGGGTACGCCAATTAATCTCTTTGAGGTAGAACTCGAGCAATCGAAAGACAGTGACAGCTCAGCAATTCTGTCGTTTAAAAAACTCGTCACCAATGCGTCACAATTGAGAGGCAGAGACCCAGAATAGACCCTGTCAAGTGCCATAGATTTCAGGCTTTTGGTCTTTCTAACTGCGTCAAATGTGCTGGAACGCACGCAACCACGACGTGCACAAAGGCTAGTTCCAAAGTGTGCCAATTGTCTGGGACATCACATAGCCAGCTGCAAAGGATGCCCGGTATTCAAGGACGTGCAATCTAAATTGGCTACTACTAAGGCTCGCTCTGAATACGCTAATATCAAACAAAACAAAGCAGTCATCAATAGTCCTGCTGGTACTAAGATAAACTAAGAGCTGAGCAGCAACAGTTGGTGGATTGGCCGACATGCTACAACAAAGTATAACATGCACCAACAATATAGCTATAAAAATTGAAACTCTGATGGATGGTTTACAAGCTTTATTGGCAAGACTAGGTCTTGCAAATGAAACCAACTTGCCTCAACAACAAGAGAAACAAAATCAGCACACAAAATAGCAAATGTCTTGATAACAATGCCTAATCCGAAAGATTTGTCAGTTGACTCAGACTCCAACGCCAAATATATCTACAACGAATAATACCTATAACAATCACATTAACATAAATATGAATAATAAAATTGATGCAACGTCTGACCTTCAAGTCCTTGACTTTGAGCAGCACCAGCGAATAATAACAATATAATTAATAATAATTCTCTATCTATAAAAATAAATAAAAGACAACAAATGAAATATGCCACTAAAATGAACGATACTACTACAAGTAGAGTAAAAGGGTATATTGTAATCGTTGGAATGTATGTAACAGGCAGAAGGAGGCGTGGCAGACCCCAAAGTATATATATTCTTGATCAGCATCAATAGCCGAGTCGATATAGCCATGTCCGTCTGTCCGTCCGTCCGTCCGTCTGTATGAACAAAAGGATCTCAGAGACTATAAGAGCTAGAAAAATGATAGTGGTCGCAAATGAAAGATACAATAGCCAAGCAGTACAAGTTTGATTTTGTTTTTTGACACGCCCACTTTAGGGCGTTTTATTTGCATATAAAGGTAAATGTAGAATGTTTTAGTACAGAAAACTTTTTTGTTAGCTATGCTATCTGAACCAAATTTACACGGAAAGTACATATCTAGGAAGTACATGTACTGACTGTTTGATCCAAATCGGACAACTATATCGTATAGCTCCCATAGGGCCGATCGGTCAAAAATACGCACCAAATATGAATAAGTATGAAAAACTTTTGCGTTAACTAAGCTATATTTACCTAACTCACACAGGATACATCTGCCAATAATATATATATACTGACCAAGTTTAATCCAAATCGGACAACTATATCCTATAGCTCCCATAGGGCCGATCGGTCAAAAATACGCTCCAAATATGAATAAGTATGAAAAACTTTTGCGTTAACTAAGCTATATTTACCAAACTCACACAGAATACATCTGCCAATAATATATATATACTGACCAAGTTTGATCCAAATCGGACAACTATATCGTATAGCTTCCATAGGAACGATCGGTTGAAAATATGCTCTAAACATGAATTTCT